>OX401413.1:3902088-4502088 GCA_947846245.1 Cerastoderma edule | reverse complement strand
CTGGCAGTTTTCACCATCCCCTAATGGGGATTCAAACCTGAGACCCTTGGTACAGTAGTCCAACGCTCTACCACTGTGCTACTGTCACCCACTAGATGATTGTTCTACAGCAGCTGGCTGCCAATTTATTTTGTTTGAAACCATAAATTTAGTTTTGTACAAAAGTGATGAGGAAGACAAATTAAACATTGTAGCAAAAGGTTAATTACCTAGTATTTTGATATTTTGCAGGAGGTCTATCCTTGTCGCCAAGTTTCCACTACCACAGATATTTACTCAATACAGACTCACTACCAACAACACAAGGCAAAATGGCAGACGATCCTGGCCACAAAGCCATGTTGTTTTTCCTGGAAAAACTCATGAACAGTGGCGTACCCCTTACGATCAGTCAGCTGGCTGGTCGATTTGGCAGTAAAAGCTTCACACCTGAGATGAGACAAGCCTGTGGCGGAAATGAATCTGGATTGAGGAAATTCTTGTTGAAATTTCCGTCGTTATTTTTCGTGAACGGAAATCTCGTCACTTTGAATGATGGGACAGCTGGAGGAACAGGAGGAAGTCTTGGGAAGGGTTTTCGAGAGAGCAGTCCAGCATCCACGACATCGGATGTCTCCGTGGAAACGGAGGCTGTCCAATACTTTCGCGCAAAAATGATCAAGAAGGAAGAGAAATGGGTTCACATTTTGAGTCTTGCCGGCCATCTTTCTCAAGCGTCGCAGGAGATCAGAGAGTGTGTAGGCCCGCAGACGCAGTTCAAAGAATGGCTCGAAAGACATCCCCTTATTTTTGAAATAAGGGGAGAAATGGTGACCCTGAAAGATAACATTAACTACAGTGCTGTCAATCCAAATTCTGAATCATTAGAGCTTGACAACTTACCAATCAACCCCCTTAGGAATCGTTACTCGACGGGCGACTTTAATCCCTACCACTCTGGAGATCAAGGGCTTCCACGAACACCGAAATCAAAGCGAAGACCAAAGTCTATTGAGCTACCACCCCAGTCGCCAAAGCTCTCCATCCCGCGAACAGCATCTTTTAATGCTCAAATCCCCCTAAGTGCCAAGGCAGGACCCGCAACCATGACAGCAAATGAATACAAAGCGGTGATGTTCTTGAAAGCTATTCTAGAAAAGAAGGGAGACATGAAGTTGAATGGGCTTACTGGGCATTTTAGTCAAGCCCCAGAGAGTCTGAGGAATACAGTAGGATGGAGTAAACCAGAGCTAGAAAAGTTTGTCCGTAGCCATGCCAACATCTTTGTTATCTCCGACGACGAAATGGTCTCTGTCATAAAGAACGCCCGTCTGAATGTAATCATTACTGGGAGCCGCCCACCGTCGAGCCCACGCCCGGCAGGGAAAGTTGGAAAAGGTAGAGTGTACCATGTTGCAAAACTATGGGGCATTATTGACCTGGGAAGACATGAACATGTTTTCATTGATCGAACTATTTTTGGCAAACACCTCGACGACCTGAACAAACTTCTCACAGTTGGTGAGATGGTTTGCTTCGACAGTATACCAGCACCCAAAGGAAGTCGAGCCAGGTGGCGTGCAATAAAAATCTGGAAGGAGCATGAATCCATCGAAGATCTTGTAGACAAGGTAACCACCCGTCTCTCACGTCCCCTTGGCGAATCCTATGGAGAACAATACGCAGAACCTCTTACACCCAGCACCCCCATGCCAATGGCCAACATTGACGAGGAAATCAGACGAATGATCCCTGAATTGAACGACTACACGGTGATTCAGTCACCACTGCATATTGGCGGAGTGAGGTACTCGTTCCCTGACGCAGCACCAAGCGGTGCAGGTGTCGTGCCAGTCTGGAACTTCCGGCACCAGGAGCTCTCGGCCATGACAGATCTAGATGACCTTGACCTTAGTGATGATGGAGAGTCACCAAACTTGACGATGGTGTCAGAGAAGTATTACATGAACAGATCTGTGTTGGGAGATAGTATCAAAAGGAAGGACAGTAGTTCGAAACATGCGGAGGATCAGGCTGTACCTGGAGCAAAAACTGCGACCGTCGGGTGTCAGACCATTGTTACAGGGGAGGTGCTTGCTACACAGCTATTTCATGAAGATTAAATTTCTTACTTTTACTTCTTAATCTTCAAATCCTATACCCAACAAGGGTACCAATTATTTGTTTTAACGAAATAACTTACAGCTTGCTCTAGTCCAAAGCTTTATTTAAGGGTCAGAAAGAATACTAAACACAGGGAGTGTTTTAAAGTTTTGTGTGCAGTTTGTCAAAAAGTCTTGGTAATTATTTCTCTATTGGTTTTCGTTAAAATCATTTTAGAAGAAAATTTGAAAACTCATCCATCGTAGCTTAGACTATGGTCAAAACATTTTGACATGAAAAAGAATTTCAACTATTTTCCTGTTAATAAAATGTATTAATTACTTTTTTTTCTGAATTAATGATGAAATGAGCCCTTTTAGTGTGATGGGTAATGTTAAGGGATTTTGTTTTACACAACCAGCACAATGTACAGCATTTTAACAACTTCTAAGTGTATTTTTATAAGCTTACACTGCTTTTTTTATGGAGGCTTTCAGCTTCTAAATTTACATTTGCTACAGAAATCATGACCCATTTAGGAAATGTTCTTTGAAATAGTATCTGTGATGAAATCAATCTCTGTCTTATGATTTTGCCAAAATACATGTTTAGCTAATCAAAGACTAAAATTGTAAATAAAATTCTTTTCAAATGATATTTCAAGATGTTGACAAAATGGACACAGGGTTTTTTAGTTGGCCATTTGAATGCTTTGTTTCCTTTATCAGGCAGTGTTTGACTTATTGTCCAAATTCAACTTTTAAAGCTTCTGAATACCCAATCTGGCTATAGATCATTTTCCTTGCTGTCTATACTTGGCTGTAAAACATGCAAGATGCTGGGTATTTTCTAAAAGTAGATTTTGGTGTCATCTTCTTTCCAAAATCTTAAACATCTGCTTAATTTTGATGACGAAAGATACTTAGAATAGAAATTAGGATAGATCACAAACCAGTTGCCAATTTACTTGGCAGCTGGCCTGGGTCTAACCTGTTTGCATAAGCTTGAGGTTGGTTCCAGCACTATAAGGGTTAAACATGCAAGATGCTGGTTTGGTGCAATTTGTATTTCAATTTCAGATTACTTATTTACTAAACAATTTGCGAAAAATGTTTACGTAAGTCAAAACCATAATACATGGATAGCCGGTGATAGCATCATAAGTAATTACAGTGAACCCTCGTTTATCCGGACCCCGATTATCCGGATGTCTCGCAATCCGAACAAAATTGTAAGGAAACGGAATTATTGGACCAGTTTATTGCAGACGACTTTTGAAAACATTGTGGGTAAAGGAGAAATTGCTCGTGACGAGCAATTTCTCCTTTTCCCACAATGTTTTCTGCCATATCAGAAGATTATCTTTGAATTTCATCACGTTTGATATGTCTTCTGCAAACTCTTTCAATTTGGGACGGTCGACAATTTGGCGTTTGCTAAAGGGTTATAACTATACACCGCTCATACAGACCGTTTGTCTTAATGTGAACAAGAACATGCTCTGCTTCATTAGTCCGGATTATTCGGTAAACCGGACATTTTGTTGGGAATGGACGTGTCCGGATAAACGAGGGTTCACTGTATACAATATTGTAATGTAACATGACAATGGAAGAATGTCGGAGAGACGATTTTAACGATGTGATATTTTGCAATATTGCTTATCTTAATTTTGAAATTAGGGGGAAGGCTGCTTTGAACTTTGAAAATCTTAAGTGCGAAATATTTAGTGAAACGCTACCCTGCTCTATTTGAGAGAAGTTGCAATGGTATTGGTATTTCATTGATTCATTGTTTGGTGTTGTATTAATTCATCTGAAATTGAATAAAGCAAATTTTCAGAACAATACTTTCATTACCAAGTTATTAACGTTCTTAGATATAGTTCTGCGTATATAAATATATTATATATAGGAAATTTCTTATTGTGGTGGGTGCTTTAAATTCAGAGATTATTTATTTCCTCTTCATTTTGAATTCAAATATTTTTCATTTACACTTCTTTTCTGGCGCAAGAGTAATACATGTTTTGAAAATCTTGCCAGAGAGGTGAACTCAGTGCTGTTAATTTAATTCATTGATTATTTCCCTTTTTTTCGTAAATGTTTTCAACCTGATGTTGTCTTTAAATGGTATCCTAGTCAGAGATTTTATTGAATATCAAAATCTTCTCAAAGTATTCATTTCATAATCCATGAATCATTTTTATGAAGAAATCTTACGATAAAGTTTGTTAATTTGGGTATCATTTTTATATCATCTGGAAAATGGTATATTGGAGACAGTGTGATTTTTTTATCAATATTTTCAACATTTTCCAAAGAGGGCAAGGTTTGACAAGTAAAACAGATTGTTAATGGTTCTTTTATGAAAATTGTCACCAGCCCTCTTTGTAGATCTTTCTTCTGCTTCATGCTATTTTAATGAATCAAACTGTTGAAAACATACATTGTGCAGTGCATTGTATTTATTTTTTAAATTTACATATTTAAATCTTATTTGTGAGTTGTGCACACAAAGTTATTATCTATATTTAAAAGCTATCACTTTTTGAAGAGAGTTAGGAATGGAGATTGAATTGTTCAACAGACAATAACATAACATGGATACTTGCTTTGAAGTTAATACATGCTCATTGCCAATAGTTGTATCAACATTTAAGTTTGAGCATTTGCTCATGCTTAATTGAGGTTTAACAGAAACTTTCATTGCAATACATGTATTTCATAAACTATCTATCAAATGCTATTTTATTAGTACTCAACAAAATGATTTTGAAAGCGTACTTTTAACCAGTATCAACAGAATAGTGTTTAAAGAGGAAATGGAGTAATATGACAGGGAAATACATCTTTTGTCTAGACACCTGCTTCATGAAAAATAATTCGTAAGATTAGATAAATATTTTGCTTGACACAGTTGGCTAAATTATAGAAAAGTGAATGTGTTTATTTCTTAGCAAGTATTTAATGTTTCCTTTTTTTTGCTAGCAATAATTGTCAAGGAAAGAGGCAGAAGTTTTCTTATCATTTTGTATTCAAACAATTTGTAGAATGCAAAAGCTCACATGTTTTGAATGGGTTGACTGCAAAGGTCTTGCTAAGTTTTATTGTTTTATGGGAAATAATTCATGTATATACATGTACTTCTTTTCATTTATCATTATCACTTTTTTCCTTGAACATATTTATACCCTTTTATTTAAACCCATTTCTCTTTTTTTGAAAAGGATTTTTGAAGAGATTTTATTCCAGAATATTTCGATTATCAGTAGCATGAAAGGAAAATATGTTGTGAAAAATGACCATTTTAGCCTGTGTTAAAAAGCAATTCTGTCAACGAATTTTGAATACCTTGAGTCAAATTTTTGCTTGTTTTGATTCCATGTTAATAATATTTACCACAATTTTGAAATGATAAGAAGAAGGCTTTAGAAACCACTCTGAAAGAAGGATAAATTGTTCCAATCTACTTTTACAGTCTCGTCTATGTTGATATTGACTAATTACAAAATATGGGAGATTTAGTTAAGGAGAAAGTCTTTTCACAATTTTTAATTCATCCTATGATTTTTTCTATCTGGAGTAAAGTCTCTTTGTTTTTTGTTTTTTTTATAGGTATATATATATGGATGGTTCAATGCAATACTATAGTAAGTGGTTTGTGTTTGTGAAGCATTTACTCTAGTATTGTTTTGCTCCCTGGACTAATAATTTATAAATTTATATGTCCATGTGTATAATTATGATTGTATTCTTTCGTTTTAACCTCATGTGAATTGTACTATTTACATTATGTGACAAAATTTGTGACGATGGTTAACCTATTACTTTTCACTGACAAGCAATATGGAAATGTCACCGTTCATAGTTTACTTTTGTCGACTGGTTCTACTCTAAATATGAACCTCTCCCAGTATTCATTTTCAGCTATAAGAATCATGTTAGTGCATATAATATTATGAGTTCATTGTTTATAATTTTGTCACATAATGTACTAACAATTTATCTTTTCGTTTCGATTATCTATTGTGTGTTGAAATTCACTTCTTGTTTTGATTCTTTAAAGAGGTTATAAATTTAAATTTGTCATCTTATATGTTTTATTTTTCTAAAATGTCTGACAGATCTTTTTTTAATTGATCTCATTGAGTTAGATATGAAGAAGCTTGAAGAAGCATGCTCCTATTATCAAGGGTTTCATGCAAGACTAGTGTGAATCAATTAACAAAGGGAACACTTTATTTCCATTTCTCCCATATTTAACATTAAGATTTTGTCCCTTGATATCATGATAACATCTATAGTAAACGACACAAGATACCTTTGTGACTAATGGAGGAATTGAAATTTCTTTAAAGAATCAAACTGAAAAATTTGGATTTTAACATACTGCCACTGTCAAACCAAAAGTTTGTGACTGCTTCATTTTATTGAAGGAGATAGAAAAATTTTGTTTGACAGTGACAATTTGAAGTTTTACTCTTAAAACAAAGTATTTTTTCGACTTTCGATCACTATTTTACTTTCGATCCTTTCGACAAATTGTCTGACTTTATCACATTGATTGATTTCGTAAAATGAACAAGGTAACTGGTAAAATGATGAGCTTATGTAACCATGTAAGAAATAGTAAAACTGACAGAATATAAATAGTTTCATTATAGTATTGCTTTCTATGATACTTCCATTCTAACAGTGTTAGTAATTTCTGGCTGTTTTAAGAATGGATGTAGAATTGAACCAGGTATAAAATATTACAAACATAGCTTACCCAACACTTCTCTCTAAGGTAATGATAAAAAAGCATATTCATTGTCAAATTTTGTTAATCAGGATATATAATTTGAAATTTGTTAATATACTTGAGCACTTGTTTGATAAAAGAAAGTGTTTCATCATGAGCAACTTTTTTTTATTACAATGGTTTAGAAAGGTTAAGGGCGGTAATCAATGTGGTAAAGTCATTTTCGAATCTTGTCATTTACTAATACCGTCATGTGAAAACTGTATCTTGGCTACCCAAAATTGATCATAATGTTTGATTATTTGATCAAGTGATGCATTCATTTATGTGTTGATCATGAGAAATGATTGATGTAGAAAATTATGTACATGAAATGATTTAATCAAAGATTCAGAAGATTTCATGAAATCCATAAGTACTTTTCCCATAATACAATTCACCTCACTCTGCCGCATCTGCTAAAAAAAACCAATGTGACATGAGGATGAATTTTCCATTAGTCCAAAGGCCTTCTGCAGAGGCTTGGTAGGTGTCAATTCAACTATTGTTTCGATAACCAACTGTCGTTTTATTTAAAAGATAGTGGTGTAATGTTTTAATAGAACTTTGTTGTAGGTTTCTGAACATGTTCAAGGGTAGAAAGAAACAGTGTTTAGATGATAGTGTTAGTAAGAAATAGTCAAAAACTACTTCTGTCTTTCATGAACTTTGAAGTGCATTTAGCAATCTTTTAGTATGTACCTGTAAGTCTAGATCTGTGAATGAAGTTGGGATATGATTTTTCTACAGTTATCTTGTTATTTTTTTCCAAATGAAGTGTAAGTCCATCATCTTTAACATTGTGAATTTTGCTCTTGAATTTTTTACTAAAGGAGATTTTGTATGCAATTTCACCATGTTTTATTTGATATCTTTTGCAAGCGCATTTAAATTAAAATTTAAGCAGTCTTTGACTTACACTCATACTTATTCAGGAAACAAATCTGTTAAACATGCTTTTGTCACTGAAATCATTTTCATATACAAAATGTGCTCAGTAAAGTTTTGGATGACTTGAATCAAAATAACTTTTCATTTTTTGTCTTCTTGCTAATTATGATGAAACTGACAATAACTTTCTCTTCTGTAACAGACTAAATTAATTATTTTGGTTACTGTAGAAAAACGTCTATCCCTTTTCATTGAGGTTTTTTATTTTAAATGTTTATTATGTTTTACTTGTATTTTGAAATCATGCAAAATGATATTATGCTACCAAACATTGTGTATTCATCTTTTTACCATTAAGATTGGTGAAATCTGATTTTGATTTACTTGTCTTTAAATGCAAAATCTTTTTCTGCACTTGTATAATAGTAACGTAGTAGATTTCAGTAAAAGATAAAAATCAACTGTCTGTTAATCCATTACCAGTGACGACATTTGACCAATTTATTGCAGATGACTATGGAAAACATTGTGGGAAAAGGAGAAATTGCTCTTAATGAGCAGTTTCCCCTTTTCCAACAGTGTTTTCTGCCATATTAGAAAATTATTTTTCGGTTTCATCACACTTTAAAATGACGTCTGCAACCTCTTTCAATTTGGGACAGTCGAAAATGTTGTGTTTGGTAAAGAGTAAAGGCTTTTGGACAAGCTGGGCAATATGTACAATAGATTTTGCCAGTCCTGAAAAGTATGGGGATCAACAGGACCCTATGATGGGCCTTGATGGCCTTATGGCTAGAGTCTTTGATCCACAATCACATAGATCATCTCTTTGTGTGTTCAAGTTACAGCTTGATGGTGTTAAATTTAGATGGATGGCATGCTAAATGACCGTAGCTGTC
Organism: Cerastoderma edule; assembly: GCA_947846245.1. Classification (NCBI taxonomy): domain Eukaryota; kingdom Metazoa; phylum Mollusca; class Bivalvia; order Cardiida; family Cardiidae; genus Cerastoderma; species Cerastoderma edule. The sequence goes on along the minus strand of OX401413.1, from coordinate 4,493,431 downwards.
TTAAAACCAATCTTTCATTCATTCATTCATTCATTAGATGGATAAAATTTGTTGACACCTCTTGTGTAAGAGGAATAAAGCAATCATGTGTTTTACTGAAGGAAGATTTTAACCTGATTGTGGTAATGTTATGTCGGAAAGTTAGTCAGTACAATGAACATGCCTTTTTAAAGGAGATCACATGGCTTTACAAGGGCATTTCATTTCAATACAGCACTTCAACTGCTTAGAGATCTTTGTCCTTATACACAAACTTCCCAATTTGTTGGTATTTTTCTTTCAGTTTATGTGTTTGATTTTCATGGAAAACTCATTTTTCAGATGGGTGATGTAATGGAGTTATATTGTCAGAAAAATGTCTGGATTTGAAGATTGAAATAGGCCTTTCAGTATTGGGAGATGTATAAGAGGTGTTATCCATGAAATTAAGATTTCTTTAAAAAATTGTGTCTTTAAGGACAGATTAATACATGTAGTCCGAATGAATCATTTCAAAATGAACAAGTACTTATGGTTACTACAACTGACTTTGTTGTCAAGCCCTCGCGTAACTATGGGAAACATTACCTCGGTTTGGGGCCTTTGTTGTCTAGTGGTAAGAGTCCTGAGCTTGGATTCATATAGCCCATCAACATGTGGGTTCAAATCTCAGTAGCTTTAGATTTGATGAGAGGTAGCCTATGAGAGATAGCCTCTTGGTTAAATTACGGAATGGCAAGGGTTTCACTATGTGACAAAACAAGACTTTCATTCCTCAGTTTATTGTATGTCAAATTGTCTTATGTGACATAAAATGGCTTAACATTTGGTAAATAACATCTGGCTCAATTGCCATAAGATATTGTATAGTAAGAAATAAGGAAGGTTTGGCAGAAATGAATTATATCATAGGAATAGTTAATGGAATTGTTAGGCTGATTAAATTTTTACCAATAGATCTATCACATAGATATATGTAAACAAAACATGTTATTGGCCAGTATTTCAAATCAGTAAATTACCATAGTATAATAATTTCTGTGGTAATGATTGAAAGTGTAATCTGACAACCTCATCCAATGGTGAATGTGTACACCAAGTTCCTCATACGGGAATTTTTACTTGTCCAGATTGCAAGCGATAGCTGATGACAAGAAATGAATGAAATAAACACATTTTGGAGATATTTGGTAGAATTATTTGTGACAAAAGATTAAGTTGTTCACTAGAAGTAGTTAAATCTTTGTCACAGTGCTTTTTAAAAAACCACTGAGTGATAATGGACGACATTTTTTATTGATGTTGAAAAATTGATCAGTATTATACATGATGAAAAAATATTCGCCATGTTCCAAAACATGCTTAGCATTTGTAAGCATGACTATTATTATCAGTTGATGCTGACAGTTTGGATTTTCTTCAAAGTTCCAAATTTAATTAAGCTTGGCACAATGTTCTATATTACTGTCTGCTAATCCATATATTTCCTGTAGATTTCATATATCTTTAATTTTCTCATAAATACTTATTGATGTATTGTTGCAGATTGCAATGATCTTGAAAAAAGAACTCATACAGTTTCTCCATATTACAGTACGTTTTTTACTTGTAAGTAATAATGCTTTTTATTGACATTCATAATTTTGTAAATTTGATAAATGATAATAAAAAAATAGATTGACAATCAAGGATTCATTGCGAGACTAAAGTAATAAATTGTAACTGTCTTCTGGTTCTTATTTCAATCTGGAAGAGTAAAAAAATACCCTATAAAGGCATTGGTTTGGTGATTTTATGTCAAGTCTAGTTGTGGATAAGTGAAAAAAGTTCTACATTAGATTCTAGATGTAATCATGGTATTAATTATTAACCAATTTTTAATTATGTTATACTTCTATGCATGTTTAAACTTTAGAGTAGGTTTTTTATATACCCTTTAGTGTTGTTTGTTTAAACCAGAGACAGGACATTTGTATTGAAAAAGGTGTATAGAAATGGATCTGCCTTTTTGTAATTTTGTTTGGAAAAAAAATATGGAGTGAACCTTAGTCACGTTTTTCAAGTAAATTGGATTAATTAACCATGAAGTGATTTTCATTATTGGGAAGTGACCATCAAACCATGCAGTGATTATTATAATCATAAAATGATATAACATGACTATGAAAAGATTATCAAAATAAGAAAGTGTTTGTAAAAACTTTACAAGGATTATTATTAACAAGAAGTAATAATCATTACCATGAAGCAACAAGCTTGAATTGATTATTAATACTGTTAAATGAGACCAGTAACATGAAGTGATAACCATAACCATGAAGTGATAATCATAACCATGAAGTGCATAACCATGAAGTGATAATCATAACCAAAAAATGATTAACATAACCATGAATTGAATATCATAGCCATGAAGAGATTTTCATAACTTTTAAGTGATCATCATTAGCATGAATTGATTATGACCATGAAGTGATGATCTTAACCAAGAAGTGGTTATTGTTGCTATGATGTGATTGTTTTAACCATGAAGTGATGATCTTAACTATGAGGTGGTTATTTTAACCCTGTGATTATCGAAACCATGAAGTGATTAACAATCTTTTTAACTAAGAGATCACTAAAGTTCTGTGCCATTGAATCTAACCTTAAGATGTACAACAGCACTTTGTATGCCCAAGCAGAGATGGGGTATTTCTATTTGCACATTGCAAAGTTTAAGCATGTTTTTTTTCATGAGAGGCAGTCTCCCGACTGACTTACGGAATGCCGATGGTTCTACCCGCCTTGACCAGCCCTTATGGGCAGTTGAGTATGGGGTCTTCCTCCATCATTAAGAGTCGGGCATCGCTACATAACTGAAATAATGTTGATGTGATGTAAAACCCATATGAAAAAAAAAAAAAAAGCATGTTTTTGTCTGTTACTGATCTTATGTGAGATATAAGAGTTTTTATGTCATGACCTTTGTCGGTATGCTTGGATGACTATGCTATTGCCTAATTGGACATAATAATTGTGTTGGTGAACCATTCACCCATTTCTCCCAATTATAAACGGTTTCAGTTTCTGTATACTGTCCATGGATAGATTGAGGAAATTAATTGCTCATACAGTTGTCTTGTATTGAAACCTTGTGGTGTTTAAATGTTTACTGCTGTGATTTTATTGGCCATCTAGATGAGGGTGTTAATGACCTGCATGTAACGGATAAAATGGCCAAGATAAAGTTTCCAACTTAGGTCTCTTACATGGTGTATAGCAATAAGTAAATGAGGTCACAACCTATTTTGAGGGTACTTATTTGAATTTTTTTGTAGCCGACTGTCGCAGAACAACTGAAATACTGAGTCCTTTCAATGTTTTTACCTAAAAGGCTTTGAAAGTCACATGCAGATCCCATGGGGAAAATGGGATTTTTCTTTGAAGGAAAGAATGTTTGTGTTTGTTTTCTGTGCAATGAATTTTGTGTTGACATGTTTATATATGTGAAAAGCATACAGGTAAATATTTTAAAATAAAATACATAAATTCTTCAGATTTTTTGTATTTATTTCCTTATACTACAACATTATATACTTTAACAAATTTAACATTATACTGTTTACATCTCTTAACAACTGGCTTTAGAAACATATTTTGATTCAGAAACATTTTTGGGGGGTCTCTCACAAAATTATGTTAGAACAGATCGAGGGTTCGATGTTTAGACTATAGTAAGTACTTTAAAAACATGAAGCACTTAATTTAGTCTTACATTGAACCCTTGAGATGCGCGAATGAAATATTTTCCCATGTACACATTGAGGTAGTAAGATTATGTATGGATAGTTAACATCATAAAGGGATAATTGTGTTTGGACAAAAACTCAAGAAAAAGTTGGACCTGCAAGGGCCAGTGGTGAAGGTGTCGGACTTCAACTTGTGACATAGGGGTCGCAGGTTCAATCCGTTCCAGAAGGATTGGTATTTTTCAGTAGAAAGGTCTTTGGGCAATTTCTGGTGAAACCCAGGAAAGCTATATCATAAATGAACTAATATTGACAAATATAAACAAAAGCAAGTATAAGCAGAACAATACAATTTGTATTTCAATTCTGGAATCAAATGGGAGAATCTGTGGCAAAAGGAAGCATTGCTTATCATGGTCAATCTTTTCGTTTGCCTCAATGATTCATTTCTCAAGTCATTGGGGTTCTGCCCCTTGGTTATAGCAGGGGTTTAAAATCTTGGGGGTACTGGGTTTGAGTCCCAACTGTACCTCTGGTATTATGGGAATGCCATTTGAAGATTTTACAGGCCTAGCCTAGTCCTGGGGAACCCAGGAAAACTGTTACATGCCTCAAATATTGTTGACACAACAATAAACCCTATATAATTAAACAAATTCCTTGAATCAGAGTCATTCAAACTAGATACTCAAAGCATGACTGATGATATACAAATGTGTATCAATTTTCTTCAATATTTAGTAATAATCACAAACAATTTTTTTTAATTTATCATTGAAAGGCAGAGAAATCAAGTTCAACTTTTGCTTTTCAAAAACACACTTCTTTAAGTACAAAATCCTTGCTAGTTTGAACATTGGTTACAAAGAAAAACTAGCAACACTAAAATAGTTAACTAATGTCTTAACAGTGTGCCATTTTAACACAGTAAATAAAGGATTTACCTTAGTCTTGCATTGAACCCGAGATTATCTAAACATAAGTCAATAAAAACATCAATAGTGATGTCCAGCAATGATAAAAATTTGGCACTTTCTTAGTTTAGATTAATTTAATTTATTTTACATCTATTGTGGAACAAGTTCTTACAACTTGGATAAATCACTCTCGCTTCTGCTTTCTTGATATATAACCAGTTCTTGCACTGAATGTGGATTAATGAAAGGTTGCAAGGTGGGTCCCACTTCTCACAGAATTTAAACTCACAATCCTTGAGTCCCAAGATCAACACTCTACACCTAGACCACTGGCGTCCACACTTTTCTTAGCAAGAGTATCTAACCATACGACAAATTAAAACATCATTATTGAATAACCATGTCTATCAATGCTCAATATTAGGCACTAATCTTCAAGATGTAATAAATTTAACATTTGAGACTAGTTGGGAACTTGTAATAAATCATGATGGACTCAGGATTCTGGCATTGATTCTTTCAAATCTACAAGGCACAATTCTGGAACGAAAAACAGTACACTGTCCATTGAGATGACTTTTTACTGATGCTGGGTAAACAAAATGGCTGACCATGAAACTGAGTTTCCTGGTGGTCAAATGTTTTGAAGTATGACTTTTAACATGAAATTAGTTATTATCAAATAATGCAATTTTGAATTGTCGCTGAACAAAGATTCATTGTGTGTTGTTGTTTCTTTCTGTTGTTGTTCATGTTTGGATTCTGACCAATCAAATTCCTCAAAATTCATAGGCTGTCGATTGTCTATTTTGTGGAACTGAGTGTAGCCAGTAGATGGCAAGGACCCAGTTTGATGCAGACATGTAGACTGATTTCACATCTCATTACAACTTGGATTGTGCACCTCCTTTCAAAAGCCCCCTTAGATGCTGGTAGTACATGGGATGTACCTAAAGAAAAAAGGAAAATCATGATCAAATATTTTTTCCCTGTATTGTAGTAATATATTAAAGAAACATTAAAAGCAACCAATAAGTGGTGAGAACATTTGCCCTATATTATGTTAAATTGGTTTATATGCCTTTTATTAAAAAAAGATGTAATGGAAGAATTCAGACCTTCGAGACTTTAGCATTCCCTTTTTCCCCAATATTTTGTTAAAGAAAGCTAAATTTTGGTAAAATCATCTCTTTGCTCAATGACTTTAAATTCAATTCCTTATTTAATTGGTTTTTAAGTAACACAACCTATATAAAATTGATTTCTAGCCTTTCACAAAAAAAAGCTCATCAAATTTGAATACCTCTCTTTCACAATTCACCAAAAAAAATTCCATTTTGAACACTCAAAGTAGCCAGTAAAAGGTGTGTTGGCTGGTAATCTTAAGTAACAAAAAATCTTTTTTCCTATCGAAAAACATCGAAAATACTGTTTAGACAGAGATCAGTAATCTAACAACCAACTCAAAATGAATTACCAGTATCATATCTTATACCTTCTCTGTTGATTACATTTAAGTAAGATATTCACTGACTAGCTCAATGTTGAGTACAAGTAGAAAATACTGACTAAACAAACAAACCTCCGTTTGATTCAAGGGCTCGTACTGTGTGGACTCAAATAGATGCTGATAAGCATTTCCGTCATACATTCCAAGTGTGGAGGCGACTGTCTCATCATGCATGTCGAACGCGTCCACAAGACCCACAACATTGGGCCTGAAAGTAGGGAAATCCAATTTATGTGGGATATTAATGTTAGTGTAAACATGATTTTCACCAGTATGATTGAAAAATTGTATGGTTTTTAATTTGGAACTGAATATAGAACTTTTGTCCCTTTTTGAACCTGTAAATGACAAGTTTACAAATTCCTTCAAAAGGGATTTTCTGACTACCCTAAATACCATGCCTCATCAGGTGACATCAGGAATGAAGCATTATGATACAAGGAGCAATTGCGAGGTTAAGAATGCTTTGTTCTGCTTTCACAGGTAATTTTGACTTTGATACATGTGTCTCAAAGTAAGGTGTTACTGAATAATGGGGTAGACAAGTTACCTTAAAACCGCCAATAGATCCAGCTCTGCCTGCCTTAACCATTCCATCTGTGCCAACCCAACCGTCTCCATCTATAAGACATGTACGACAGGCAACTTTAAAAGTGAATCAATTTTAAATGATCAAATTGTTAAAAAATGAAGAAATCATTGTAAAAATGAATAAATCACTGTTTAATAAATACACTATTATAAAATGAATAAACCATTCAAAATAAATAGGTCATTGATAAATGAATACATCATTGTTAAACAAATGAGTCATTGTAAAATGAATACATCATTTTAAAATAGATAAGTCATTGTTAATATTTAAAAGGAATTGTTAAACAAATAAATCATTGTAAAATGAATAAGTCTTTGTTGAATGAATAGCTCATTGTAAAATGAATAAGTCACTGTTGAATGAATAAATTATTGTTGTAAAATGAATACATCATTGTAAAATGAATAAATCATTGTAAAATGAATACTTATCAACTTTTTACAGGTTTAATTCAAAACCCTTGCTTCAAAAATAAAGTGACAATATGAAAACCGCTATAAAGTCTTCCAGCTCTATCTGTAACCACAGGGGTATAGATCATAATACCTGTATTAACACTATATATACACAAGGGAAACAACTTCAAAGAGAAACCAGTTCTGACGTTCCGCGCTTATCAGTCCGTAATCTTTTATACGATCGCTAGTCTGTCAATTCTCTATATGTCCTGCATAGTCAAGTGATTTCTGCGTCCAACAATACCTCTCTCAACAAGATCGGTCCAGTCAACCCGGAGTAATCTGCGACGACACGCGATATTTTTTCAAATTTGGCTCATTGGGAATAGATCGTTGAGGACAGAACCAGCCGATGTTTCCGCACTAAATCACCTCAATGAACGTTATTTCAAATAATCTCTGTCAAATTTTGCTTAAATACCTCAAGAAAGTCCCCTGCCTCTGTTACTAGATTATGTAAGACATAAAAGTTACACAACTCTGTCATGACTTTACAGAGTTCTTGGGAACAAGTTTGTCTCATCTGCATTACTCTGTTTACGAACACGTCAACGACTGTAAGGTGTATATGGGCCTGAAAAAAAACCCAGAAAACAAACCCCTTTAAGGTTGTGTATGGGTTCTAGATCACAAAAGTTTTATCTAACCATTTACAAAACGCCAAATTTTGGACTGTCCCAAATTGAAAAACTTTGCAGACGACATTTCAAAATGTGATAAAATTGAAAAATGATCTTCTGATAGGGTAGAAAACATTGTGGGAGGACAATTCCTCCTTTTCCCACATTGTTTTCCGGAGTCGTCTGCAACAAACTTGTCAAATGTCGTAATAATTTGGTAAATAATATTTTTTTTTTTTAATATGGGTTTTACATCACATCAACATTATTTCAGTTATGTAGCGATGCCCGACTCTTAATGATGGAGGAAGACCCCATACTCAACTGCTCATAAGGGCTGGTCAAGGTGGGTAGAACCATCGGCATTCCGTAAGTCAGTCGGGAGACTGCCTCTCATGAAAATCCATATCCTGGTAAATAATGTTGCGCAGCCCAACTCAAAATGATAGGAGAAGAAATTACCAACATTACACACATATGGAACATTCTACCACTCTGTGCTGATATGCGTCATTAAGCAATTGGTGGTCAACTCTTCTTTTATTTATATGTATTACACATATAAATATGTATACATATGTGTCAACAGTATTTCATGTTGTGATACCTGGTTTGAGATGAACGAGGAAGAATCCAAACCTTATTGCCCGCAAAGGCTGGTCATGCCGGGTAGATCCATCAGCAAACAGTAAGTTAACCAGGTGACTACCTCTCATGACTAATTGGATGCAGATCACATGTATAAAGTATTAAAACAGATCTACCAAAGTAAGATAACATATAGCAATCACCAAATAAGCAGTTTCGCTGTTTTAACCCATTTCTCATTTAATTATGATGTTATGACTGGTCTAATTTGAAAGCAGCAGCAAACAATGAAATTTATAATTCAAAAAATTTGAAAATGAAGTTTTCATATATTTATTGGAATCAATTAATAGCAATATCTTCTTTTGTCACTATATTTCTAGACTTCTGCAGCAGATGTGATGAAACAATGTATTATGGATTAGAGATATCATGAAGACACATGTAAAGAGAAATTCAATATACCTTGGCTGCCCTTACGAGGGATACCATATTCTTGTTGAACACAACTTCCTGTGGTTGGCCCGACTCCATGTCCATCTGAAGTTTCTGGGCCACGGTCAATACCACCCTGAAATAAAACAAGTTATCATCAATGGCAAAAAGAAACATTTCTGAAACTGTGGTTAATATAATATGGGGTAAAAAATGGGGAAAATAGTTATTGAAACACTCTAGTAAAAGAAGATTAAGAAAAGATTGACAGTATTACCTATGTGATCTTTGGATGAAGATCTCTCTCAGTTTGTTAAGATCATTACAGTCAGCAGGTTGGTCTATAGGACATACATATGCCGTGTGGTCCCTGTTCATATAGGCAGTGCATCCCTCTGTCTTTGTACCCGAAACAGCATTGGCTATTTGCTTCATCAGGTACCTGGAATAAGGAAGATTTTGTTTAACCCATTACCAAACAATAACGACAATCAACCACTTTGTTGCAGACGACTCTGGAGAAATTACTCGTAACAAGCAATTTCACCTTTTCCGACAATGCTTTCTGCTCTATCAGAAGATTGATTTCCAATTTCATCACATTTTGAAATGTCTGCAAACTCTTTCAATTTGGGACAGTCGAAAATTTGCTGTTTGGTAAAGGATTAACGAGCATACATCTTTCTCTTCTGTTTATCTATTCATATGGATTTTTACCTTGTGTTGATATAGTTTCAATTATGCTGTGATGCCCAATTTTGAATGATGGAGAAAGACCCCATACTCAACTGTCCATATGGACTGGTCAAGCAAAAGGTAGGACTATGGGTAATCCATTAGTCGTTCAGAAAATACATTTTTCTAACAATTTATAATCAAATGGGTTTAAAGATAGATATAATGATTTTTATTGACTTTAAATTTTACATGTTTCTTATTATACATCAACATTTAAACCATAAGATAACTTCACATGATCATGTCATATGCAAAAGTTTATGATACAACGTTGTTGAATAATTTAGGGGGAATGAATCTTTATGCGATGTCAACATTTGGAATTGATCTAACAGAAAAAGCTTCAAAAAGGCTCAAACATTATGAATATTTTACTCGCATCCTTAAAATGAAGCCTATGTTCAACAAAAGCATATTTTTCATCAGCACAAATTCAGACAAATGAAGTGCCAATTTTTCAGTGATCTTGCAATGGAAATAATCTTTAATTAGAATGAGACACGAGTACCAGATAATCAATCTAACTAAATCTTTCTTAGCGTTGTCACACATGCTAAGACATACAAAATCATTCTTTTAGGATCTAAAGGAAATAAAAAAAAAAACTCAACCAACTTGGCTGTTTGCAGAAAGAGAACCGTGTTTTCTCCCTCCACCGTAACCAATGCCAACGAAGATGCCATATTTTCTGCGACGCCTGATGCCATTAAGTACCCGTGACCTCCACATGACCTTCGACAAATCTCCACAAGATAGGTGGACATGTCTGTTAGTAGAGCCTTCAAACCAGAGGACTGGGCATGGAGCTGTAAAAAGTCAAATTCATACTAAAAAAATGGTTGCTTCTGTGTTAAGTACCATACAAACAAACAATAATCTTTATGATTTGATAACTTTATTTAGTTAACAAATGATAAAGATTATTGTTTGTTTGAATGGTGTTTAACACAGAATCAACAATTTTTCAGCTACATGTATATAAAGGCTTTCCTGGATCCAACAATACTAGGCATGGGGTCTGAAGTGACTTGCAAACGGTCACTCCCACGAAACCAGAGGTGTCATTGGGGCTCAAAACCAAAGGTCACAGTGGGGCTTGAACCCAGGACCCCTCAAGATCTTTGAGGGAAAAGGAGAAATTGCTTCCTTTCCCACACTGTTTTCTGCCCTATCAGAAGATTATTTTTCAATTTCATCATATTTTGAATTGTCATCTGCAAACTCTTTCAATTTGGGACAGAGGAAAATTTGTTGTTTGGGAAAGGGTTAACAGTCACATGTTAAAACTTGATATTTTAGATACTGTAAAATTGTAGGCAATATCTGTCGGAAAGTACTTGAAAGTTCTTTTCTTAAAATTTCAAAATGATCTGGTACAGCTAAATTCTATCAAATACCTGCAGTAACCTGCAATTAACTGAGGCTTGACAGTCATGAATAACTCAATTCAAATACATGTATGCCAATATACAACAGTACTTGATTTCGTCCATCAAACAAACAATTAACCAATCAGTCTATACATCAATCCACAACTAACTAAAATCTCAAAATGTTATCCTACCTCTCCAAGTTTCCTTGTGTTCCCCGTCATGATTTCAGAAAATGCTTTGTTGTACATGGAGAGGATGTCTTCAGCCACGAAGAACACGGCATAGGCTGCAGCCAGGGCTGGGAACACTTTGTGTTGCTGGGATTGAAAGTCCAACACTTGCTGCTCTGGATCTCTGTAAGGAACGAATTACCAAGGCTTATTAAAACCTTAGAATGCTGGGTAATTTTCTAAAAATAGATTTTTGTATCATCTGCTTTCCAAAACCATAAAAAATCTGCTTAATTTTGATGAGAAAAAAAAACTTGGCGGCTGACCTGGATCCATTCTGTTTGCTTAAGTATGAATCTGTTCCAGCACTTTAAGGGTTAATTATTTTTCCTATTCGTTAAATACTGATAAATGAATTAAATATTTACCCTGGTTTCAAAGTTGTCTGCCTGCGTGTGGAGCTGTAACGAATAGAAACGCATGAGGCTTGCCGCAGTGTATCGTGGGTCCAGGATATAATGTTGACACGCACAAGAATCATTGTTGCGTAATTTGCCTTGTTGCCCGACAGTTGTGTGAACTTTCCAGCTCTAGTCACCTAAAAAGAGAATGCAAAAGTGGTTGTTGATTGTTAACTAGGTTTTAAAGGTGTTTCTTCACAGATGTGCTGAAATTTGAATGAATTTCTATAAGGCTGCACAACAGCTGCAATGTTATACGATACTTCATGATGAAGAATAGTCATTGGAAGCAAAACTAGTTCGTTTGAAATTCTCTTATGTGTGTATACAGCAAATTCACATACAATCCAACTTGTGTTAAGCAGCCACCCTTTTAAGCAGCCAACCTGCCTTAAACAACCACTACAGAAAGTCCAATTGTTAGATTTATAGTGTACATCAATTTGTGTTAAGCAGCCAACCTGTCTTAAACAGCCAATTTAGTCTGTCCCATAGGCTGGCCTCTTAACACAAGTTTGACTGTATATCTAATAAAAAAGGTGACATCTCTTTTGAAATCTGTCCCATATAAGTGTATATACCTTGATAAATTTTCGCTTCCTGAATACATCATGCAATCAATTGCTACTTTGTAAATTTTTTTTACAAAACATAAATACAAAAACTATACTGTTTAAAAGACATTTTATTTTGACTTTCAATTTATTCTTCTGAGAACAAGGACCTTTAACAATGTTTACACTTAATTTCAGTAAAGAAGTGATGCTTAACTCCTAAATGAAGGAAGACACCAAGTTTATCAAACAAGACAAGGTAGGTCAAGCTAGTTTGGGCAACAGTGGTGCAGAGGGAGAGCGTTTGCCTCTTAACCAAGGGTCCTGAGTTCAATCCCCATTAAGCAAGGTAAAAACTGCAGGGACTAGCCCTCAAATCAGTGGAGTACTGGTTCAGTATCCAGGAAGCAGTCATCCAGAGTGAATTCTATTCTAATTCAAGCTTCCGTCACAATTAAAGATTCAATTTAACATGTATAGCTGTTACAAAAACTTGTGAATTACCCCTGCATTCCTCATAAGCATGTTCTGTCTTGGAATTCTGACCTTACTCAGGATGAGAAAGCCGTTATCTGTTGAGTTGGCCCCAAGTTTTGGTCCGATATCTCCAGTCTTAATACCTTGAAAGAAAAGAATGAATTCTGAATAAATGAAAATATACAAACTCATAACATTCTTATTGAAACGTGTTGAAAAAAGTTAGCAGCAACATATTTCATTTTACCTTAATCATTATATTCCTTTTTCATTTTCTTAAACTACTTAACTGATTTTTTTTGCCAAAATTGACAATTCAACAAGCCATAAATATTCATAACCATTATATCAAAAAAAGGATGGACAAATATAAATTATGACAATATTTTCAATAGCCCTTAATGAGAAAGTAACATGACAAATGTCAAGGGGGGAAGAACCATTGCCACTGTGAAGAGGTGAACTTGTACCTTGGGGTTTCTGGGCTATATTTTATATATACACTGGGAAAAGGATAATCTTTTTGTTTGCTTAAAAACCTACCCAAACAAGTCTTTTTTCGTCATTTTGTTTGTTATTGCCAGGTTTAAGCATCGTAAATGAATGTGCACTGCTGTAGAGCAAACTAAAGTCACAAAAGTCACAATACATAGAGTTACACCATGGGGTACTGAATCACAGATACACGAGTTTGGTATTATACCTAGTGCTCGCTAAGAGGCGAGACCTGCAGCAAAGAGTTAAACCCCCATACATAAAAAACAAGTGAATTACCTGGCATAAGTGTATGATCCTCTAAACTCCGGAGTTGAACCAAGAACCCATGCATTCCATGTCGCTCATTCCCAATTACCAGCTGAGCCAAGACGACAGCATGTGTGGAAGACTTGGCCACTGAAATAGGTGAACTGGTTGTAGCCTCTAAACCACAAAATCCATTTCATGTACAGAGTTTGGGAGATAGAGATAAGATGGTTTGTGCCTTGAATCACAAAATTAAGCATGCAAGGCAATGGGAGTATTATCTCATGAGGCAAAGGCAAGGTGGTTAATACATGTACCAAGCCGAGTCCAACCTTCCCTATTCCAGACACCAATCATATATCCTTTTTATCCTGTTACCTTACAGATTCAAGTAAAGAAACAATGAATTAGAATAAAACATGAAAAATGGAAAAACTAGCAGCAAACCAATAGTGAGCTACAGTAAACAGGTAATGAACGTTGTATGTATGATCTTATGTAAAAAATAAACATGTTTTCTTTATTCTTGTGAAGATTTGAGAATAGTTTGTATGTTAAATTATTGGATGGTTAGCTTGTTTAGTTTGCATGTTTTATATTTATGATGATGTACTTTGTACAAGTCAATAAAATACATGTTCTAATCCATTCATGTACAGTGATATCTCGTTTATCCGAACACGTCCATTCCCAACAAAATGTCTGGATTACCAAATCATCCGGACTGATGAAGCAGAGCATGTTCTTATACAAATTAAGACATAAACAGTCTGTATGCACGTGTATACTAATGATCCTTTAGCAAGCGAAAAAATTGTCGATGGTCCCAAATTGAAAGAGTTTGCAGACGACTTTTCAAAATGTGATGAAATTCAAAAATAATCTTCTGATATGGCAGAAAACATTGTGGAAGGGAGAAATTGCTCGTCACGAGCAATTTCTCTTTTACCCACAATGTTTTCAAATGTCGTCTGCAACAAACTGATCAGATAATTCCGTTCCCTTACAATTTCGTTCGAATTGTAAGATATCTTGATTATCGGGGTCCGAATAAACGAGGCTTCACTGTATATGTAATAAGGCACCTTGTTTATTGGTTCAAAAATGACACTGGTCAAGAGACTATAAAAATGTCTTTATGCAAAACTTGTAATGCATCTAGAAAATTCACTTCAACAGAAGGAAATTTTCCTTTTGTCTCAACCTTCACAACCATTAATTATTCTTTTACAAACAAATTTGATTGCGTACAGTATGATTAAGGTTTATTAAAACAAAGTTAACTTACGTCCGCCTGGCCACCATTTCATTGAAGACAACCTTGGTGTGTTCATTATGAACTCATCTGTTTTTGGATCAAATGTAGCCATCGTCTCTAGACCCAGTAGATTGGTCCCTAAATAAAAGAGAAAATTAAAAAAATAAAACATCAAATATGTTTTTTTTTTACCTTATATGGGTTTTACATTGAATCAACAATATAACAGCAAGTTGTGATGCCTGTTTTATAATGAGCGAGGAAGACCCCAAACTTGACAGCCCCTAAGAACTGAAAAAGTCAGGTAGAACCATCAACATTCTGTAATTTAACCGAGAAACTACCTCTAATGGAAATCCAAATGAATCAACATATACATATTTGTACACAACAATCTTTTGTTTCCATCTTGCGAAATCATTGAAATGAAAATCTGAGAAATAGACAACAGAAAGGGTTGTCACTCTTATCACATGATACTAAAAAGGTGCCTCAGAGAGCAGTCTCATGACAATCTATAGACTGAGTTTTCCCATTACCAAACAATAACAACATTTGACCAGTTTGTTGCAGACGACTCTGGAAAACATTGTGGGAAAAGGAGAATTTGCTCTTTACAAGTAATTTTTCTCCTTTTCCCACAATGTTTTTGTGCTCTAACAATTTGTTTTTCAATTCCATCACATTTTAAAAAGTTGTCTGCAAAGTGTTTCAATTTGGGACATTCTAAAATTTGGTATCTGGTAAAGGGTTAAACACTGAAAGTGATGAATGCTCGCTACACAATCTTTAATATAAACACGGGTTTTCTGCATTTTTAAATTAAAAAAATTTGAAAAAGGCCATTAATTTATTGACAAAGATTTAAATCTCCTTTTCATCTTTTGTCACTCACAGAACATATCTTTGAAATTGTCCCTTTTAGGTCAATGATAAAGTAAACATTTATTTACACACCATGTCCGAGTTCTGTCTGTGCATATGTTCCAATGATTTGGTATGACTGCGCCAACGGCAGCCATTTTGATTTCTGTTCGTCTGTGGCTAGTCTTTCCAGGGCAGGTATAAACATGCTATGGTGGAGACTGAGGGCAAAGTCGTAGTTCAAAATTCTGCAAAAATAAAATTTAGTCCCATTAAGTAAAAAAATTATTTGATTAATTCATTCATTTATTGAGGTTTAATGCAGCACCATCATCATGAGATATATATTATGGCAAAGTTTACACTTACTAGGCTGTAAGTAAAATGACAATCCTGATGAAGGCGTAATCAAAAACTGTTGCAATAATATTATAATGATTTAACTAAAAACATGTTGTTGTTGAATTTGTTCAAACAAAAAAGCTTACAAGGCTGTGAAATAATGCTATTGGCTTTTTGTTTGTTTATGTAAGATTGACATTGCTTCAACAGTATCAGTGTTAATTTTAGAAATGAAAGTTATCGTGTCCTTTTGGACACACAGCTTTTGAAGCTATGTGTCCAAGGGTAAAACTATGCGTCCGAGTACCAATGATCCAAGCTATAAGATCATGTCAAATAGTATAACACTTGTTATTAATGATAATCTTGGCTAAAATGACTCAAAACAATGCAGATTTGATAGAAAGACAGCATGAGACAGCATGCTTTATGATGTTTACTACATTGTAAACATTACATGTGCTGATGAGAATGCTTCTGGCTGGACACATATCTTATGAAATGATGTGTCCTCAGCAATTTTTATGTGTATATGACGTGGGACGCAGAGGTAAAATTATTACTTACAGTATTTCAATTAAATAGCAATGCCTGGCTCATTGTATATGTAGAAAGAAAATACAAGAATAGTCAAGTCAAATAAAACCATTGGCATTCTAAGTGACTAATGTATGGTAAGCGACTCAAGGCTCTCCCCCCCTCGAAAAACCTACCCTTGACAAAGTTTATAATAATATGTTAGTTTTTCTTGCCATTTCCCCATGTTGTATTCTGTAAATACTTTGGTGTAATAAATAATATCATCTTTTCTGTTCCATATATTCCTTATGGAACCACACAGAGATGGGCCATGCGATTTCTAGCAGTTGTTGGTACTCACTTTGTAGCCAGTTCATAATCGTCCTCGGACCAGTTGTTTTCCCGTCGTAACTGGAAAAGTTTGACGGATTTAGCCACTGAGTTGGAGTAGACATCGGACCTTGGTATAAATGGCCTCTTCTTGAAGGAAAACAGATCAGCATACTTTGTGAAGAACATGTTTTCTGGAAAGTATTTGCAGTTCATAACAAGTTTTAGTTTCATCTTTTTAATTAACCCTTAAAGTGCTGGAACAGACTTCATGCAAATAACACAAAAATCTTTCTTTAGAAAATCACCCAGCATTCTAAGGGTAAAAGGTATGGAGAGTTCTTGATAACTCTTTTCTAATTGACCTCCATTAGAAAGACGGCAAAAACATTGCCATTGGATTAGATTTCTCCCCATTGTTTTTGTTGTGTAATTATGTAAAGGCACAAGTTGCTTACAATTAACTTGTAAGAAATGAAAAAATCAACTTTTTGATCATTGTTTCATAGGCCAGATGAATTAAAAAACCTGGTTTTCAAGCAGCAAGGAATTTCCCTCAAAAAGATGTGTAACTGATGAAAAAGAAATTAAGTTGCTCTGGGGGTTTAAATGCAATACTATAGTGAGTATTGCATGTTTGTGAAGGACTCACTACAGTCTTGCATTAAACACATTAAATAGTGTCTGCTACAAAAGGATCAAAGTTTAATGTGTTATGAAAATGCTTACTTATCATATCATCTTTATTCTTTATAATGGTCGTAACCATGTACATGTCATATCGTATCATAAACTTCAAAAAGTCGCATGGTATCATATCATTTCAAAAAGATAGTGTATTTTATGATAAAAAATTATCAACATTGTGCAGCCTACATTACTCACATGATAAAAGTCTAGTTTTGCTGATTGCCGAATTAATCATGTAATCAGACATCCTTTTTTTTTTAAACAAATTGGCTGACATTTATTGTAAATTTGATTAATGCAGATTTTTCAAAAAATTTGAAATATTGTTATAGGAAGATTTAAGGCTTATAGTGTTTGAACCGACCTCATGCTTGTGCAAACAGGTAAGGTCACAGGCCAGATGCCAAGTAAATTTGTAACTGGCCTGTGATCTAACCTTTTTGCTACTCTGAGTCTCTTTCCTCACCAAAAGTGAGCAGATATTTAAGATTTTGGAAAGCAGATGACACAAACATCTTCTCTTAGAATATTACCAGCATTCTAAGGGTTAAATAATCGTCAATAGTTCAAAGTTATAAGAAACACATTAAATTGACCTTTTGCATGACATGTACCGGGATAATAAGCATTTTCATATTTTAACCATTTACCAAACGCCAAATTTGTCCACTGTCCAAAACTGAAATAGTTTGCAGACCACATTTCAAAATGTAATGAAATTGGAAAATAATCTTCTGATAGGGCAGAAAACATTGTGGGAAAAGGAAAAATTGTTTGTTACGAGCAATTTCTCCTTTTCCCACAATGTTTTCCACAGTCATCTGCAACAAAGTGATTAAATGTTATTGTTTGGTAATGGGTTAAATAAGTCTGATATTATCTTCTTATGACAAGTTGAACATATGGGTCATTAATATACATGCTCTAGGTTCAAAAATGAAAATATGGGTTATCAATATTTGCTCTTAGATCAAATTGCACAATTACGTAATCAAAAAAGAACATTTTTCCTTTACAAATGTACAAGTACAATTATTTTCAAAGTTCCCCAGTAAAACGTCTTTGATAATGGATCTTCTCTTACGATGCTCTGCGCTAATTATAGATACACATCTAAAATGATTTCATGAATAATTGAAAATATGCTTGTCATTACAAGCTCTACTTTTCTCACTAAGTCTTTCAAACAAGTAGTTCAATAAAAGGCTTGATACGTGTTATTATTCTGAGTAAGATATTCAAGAAAACACTACATACTAGAGGCCCGTGTTTAAAGTAAATAAAATCCCTTTCCAGTATTATAAGAAAATATTAGTTTTTATTATTCATAAATGTTGCCTTTGACTGCCTTTTTCTTTTAGATCAGTCACACAACATCATTTACAAGAATACTTGAGATTACTCATATCAAAGTCAAAAAGAAGTTAGCTCTATTTTAATGATGATCACAGTTTTCCCATTTCTGTAGAATTAATTAGGTTAGGATATTTCTGGGTGAAAACTTTGACAAGTGATACCTCTATGTATTGTTAGATAGCATCCATTTCTGTTCTTACCCAATTCTCTAAGGGATTTCTCCATACAATCCATGAAACTATTTTATTTTGAAAAAAGGGTTGCAATCCTCTCTTGCTTGTAAGACTTGTGCAGTTGAGTAATACACCTTATTCTAAGTGAAAACAGTAGCAGGATTTGTCTCTGTGAGTTGTTAAATAAATGGTAATGGTTTGGTTCCTGAAAGCTACTAGTCATATCAGGGTAAAGTGTCCTGGGGCAAGACACTAATTCCAAGCCCAGAAATGGCATATTACTAGAAGAAACATGTTTGATAATGCTTCAGAGTGAGTCCTGTCCATTAGTGGAAGAAAGAGAGGGTGGAAGAGGGTTGGTGTATTAAACTTGTAACATCTTAAAAACACTCTCTCAGAGGTTTGTGATTTTGGAGTAATAAATGTTAGATATTTGATATTCACAATTCTTTTCACTAAACCTAAGACTGTTGACAATTTCTTTACTTATAATTTGCTAAAACCCAATGTTTTCAATAATTAAGGTAAAGTGAGGCTTTGCACCTGTCTTTTCTTCTTTGGAAAAGAGAGTTCATAAATAAACAGAGGAATTTTTTCTTCGCCTGCCTTGCTTTCGTCACGGAAGAAATCCAATCCTGCACAGAGTTTGCAAGCCAATGTAGAAAGTGAGGGTTTCTTTATTTTACTTATCAAATTGAGCAAGATTCAATATATCAATGCTTTCACTGTATGTTTTGCTCCTTGCTTGACCCATTTTTGCTTGAAGGAAATGAAGCATGTGTCAATTTGCATGCATGGTAAACATTTCATAAGACCCATGTGACGATTGTAAATAAATACAACCTCTAACTCTAAGTTCAGATTGTTGTTTACAAAATAAACCTGTTTTAACACTCTGAAATATCTGTGATAGAAATGTTTTTGATCTTTTCTGTACAGTAATGAGCAGGGTTGGGAGGCTGGTTCTTTGTTACTTTAGAAATATTTATTGTTAATTTGAGGATTGAGGACAATTTATTAATAAAAGTAACAATCTCAATCTCTGGGAGTCTCTTCAAGGTAATTCAGGGTAAATCCCCCATTTATACTATTCCTAGAACAAAAAATTGCAAACAAATTGAATTGAGTTATTTGTTTAGACTAATTATAAATCAAAGCCAAAAATAGTCTTTATTTTCTCTTCTTGTGATGTAAATGATATAGATACTGACACTACTAATGGTTGGGGTGAGCATATATGTACAATGCATGTATTTACATAATCAATTTCGGATATTTTGACGATCTCTTACCGAATTCTTTCCTTCTCTTGGTTTTATCTGGACCACCATCTAGAATATTCGTTAGTTCTATCGTATTGAATGTGCACGTATCCCTCTCTTTCTGTAGATCGGGATTAACTTCATTTTTCCAGTCCTTCAGGAATTCAGCTGTCAACCTAGCCGCCATTTTGAACCCATAAGGTCACGTGACAGAGGCACTGTACACAATTGGTAAGTCATGTGACTCAGGGCGAATGTCTGGCGGGAATATACGAAGAAATTAGATTACTAATTAACATAAAAATTAGACATCTTCAGGGGAAATTAGAGCTGATGGAAATGTTTCCGAATGCAAGTGCGACTCACTGTAAAAAATTAAGCTCAAGTAAGTTGTCTGTCAGATGGTGTTCAATAGTTAATGGCATTCCACACGTTTTGATAGCCCTGGAGATCAAAGTACAGACCAGAGAATCAGTCTTAAGTCGGAATAACACATAATAGGGACTGTGTTTTGACCTAGAGAAATGATTTTTGACGTATTAAAATAAGTTATTTGGGATAGAGAGTTTTTTAACAACTGTTATGATGAGTAGACCTACATGTGCTTTTTACCGGCAGCACGATTTACCCCACACTACCCAACACTACCCCACACTACCCCACACTCCTCTTTAAATGCATATATACGTTAGTTTGTGTTATTTTAATGATTCTTTTTTACTTTTTAACAGGGATAGTGTGTAGTTACTCACTATTTGCATACCTATTTACGGTATTTTATAAACAAATATTAAGTGATCCGGTGTCCGTGATATCCAATGTTCGTAAAAATAGGTCGATATTGATTGTCCTATTCAGGAGCATAACGGCTTTGAAGGAAACAAGCAGGTAACTTGTATTCGATGGAACAAAAATCGGCACCCGAAAAAATCAGGTCTTTATCCAAATCCAACAGGGACCAATGGTTTGTATAGATGGACGATTTACATTTTCCCCATAAAAGTTGAATTTTTCTGATTATATGATATATTTATCTATCATATATAACAAATTGATAATTTAGGTATGTCAAACGGCATTGATCCTTGTGCTCCATCAGTGACGTCCTCGTAAGTTAATTGGTCCAATGACACTTCACCTAGTGAAAATACCAATTAAATGGCACCAGGGCCAGGACGATTGTAGCATTGACGGATGTTGTCTGCAGGCCAGTTCAAGTTATATATCCATTCGCAAACGGGAAGAAAGACCTGGCGTTCAAGTCCCTCAATACCACTCTTCAACCGAGAATATGCGGGGATATTACAGAGCCTCTGTGCATCTTATGGTACAGAATGAATACGATTCCAGTAAGAAGACAATGGTATGAAGTAAACCACTTCTGTGCCGTAACTGACAGAATGGAAAAAGACCACGACGATGACCACAACGAAGACCATGACGATGACCACGACGCAGCAATTCCAGAAGTGATCCAGGAGCCAATATCCAACCAGATATGGATCAATCCGAAAATCAAAAGAAGGTCAACATCTGACAGCATCATGACGGAAGAACACATTCCATTGAATAACCAATACGAGTGCCTGACTGACAGCTCTGACGAAAACAGTTCTAACGTGAGCGAGGGTGAGACGGATCAGGAGGAAGCACTAGTTTTCCAGAGCCTACCTGGAAAGAAATTCCTTAACAACGACAAGGTTTTCGACCTCTTCCTAGAAACAGAGCCAGTAAGAAGCGCGATACCGCGGGGGAAAAAAGAAAATTCTTATATAGTTATAAAACATGAACAAAGAACAGGAAAACGGAACGACTTTCCCGATGACTGTGGAGTCTGGGATTCCAAAGCAGGGACAACAGTCAAACATGACTATGTTATAATTGACAATAAATTAAAGACCGTATATAAGAAAGAAGGACAGTTTTGTGATCGAAAAACGATAGAAAGGAAAACCGTGTACTCACCCATAGACCAGGAAACAGCGGATATTGTAACCGGTAGCGCTTAACTACTGTTAATTCAATTCACAATAACACAACACGCGCCAATGTGTCATAAAAGTGTGCTACTGTGGCGATCTGATATCTATTTCTATGCTTCAGTGGTTTCAATCAGTCTGGCATTTTCGCGGCAAGGAAAAGAATGGGAACACAACAACATTTATCCTTTTATTGTAATTGTAATACAACAATTTTTGAAGGAAGTCTTTCGTGGCATTTTTGGCCCTTAAAAGGGCCGTTGTATTGCCCTGAAAAGGGCAGTTTGTGATCTTTTGTTTCAATGCGCTCCAAAGGACCCGCTGTATCCTGCACTTATATTTTCTCATTCCACAGTTGTCCGTTTCGTCAGACAGGTGGACCTGGTCTTTGTCATTATTGTTGGGAAGACTGAAATCACTAAATTTAATTAATTTTTCTTTAAATCTAAAAGCTAGTCTTTTATTAATCTTCCTTCGTTGATTATCAAAATATTTTTTTGTTAACCCAACAGGACACTTTGAAAATTTATTTCTGGTCAATATTTCCGCAATGTAGACTTTTTGAACACCAGAGGAATAAAAATCGTCCGCAATGCCACAAATTCTTAGGAAAATTTCGTTTGGGGTAGAAGTTATATCAAGACTATGTTGCGTTTCTAGATATGCATTTTGAAAAAAAAGTGAGCGGGTGTAACTACTACTTTCACTTATTTAGACAGTGACAACGGATTTTTGTAATTAAAATGAAACGAATGCACTTTCAATGCAAATATAGACTAAATGCACAAAAAACATTCGAGACCCAGTCCAAATATGCAGATCATTAAAAAATATATATATATGCTCCTTCTGTGAGGGGGTATTACCAAATAACAGTAAAGAATCATAACAATAACGCAACACAACACAAACATGCATTTACTGTGTAGTGTTGGGTAGTTTAGGGTTTGAGGATTTGACCTAAGTCGGTCATAGTAAAAATTCAACAGACTTGGGCCTCTTCCCAACTAAAGGTAAAAAAGCCATGTAAATAAGACGTGGTATATTCCATCGAATACAAGTTACCTGCTTGTTTTCTTCAAAGCCATCATGTTCTTGAATAGAACAATCAATAATGATCCCTGTTAAAAAGTAAAAAGAATCATTAAAATAACACAAACTAACGTATACATGCATTTACAGAGGAGTGTGAGGTAGTGTGGGGTAGTGTTGGGTAGTGTGGGGTAAATCGTGCCACCCCTTTTTACTGGTCCGATGTGACTCGGTCTTTGAGAGATTTCTTTGCCCTGTTTGAAACATTAGTGGCAGCAGTGGCATAAAGACTTCTCTCTTTATCAAAGTTGAGTTGTCCTGGTTCTTATAGGCACAGACTGAGGAATAAAGCTCTCTGACAGTTATGTAAAATTTGTGGCACCATTTATGGACAATTGGAGAGCTCATGCTCTCCGGGCTGTTGCATTTAATTGCAGGGGCCTACAAGAGGCATAATTATTCACTCTTTTCCCAAACACTCAAAGTCACACCAGCTTTTTGGTAACCAAATCAGTAATATCAGCAATATTACTTAAACATGAAACAGGTCTAGGACTCTTCCAAATTCAAAGGAAAAAGTCCTTGATTTGTTATCCAGGACATGTGGGTATATATTGACATCATAACTTATTACTAAATAACAGTGACTTCAGCAAAGTTTTCGATGGTCCCAAATTGAAAGAGATTGCAGACTGCATTTCGAAATGTGATGAAATTGAAATATAATCTTCTGATAGGGCAGAAAACATTGTGGGAAGAGGAGAAATTGCTTGTTATGAGCAATTTCTCCTTTTCCCACAATGTTTTCAAGATTCGTCAGCAACAAACTGGTCAAATGTCGTTATTGTTTGGTAATGGGTTATAGGTTTCTTTGCTTAGTTTGATACAGTAACATAGAAATTGCTTCCCTCTAAACTCTACACTGGTCAGGCTTTAGTTGTTTAGAAATTATTATGAGTACCAGGGAAGGCAACATCAAATTGTCTGTATTGCCCAGCTTGTTTTAAAAAGGCATAAAGGAAAAGTGAATTTTAAATGAAATTGACAATAAAACCATTAAACAGACACATGTCT
This sequence comes from Cerastoderma edule, assembly GCA_947846245.1. Classification (NCBI taxonomy): domain Eukaryota; kingdom Metazoa; phylum Mollusca; class Bivalvia; order Cardiida; family Cardiidae; genus Cerastoderma; species Cerastoderma edule. The sequence goes on along the minus strand of OX401413.1, from coordinate 4,469,202 downwards.
AACTTTGTATCCTTGAAAAAGTAATGACTTTGTTTTATAATACTGTTTGCAAATGACTTAGGCAGGGCTTTTGACACCTTTGCCATTGAAAGTATGTTAAAAACCATGCTGTAATTCCAAAAGCCTAAGTTATGCAGACAGTATTTAAACCAACTCTCAAAATCATACAAGATACGTATGATAGGAGTGCTAAACTGTACACTAAATATTTTAACTGTCATGCCAATAAAGCACAATCATATCATTGAAACAATAATTGTTTCAAATATATATTGGCTACTGAAAGAATTTCAACAGGTTTGTATTGAGCAAAGTATTCTTTTGTTACAATTGTTGCAAATATTGCTTGCTATACAAGCATTTGATTGAGCTTTATATTAGAAATTTTAAATTTTTGTCACAATGGTTTCATATACTATCAGCTGTAAATAAATTGAAATGAGGTTCATTTTAGCAGCATTAAGCAAATTTAAGTCTCTTTAGCCACTCTTGTGGAATTTTGTCTAAACACAAGGCATTTGAATGAATTTTGACTCAGCAATTATGAGCATATTCTTCTTTTTACCACAACAGTTTTGAAAAGTTTCTACTGTAAAGGAGTTTAAACAAGCCTGTAGTTGGAAAAGCGTTAAATGTTCTGACATAATCAATATATCGTATTTGGATGGGAACGGACTGTTCAGTAACCAGCCCTATCTGAAGGTAAAATCAAAGTTTGTTTACAGGAAAAACTCAGGGACCTGTTCCATGTTTCATCCATTCCCCCATACAGTAATTTGTGAGTTAACCAAATTCAAAGCAACATCAGACGTAAAGAAAAAGCAATGCAAACAGACAGAATTGGGTTTATCAAGATGATTCCAATAATTATCTACAATTTCTAGATGATTCAAATAATCCACAATTTCTTGATTCAAATAATGAACCTTAATTTTTATATGAATCAAATGAGATACCACAATTTCTTGATGATTCAATGAGAATCCGTAATTTCTAGATGATTTAAATGAGAAACCACTATTTTTAGATAATTAAAATAATAATCCACAATTTCTAGATAATTCGAATGACAATTGACAATTTTCTAGACGATTCCAATGAATGAGAATCCACAATTTCTAAATGATTCAAATGAATGAAAATCCACGATTCCTAGATGATTCTAATGAGAATCCATAATTTCTAAATGGTCAAAATGAGAATCCACAATTTTGAGATGATTCAAATGAGAATCCACAATTCCTAGATGAATCTTTGTCTAGGGGGAATAGGCTTCATATCTTGTCCTCTGCATATATTCAACCCTTCGTATAGATTCATGTGACAAACCTGCAGCAGTCAAAGCGCTGACTTAAATAGAAAAAATCTGCATATGTTTTGTTGGAATATTTTTTTACCAATTTTATAAGGATTTTTCCCATAACTTGTTAACTGATGCTTCTTCGATTTTAAATCAGTCTTTTGTTTTGTATGATGTTAAACGCCATGTCAACAATTTCCAACTATGTTACAGCTTTTCTGGATCCACCAGCTCTGGCAAGGGCTCTGAAGTGACTTGCGAAAGGCCACTCCCATGAAACCAGAGGTGATGGTTGGTCTTGACTCAGGACCCCCTAATTCTAAGTCCGCCATCTTAACCACAGAACCATGCAGGACCACTTTAAATCGGTTACAAAAGAATGAAGTTTGTAAAAGTAAGTCATAACTATGATAACTCAAGTGCCTGTTGGGAGTTGAAAATATTTTTCAATTTTCTGGCCCTAGAACTTATTACAAAGAGCAGTATATCCTTTTATTACAATGTTTTCTAATGACTTCCATAGCTTATGAGTACAAGTGAGATTTTATGGAATATGTGTTTACTGCATATATGTGGGTAAAATAACAAGATTAATTGATTTCAGTCAAAGGTATTAATTAAGATTAAGTAGGTATTAACTTCTATGTCTAAACCTATTAAAAGTACATTTAGACCAATTGTATACATACCTAATTCTTTACACCCCATTTAAGTTATCAACATGGCCATTCCTGCTGAGAAGAGACAAGGAAGACCAAGAAAGTCCTGGCCTGACTGAATTGATACCGACAGGAATGAATGCGACTTTATCAATGTTAGTCCAATAACCAAAAGTAACTGGAGATTCAGTTTCAGGACATCTAGCCATCTGCTGCCCACCCCAGTGACTGGGACACCCGCAGTGGATGACAAATAAAATTAGGTTTAATAAAGTAAGTAATTGTAAATTGTGACTGATCTAAATTGAAAGCATCAGTAGACAACAAAATGTACTAAAAAGATTGTTTCACTTGGATAATGGGTAGAAACCAATGGTACAATATGATAAGTTGCTTATTTGGTTGTTAGATTTCTGCAGGAGATGTTGCAAAATTGGAGACTATGATCCAAGGGGTTTAAATAGAAACTTTTTAAGAAAAATTGATGATAATAACTAAGACAGACGAAGTAAAGAGATATAAATGTTTTAAGATTACTCTAAAGTGAAATTTGACTAGTGTTTCAAAGTTGACTGCAAATTTAATCTTTCAGCAACCTTGAATCATTCAGAGCTTTCCAATTATATATTACTTTATCAAATTGATCCAAATCACAAGTAAAATTGAAAATAGTGATAAGCATAAAAAAGCCTTATTTATCTCAGTATTGTGTAGCATTGTGGCAAAATGATTAATAGTTTGGTACAAGGCATTCCTCCTTTTCTCTCAATTAATGATAATGGCAATGATATGAACAAATTTCTATTTCTTTATGAAGGTTTTGGATCCACGAAAGTTGTTTCTCCTCAATGTTTCACACATATGCAGCTCTTCATTACCATTTTTTCATAAATTTTTTGGTATCATACTATTGCTTCCAATTTGGACCACATTCAATATTCATTGTAAGGGGTCAAACTGCGCGATCTTCCAGCATTTTTCCCCAGTGTTTCATAGACAAGTTGAACTAATAGAGAATGTCTGAAAATATTAACCCTTATAATGCTTGGTAATTTTCTAAAACTAGATTTTTTTGGTTGTCTGCATTCAAAACCTTAAATATCTTCTTTATTTTGATGAGGAAAGATTCTCAGAGTAGTAATCAGGTTACATCACAGGCCAGCCGCCAATTTACTTGGCGGCCGGCCTGGATCTAACCTCTTTGCATAAGCATCAAGTCGGTTCTAGCACTATAAGGGTCAACATCAGTAAACAAGGGGCCAATAACTCTTCATGATCTATCAGTGGGTTACTATTGGAAAGTGTTGTGACACCAACGTTAAACAGGTGAAATCTGTCTTGGCATTGGAAGAGAGAGAGAGAGTCACAGCTCTAGCCTTGTCAACCACTCTTTTCATGGCATATTTAATTTTCTTATTGATTTAAAAGTCCAGAATAGTTTTGTGAGCATAATGGATTTCTATACTTGGGAGTTAAGAACGGAGTTGTTTTGGGATTTTAAATATTGAAATACTGTAAGTATATTTATATTAATGTTTATTTTTTAAAATTTTTGCCTTTTAAACTTAATTTAATTCCATTAGATTTTGTATTGGTGGTCTAAATATTTTGTTTTATGGGCTTGTATGTACTTTTGTTGCCTTTGTATACAATTTCTGGTTGTTGAAACAGGGTTCAAATTTGAGCGAGTGTAGAGTAAAATCATTAAGGTCGATCATTATATTTAAACTGTTTTGTTTTTGATACCATAGAAGCCATTATAATTGACTAACTCTATCAAAGATTCTTTGCCAAACGTTTAATTTTCGAATGTCCCAAATTGAAAGAGATTGCAGACAACATTTCAAATTGAGATGAAATTGAAAAATAATCTTCTGATAGGTCAGAAAACATTGTGGGAAAAGGAGAAAATGCTCGTTAAGAGCAATTTCTCCTTTTCCCACATTTTTTTCCAGACTCGTCTGCAACAAAGTGGTCAAATGTCGTTATTGTTTGGTAATGGGTTAACAGATCAGATGTTGATGACTTTTAAGTGGAAAAAAATCATGAAATGGATTTATCCATTTCTATTCTGCTAGAGAAGTATTTATTTAACCCATTTCCATGGGAAATTTTTTAACAGCTCTAAATTCAAAGAAAAGCAGATGATAAATTTGATCAACTAATTATGACTGATGTGTCAGGTTTTAATCACATTTACTAAGCCTTTATTATAGAACTTTTTGATTGGCTTATTTTGGGTAAATTCCTCTAATGGAAAGTGCTGGACCAAATGCATTTTAAAGGCATGGTAAATAAAATTTAGTGTTCTGATCAAGAAAACAGAAAGACAAGAGTCGATCTAAGACACAAATAAAGAGACATATGATACAGACACATGGTGGTATATGACATCTTCATCGGTCATTTGTCCAACAGAATGTATTATTTCACCATTCCATTTGAGAAAGAAACGGTCTTGATAGAAGAACCGTCAGTTTTCGCAGAGCCTGGTCACATTGGTTTTATGAGATTTCTGTGGCCGAGCATCAAAGTGAGGTTTTAATGAGTCAAAGAATCAAAGGTTAAACAATCAAAGGCCAAAGAATCCTTTGCATTTGTTTTCAATTTAGAAAAATCTATAGTTGTGGTTTGATAAAGAATTATGGTAGAATAATCCACCATTTTGAAACTCATTTTCTAACATTGGAATTCATTGGTTATTCTCGATATACATTGGCAAGGGCCAGAATAGTTTAACCAAGAAGTTCTGGTCCCAACCGCTATATACCATGAATGACCAAAGTACTCTGATGAAGGAATGAGTTTCAAAATGGCAGACTAGGGGTATTCTACCTTAAAGGCTGCACGCCTTGGGAAAGATTTTATTCCAAAACAGAATCTTATTGTTTATAGACTTAGTGCAAATATTTCCTAGGCTTATCGAAGGTCTAAGATTAATAAGTTCTTCAAATAAAGTGAAGGACTTTCTGTGTTATTGTTTTGAACTGAAGTTTTCTATTGGAAATTGAAGTAGAATAAATCAGAAACATGGATTTTTGAAGGAACTAACTTAGAGATTTGTGTTCCAGGAGTAATACAAATTTGATATAAATGATTTTTGTTATTCGACCAAAAACCATTTTCAATTTCTTTACTTCTTAATTGCTGAAACCCTGTGATTTCATTAAATAATGTGAGCTGAGCCTTCGCTCCTGTCAGCTCTTCTATGGAAAATCTGGTTTATTATTATTAAATGTAGGAATTCCTTCTTGCACACTTTGCCTGTTTGCTACACATTCCACACAGCACTGCAAGGGTTGTCACAAGCAATTTCTCTTTTTGCAACAATGCTTTTTCAATCTATTCACATATCACTTCAGCAGAACTGAAAGGTATTTTACATGTTTACAAAGCTTTTCTAAAGGCGTCTGCATCAAGTAAACAATGTCGTCTGCAGGTGGTAAGGAGTTAATAAAGACAGACAGGATGGGCATTTTACAATTGAAATGAGACCTGTAGTGATCAACTTTTGAGGTGGAACCTGGTCACTGAAGATTTGGGCTCTCAGCCAACCATTTCAATGTATGTCAAGATTTGGCGTACTACATATTTTTTTTGTCTTATTCTGAAGGAATACCATTGGGGAATCATAAATAAATGAATGGTCACTGCTATATGGTATTGCCCTTGCAAAAGATTCAAGCACTTCTCCATGAACTTTATGATGGTTCAAGAACATCAAGTGGCTGTTAATGAACAAAGAACTTTTTCATGAAATTCGAGAACAGGTTCATGAAATTAAAGTACAAGTTAAGAAGAGTTTCATTAATGGCTATTTAACGTTCATACATGTCCATACAGTTCATCAATAAGTTCTTAAATCTTCTGCAGGGGTGGGATGGTTTAGAGCCTGTTGGAATTTCTTGGAATTTGGATTGAAATTGTTATAAGTTCCAAAAATTGTAGTTAGTATTGCTTTAAAATGAACTCCCTGTTTTCTGAATTCAACACATGAACAGTAAGCTGTTAAACAGTCTTGGGGAAATGTTATAAATGCTTGGAACAAAGTTTTGCTATTTTCACAATGATTTTCACTCTGCAGTGTAAATAGAATTATCCTGTCACTAGTGTCATTTTGGGACCGATAACTAGATGCCGTATGACATTTGTGATATCTGGCAGTAACCACAAAACACATGCAGGTGACAAATCATGATGTCATAAGAACACCATGACGTCATGTTTACATCATTCTCTACTTATTTTTTTTCTTTTTTCTCGCGTTTTATTTACATCTTGTTTGTTCAAAAGAATACATAAAGGTAACAGGATAAAAAGAATAGAATGTAAAACTGTTGATGTCTTTGAATGGGAAAAGTTATCGGGCTCGGCTTCGGCTCTCCGTATAATATTCCTAAGCCTTGCCCGATAACCTTTCGCGTTCACGACACCAACCACCTATTCTCTATGTATTTTCATATTTGTCCAAACGATACCCAGATATGCTCTTAATTTGGCATTGAAGTAAGTTTATATAAGAAGGTCAATAGGTCAGGTAAAGTTTTTTCGCAAGGGATTAAATCAGTTTTTAAGAGACCTTGTACCAACAGCCTAGTTAATTGGATATAATTTTATCCTTGTCAAAAAAAAGTTCATTGAGGTGGCATCTAAAAGATTTTATTTTCATTTTGTTTTCCTAAAACTTTTTTTTTTTATCACCTCAGTTCAATTACTTTTTTTTTCAAAAACCTGTGTTTTCATTAAGGAATTGTAAAACAAGCATTCGGGTCTTTCAGTGCTTTGATTGAAAAGACATGCATTTTAAATACTTGCTGGATTGAGATCTGTGTTGTTTTCTTGTTGGTAGAAGGCACTTTATTATAAAAAGATTAAAATCTTCATCATGGGAAATGATAGTCATTTTATTCCACTGTAAAATAGAAACATTAGTTTTGATGGGCGTTATCGTTTTTTCCAATTTATACACTTAGAAAACGACATTTTTCTACCTCAAAGGTTGTCATCTGCTGTCATTTCAATTTGGACCAATCTAAAACTCCATTTGAGGGAATGTGTACATTTTCAAATAGGATAAGGACAATGCCTTAACCCTTAAAATGCTGGGAAATTTTCTAAAAATGGATTTTTGTGTAGTCTGGTTTTCAAAACCTTAAATATCTGCTTAATTTAAGTGAGGAAAGATACTCAGAGTAGCAAACAGGTTTGATCACAGGCCAGCCGCCAATTACCCGGCGACATGCCGTGATCCAACCTGTTTGCATAAGCATGAAATTGGTTCCAGCACTATATGGGTTTAACTTAAATGACTTTAAGGCAACATTAAAGCAGTTTTACAAAATTATTAAACTGTTATGAAAACAATTTTACACTGTGTGAAATCACTCACATTTCAATAATTTCAAAAAAATTCTTAAATGCTGGAAAACTAAAAAATTTATCCTGATCAACATCTTGGCTTTTATAGAGTTCAGCCAGAGCTTTTTCATATTATATAACAGGGGCTATAAAAGGCACCTTCCCATTTGAAAATTTCTTTAAAACCTTGCAGTTTCCCCAAAAATTATTCCTTCCAGCCATATTGAAGCGATTTCAGCAATAAAACTTCCCAATTCAAGGAAAGAAAGACCTTTCAACACTCTTTACTGGATGGGAGGGTTGTGGGTTTGGTTCCTGCAAGTAGATTGGTCCATTTTCCTACCACTTTGCCTCTTTTCCTTAATCCACATTGGATGGGAGTACACATACGCAGTTTGTTTATTGAGGAAGCAGAATCAAGAGTGATCAATTTCATGAGTAAGAATGTGGTTCACAAATGTTTATAATGAATTAGATGTAACTAGATTAGCTCTTTTCAGCGATTATACATATCTTGCAGCTGTATTGTTGTATGCACTGGAGAAAAGCCATTGGAAGCAAAACAAGTTCATGATTAAGTCTGTAGAGCCTGTATACAGTGAATGAATATGTATTTTAATTCGAAAGCACCAGTTTGTTTACTTTTTCCATTTTGTTCATCGTTATCAGCAATTTTAAAACTGTCAGATCCTGAAATAATAAAGTTAACATTGTACTTTTAAATCAGGTAGAAATATTTACAATTATTCTCCCTTGTTTTCTCTTAATGTAAAAATGGCACTTTATATCGCCTATTGCAGTTGTGTAAGATCAAGAATAAAATGAAGCAAAGAGTTATAGAAAATATAGAAGTAATTTTATTTTATGTCTTTTGCCGTAAGCAGAATTGAGTTTATTCCCAATTCTATTTGAAAATGGACTTTGAAATGTTTCCCTGGAGAGAATATCAAAGCAGACATCATTGAAGTTGCTGAACACTCTAGAAACCACTGTGATGAAGGATTAATTTCTCATGATGAGCAATTAACCCTTATGTCAAAATGATTTCTATTTAATTTTATTAAGAAAGAAAAAGTATCTCATTTGTAATTTGGCTATGATTGCTTTCAATTTGGGCTAGTCACAAATTCTCTTATTCAGGAAAATTTGATTCTGCCAATTAATAATCAAGGCCACAAGTATATCAATGAAGACAGCTTACATAATTAATTAAACAACAACAGTATTGTGAAAAAAAGTAAGATTTGCTATTAATGAGCAAATCCTTATTCTGTCAAAATGTTTTAAATAGTAGTCACATGTGTGTTTTGAATAGTAGTCACATGCAAAGCCGTGAAAATTAAAACATAAATGGAAAAGAGTAAACATTTGAAATAAAAGACAAGGGTCAATAAAGTACATACAATACTTCTATTGGCATTACCAACCAGTTTGACCTTTTCAGTTTAGATTTGTTGAAAGTATTGAGTAAACCTTTTTTTAAATGATTTTCATGGACATTTAAAATTGGTAAAACCGACCAGATAAAGATTATCAGCTCTTTTATATGTCATCTCCCTTTTCAATCACTTGGTTACCAAAATCTTTCATCTCCTTCGTTGTTTTCTCATTTTTTGTTTTTTAACAGCAATTTAAAAGTTCTCAGTAATGTCCTTTCCTCTAAAAATGTATATATGATTTGTCACCTTTTTGTTTTGACGATTCTGAAACAAGCAAATATTGTCAAGGGTAAGAATAACTTCCATGGACATTAGAATTTTTAAATAGTGGGTGAGGTAAAATGATCGGGTTTTTGTAACCGAGCTACAATCAGTTCTCCGTCAATACACTTTCCGACGTCTGCCTATTGGGTTATTGAATAATTTTGGAGCTATTTCTGTTGAGGTAATTATGATCTTATTAGATATTGACAAAGGGTCATAAGGGTTTTTTTCAGATGGTTTTCTTGATTGGGATTAACCAGACGCTTTCCCTGCGCATTATGTAATTTTGTGATTTGTCCAAAGTCATTGTGTCAGCAGAGGACAAATTAAGAGGATGAGAAATCGAGTGATAAAAAATTGTTTTTTACAGATGTGGGGAAACTTTGATTTGAAAATTAGTTTTGTTTAAACTGAACAGCTGTACTGTTTGAATATGATATACACTGAAAATAGTAGAGCAGGTTTCCCTGCTATCTAAATGAGGTAGCATGACTTGTATGTAAATGTCAAAACTTGAAGTCAAGTGATTTTTTCCGTTATATATTTGGTACCATTAGAAATAAAAACGTAAAACAGAATCATTCCCAATAAAATTAACCAATTATCTCTCCAAATTTCCCCATAAAGCTTATGTTTGAATATAGTTATTCTTGAAAAATTCCAAATTTTAGAGAAAAGTGCAGTGATTTTTCCCAATTTGTCCGGTTACTGACCCATTCCAAAAATTAAATAAAAGCGCTGGAGTCTATCAAAGTTCTTTGTATACAGTAATTAAAACCTTGTTTTTGAATTCCTATGTGGTGGGTAGGCTTTAGTCTTGAAGAGACGATTCTATTGAGTACCCACTGTGTAGAATTAAGAGAAGAAACAAATGATATTAAAATCATCTGTGTGGCTGATTGACTAGATGGTAGAACTTTGGGGTCTTGGGTTCGAGCCACACTGATACCCCTGGTTTCATGGAAGTGGCCTTTGGCAAGTCACTTCAGAGCCCTAGCCTTGTGCTGGTGGATTCAGGAAAGCTGTAGGAGTCTCATGCTTAGGTCATTTTGGAGCCTTAGGGGTTCTTGGTTTGAGCCCCATTAAAATCCATATTATAACTCAAAAACTGTTGGCATGGTGTTTAGCCCTCTATAGACAGACAAGTGAAACCCAGATCTGGTTCAATGTAAGTTAAGGTAAGACCTGGGTAATGGAGAAAGGTCAGAATAACAAAATTAAAGATTTAACAGAACAAATGCTGTTTTTAAGTCAAGTTTCATATCATAAAATCTTTCCGTAATTTTAGTTTCAATGTGAAAATTGGAAAAATCAAAGGGAGGTAATTGAAATGAAATGAAGAACAAAATTGTTGATGTTCATTTTATAAATATAAATTCAAAATCAGACAAATTTTGAAAATTGGCACAGTGAATGCCTTTTAAATGATAGATATTTTGTGAATTACATCTCAACTTAGTTTTTAACCAAAGCAATTGTCAGTTTCCCATTATCCAGGTCTTACCATAAGTCGAGCAAGTATTTATGGGCTTATATTTTGTAGCTACAGAGTTATATAATACTCATATTTATAATGCACCTAATAACATGATGATCACACTTTAATCTTGCTAAATAAGTCTAGCATACCAGTACCTCGACAACTGATTGAAAAGGCATTATGGGTAAAGTCTCTAAGATAATGGGTGACTGGGTTTACACCGGAACCTTGCACCATGCAGATTTATCAAAATTTGGAGATTATTCTATCAGAGTTTCTCTCCACAGAGTAAATAAATCAATATTGACTTTTTCGCTACCCTTAGTCTTCGAGCATTTACGGTACGATATGTTCCCCCACGTGGGAATTTTGTGACCGAAAATTGGAAGCTAAAGCAGACGACAGAAAAATGATATGAAACGATACATTTTCTTCATCATGATGGGTAAAAACATTATGACAAAACGATAAATTGCTCAGCAGGAGCAATTTATGGTTTTTGCCACAGTGGTTTCCTAAGTCTTCTGCTGCAGATATAAGGGGTCCTGCGTGGCCCAGTTGTTAAGGTGGCAGACTTGGAACTTGGGAGTCCCGAGTTTGAGCCCAGTAACACCTCTTGTTTCATGAAATTCACCTTTGGCAAGTCACTTCAGAGCCCTCTCATAGTACTGATGAATCCAGGAAGGAGTTACATAACTGAAATTTTTTGCATTAACCATCAAACTATGAAAGCAACAGCAGACCACAAAAGATAATTTGAAAAGATACAACAATCTCCTCATCATAATGGGTCAAAACATTGTGACAAAAGGATCAACTGCTCAATGGTTTCCTTAGTCCTCTGCAGCAAATATTAATTGAAAGTGAGGCTTTACGGAAAATGTTTTTGTCTGTATAATAAATGACCAGCTTGTTGAACCCTTGAGCAGGGGTGGCAAAATCAATTGTCTGTATTGCCCAACTTGTTCAAAAGCCTTCGGGGATTAGTGATTTTTTACTGAAATTTACTATGTAACTGTTTAACAATAAAGTGGCGGCAGTGGTGTAGTGGTAGAGCGTCGGCCTCTTGTACCGAAGGTCCCGGGTTCGAATCCCCGGAATTGCCAGGGCTAACCCACAAATCGGCGCGAGTACTGGTGCAGTGTCCAGGAAGCAGACATCAAGAGTGAATTTAATAAGCTTCAAGCTTCCGTCACAATCGATGTAAAATAAATAAGTTTAAACTAACAATAAAGTGCAGAAAAAGATTCGGCATTTACAAACAAGTAAAATCAAATTCATATTTTTCCATCCCTGAGCAGTTTAACTCATGAATGGTAATGTTAATGGATATCCGAAAATGATAATGGCTTGCATCTACATGTTTACATTATAACCAATTACTGGATATATGTCTTTATCACACTGTCTGTTTGTCAAAGTGATTTAGAAATATGACCAAGGAATTTGCTATTCTACTTATTTAATTGGTTCTGTACCGGTTCAACCTTTTGACCTTTGACATTGTTCAACTAATCAGAAATTACCCTTTACAAAATAAACATTATGATAACGGAAGATACATATAATTATTGAAAAGATTTTTTGAAATTTTGGCTAGAGTTAGATAGCAGCAGAAAGGAATTGACAGATTGAATGTTTGTTTAATGATACTTTCAACTGTACTTTGATATATTTCAGAGTGGTCAATGCTTTTTTTATTCAATTGTCTCGAAGCAATGGCAATACTGAGGAATTTATTTATTAAGCCTTTCCCAAACAACAAATTTTTGACTGTCCCAAATTGAAAGAGTTTGCAGAAGACATTTCAAAATGTGATGAAATTTGAAAATAATGGCAGGAAACATTGTGGGAAAAGGAAAAATTGCTCGTTACGATTTCTAATGCTTTCTAAAGTCGTTTGCAACAAAGTGGTCAAATGTCGTTATTGTTTGGGAAAGGGTTAGAAAAAATGCTGTGAATGTGAGATGCAAGACTATAGCAAGTCCTTCACTTTTACTACAGTCTTGCAATGAACTACTCAAGGTGTGACAATAGTAGAAATTTATATCATAAATTGATAGTTGGTGGAATAAAAGGTTGATATTACCTGTAAGTGTTATTTCAGCTTGCTATACCAGTACTAAATCAGGGAAACATAACCTATTTTGCTTTCAAAGATTGATATAAACAGTGTGACCAAAGAATAAAACCGTCATTCAGATTTTTGTGATATAATGTGCATGCTAAAGTGTTCAAAACATCCCTTATCTAGGCATCGCATTTTCTTTTGGTAAGGATGATTTAAAAATTGAAGCATTGCGTACAATAAATGAAAAGAAAAACAGGTACAAAATGTCTTGCTGATGCAAATTGCTCTTTATTTAACAGAATGACGGCTTTTAGTTAAGAACTGTTGAAATATACTGGAAAAAATATCAGTTGTGATAGTGAGGGAAGTTTCCTCAATATGGGCAGTTTATTATTTAATTATGATAGAATAAAAAGTTATCACTTCATAGACAACGAATTTAAAGGAAGTCCTTGTGTATGACTTAATTTAGTATCATACAGATTTGTTTTAAAGGGGCTTGTTCACATATGAGACAGTTAAAAAGTTAAATAAAGTGTTGTTGAAAAAATACTTCTTGTGTGTTGTTTTATGATATACACTTAAGAATAAGCTATTACAAGTATAATCTATCCAAGAATTGTCAATATATCTAGGGTATTTCCCGTCTATATGTGGTAGATCTCAAAACTGATGCAATGCTTTGGGATTTAGATACATATCAATTCACTGTATACAAGCTCTAAAAACTTAAATAAGAGCTAGTTTTGGTTACAATGATTATATTCTCCAGTGTGTATCATACAACAGTACAGAGAGGGATATGGATTTTCATGAGAGGCAGTCTCCGGACTGACTTACGGAATGCCTATGGTTCTACCTGCCTTGACAAGCCCTTGTGGGCAGTTGAGTATGGGGTCTTCCACCATCATTAAGAGTCGGGCATCGCTACATAACTGAAATAATGTTGATGTGATGTAAAACCCATATAAAAAAAAAAAGTACAGATGTTATAGAGAATTAAAAAAATTAAGTATTAACTTGTGAACAAGCCCCTTTAAACAGACAAGTCCATTTTATTACTTTGTTCAATGACAAAGAATGATATTTTAGTCTGCTGGACTCATCTCAGAATACATGGTAGAGCCTTAACCGTTAGAATGCTGGGTAATTTTTCCAAAAATAGAATTTTGTGTCATCTGCTTTCCAACATCTTTAATATCTGCTTAATTTTTTATGAGGAAAGATACTCAGAGTAGCATACAAGTTATATCACAGGCCAGCCACCAATTTACCAATTTCCAGGCCAGCCGCCGAGTTAATTTGTGGCTTGCCTTCGATCTAACATGTTCGCATAAGCAATAAATCGGTTCCAGCACTCTAAGGGATAAACCTATTTTCACTAGAATTCAAGAGCAAAGGGATAATCAAAATAAAGTGGCCAAGTACGTCCAAGATTGTAAATATGAAGGACAATTACACGGCGGTTTTTATGTCGTTAAGAATTGATAGGAAAGAAATCGCAGAGTGATAAACGACCATTAGAATTGTGAAATTGTTATAAAATGGATATTGTTCAGCCTGTAGAATGTCACGGTAAATAAAGTGCGACGTTTAGTAGTGAAGGCTAATTGTTTTCAAAAAGGAAATTGGATATGAAAATGCAATGAAAGGTTTGTAGAGAAATTATTCCACTATTTTGACTCATCATTAAACAATACAAAAATTTTGTTTGAGATATTGATATCATAGAAGGGGGAAAAAATGTTCATTATAGCATTTTTTTTTTTTTTTTTTTTCTAGAGTATTATATAGCCTTATTTCAGAATACCTTCCAAGTGTATTCTGATCTTAATTGCAAACTGATAGTATACCAAACTTCTGCAAACTTTGTTTAACTAGACAAATTTAAAACAGTTACTATAGAAAACATATTTCTCATGTCGATAGCTAGAAGCTATGGTGACTGATATTTATAATACTATGATGCTTTTATCCATTTCCAAAAATGATTTGTGATTTATTTATTGCTCAAATTACCGCAAGTACTGGTTTAGTGTCCAGGAAGCAGTCATCAAGACTGACTTTGAACAAGCTTCCTCCACAATATAAAGTGTTATGAAGTATTTAATAATGTTATTAAACAGACACACACTCATCTTATGTGACCATAACATCCATGAAGTGAAATAAATTATTTTAACCCTTTACCAAATGCCAAATTTTCGACTGTCCCAAATTGGAAGAGTTTCCAGACGGCATTTCAATATGTGATGAAATTGAAATCTAATCTTCTGGTTGGGCAAAAAACATTGTTGGAAAAGGAGAAATTGCTAGTTAGAGCAATTTCCCCTTTTTCCTCAAAGTTTTCCAGAGTCGTCTGCAACCAACTGGTCAAATGTCGTGATTGTTTGGTAATTGGTTAAAGTATTTCCAGACATCACACTGTAATAATAACACATTTATCAATGCTATACTTTGAAGGAAATACAAGGACTATTCATTTGTGTTAACCCAATGGTTTAATTGAAAACTGTTGAAAATAGTGTATAAGTAAATATTTTGATTTCTCTATGCCTTTATACAAGGTATACACGATTATAACAGCATTCCTTTGGGTATTTGATTTGTATTGAATAAACCCTTATAGTGCTGGAACCGACTTCATGCTTATGCCAACAGGTTGGATCTAGGACAGCCGCCAAGTAAATAGGCGGCTGGCATGAATCTAATCTGTTTGCTTATCTGAGTATCCTTCCTCAACAAAACTAAGCAGATATTTATATATAGGGTTTTGGAAAACAGACAACACAAATATATATTTTTAGAAAATAACCCAGATTTCTAAGGGTTAACTAAAGGAAATACATGTACAAGGACTATTCATTGGTGTGCTAACCCCATGGTACAACTTAAATCCTGTTGAAAATAATTTAGAAATAAACATTTTAATTTCTCTATGCCCATTGGTATACACTATTATAACTGCATTTCTGGGGGTATTTGATTTGTATTTAATTAGCCCTTATAGTGCTGGAACAGATTTCATGCTTATGCCAACCGGTTGGATCCAGGCCAGCCGCCAAGTAAATTGGTTACAAGCCTGTGATCTTACCTGTTTGCTAATCTGGGTATCTTTCCTCATAAAAATTTAGCAGATATTTAAGGTTTCGGAAAGCATACAATACAAAAATCTTTTTTTAGAAAATAACCATGCATTCTGAGGGTTGAGGAAATACAAGGAATATTCACTGGTGTGCTAACCGCATGGTGTAACTGAAAACTGTTGGAAGTAATGTAAAAGTAAACATTTTAATACCTCTCCTGTTAAGGTTGCAATTTTAACAGCATTCCTGGAGGTATTTGATTTGTGTTGAATTAAGCCCATCAAATTTTTGATATCACTGGCAAGGTCAAGATTATTATATTTGTAAGTTACTACTAACAACCCACCCTTGTGTTTATTTAAGTAAACAGATAATATCGAGACAAATCAATTGATGGTACCAGAAGCTCTGTACAAATATAACTCTCTATTTGTTTGGTTCGACATGTGTACAATGATTTTATGAGCAATTTTTCTCTTGTTTTTGTTGCCAATCTAACCATGCTTCTGGTATTTTCTAAACAGTTTTGTAGAATTCGTTTTTCTATAAACTAACTCTCTTTTTAATCAACTATCTTGTTTCCCACATCGAAAGTTTTGTTAATTGGTGAAAGAAAATCTTCCTTCAACGCTTCTCTAGCAGATGTCTTTAGAAGCCTGATTACATATTTTTGAAGGGAGAACTAATTATGTTTAGCACTTTATTCTTGTGACACACTACTTTTTATCTTCTTTTTATGGGGAATTGTAATTGTAAATGTTTGTGATTTTCAATTCTCTTCTGCTAAGGCTTTTAAATTGAATAAAAAAAGGGACTTATTTTTAATGGGTTTTGAAAATTGTGCTATTTTTTTGGCAATTTTACAAAGAAGACAATAAAATAAAAAGAACACACATGAAAACGAAAGAAAATCAGTTGACATCATGAATCATTGATATGATTTGAGCAATTTCTTTTCTGTCCAATTGATTTCAATATTCATCTTTTACAATGGTTCTGAATTTGACTTTGTCCCATTTGGTCTACTTCTGTTCCATCTTCTGTTTTTGCAGTGTCTTTTCCCATGTCTTAAAAACTGCAAATGTCATAAAACTTAGGTAAATAAAGCAATTCTTAACTGTTTTTACACTTCTGGACGTTTTTTTTAACCATTGAAGCACAAGAACAAACTATGAGATAATGATAATTTCTCAATCTTACCGAAAAAAGCACCTGCCTGCTGTTTGATTGATATGTGATATATCAATTACTCTTTTTCCCATTTGTAAGCACTTTAACAATGTAGCAGTAGGTTTAAGAAACCACTGGGACAAAAGGAATAATTTTTCGTGATGAAGAGTTTCATCTTTTATCACATTGGTTTCCTTCCGATGACCCAATATCATTAAAAAAGATATTCTGTTTCATATTTTTGCATTCAATTTGGACCAGTCACAAAATTCAGTATGAAGGGAATGCATTATGGGTAATTGACTAACGAGATGGTATTCCATGGCCTGTCATGTCGTGAGTAAAGAGAAGGGATTCAAGACCCTTCAAATTGATAATCTAAACTGTCGGCCCACTTTTGTTGATTTTTCTGTCATTTCTTATCCCTATGTTTCGTACTCACTGTTTGACCAATTGGCAAATATTGTTATTGGAGATTACAAATCACCAGGGTATGTGATCTGGGAGGGGCGACTTAAACTACTCGTAACAATACCCCGGGAAAGGACGACATGAACCCATTATGACAACACCCAAGTTAAATGTTACTTTACTCCATGGGTCCTACATGGCCAAGTGGTTTAAGGTGGTGGACTTAGAACATGGGGGTTCTGGTTTGAGCCCCACCAACATCTCTGGTTTAGTGGGAGTGTCCAATGGCCAGACACTTCAGAGCCTTAGCCTAGTACTGGTGGATTCAGGAAAGCCATACAAACTGAAAATTGTTGATTAGATGTTAAACACCATACAAAAACTCAACTCCATGATGAAAAGTCCAAATGAAAGACAAGCCTTTTACTCCAATATATGAGAAAAGACAGCATTAAACCATTACAAATGCACCAAATGAAAACAAGGTATTAAATAAAATTGCATAATACTAGGTAGGATTGACTTTCACCCATTATGACAATATCCCAGGGAGGGGGGATTTTAACCAATTGTGACAATATTCCAGGGAGGGGGGATTTTAACCCATTAAGACAATTTTCCAAGGAGGGGGGATTTTAACCCATTATGACAATATCCCAGGGAAGGGTGACTTATTTCATTATGACAATATCCCTGGGAGGGGTGACTTTAACCAATTGTGACAATATCCTAGGGAGGGGTGATTTTAACACATTATGACAATATGGCAAGTAGGGGTGACTTTAACCAATTATGGCAATATTCCAGGGAGGGGTGACTTTAACCAGTATGACAATATTCCAGGGAGGGGTGATTTTAACCAGTTTGACAATATTCCAGGGAGGGGTGACTCTAAGCTATTATGACAATACTCCAGGGAGGGGTCATTTTAACCCATTTTGACCAAATTCCAGGGAGCAGTGACTTAAAGCTTTTATGACAATATTCCAGGGAGGGAGGATTTTAACCTTTTATGACAATATCCAAGGAAGGGTATCTTAAACTTATAACAAGAGAAACCCAGGGACTTTAACACATGACAATATTCATTGGAGGGATTACTTTAACACATATCAATATTTAGGGGAGGGATAACTTTAACATATAACATTATCCCAGAGAGGGATGACTTTAGCACATGACATTATACTAGGAGGGGATTATTTTAACACATGACATTATACTAGGGAGGGATTATTTTAACACATGACAATATCCTAAGGATGCTTTCACAAAATAAGCACACACCAATGAGGTTCAAACTTTGGAGCCTCCTGTTAAAAATCCCCCAGCTTTACCACAAGGCCCATATGAAGCCTCACTTTGTTCAATAAGGAAAGGTTTTCAAACACCAGAGGATACAGTTAAAGGTGGAGCATAATCCACAGATGATTTGA
Organism: Cerastoderma edule; assembly: GCA_947846245.1. Lineage (NCBI taxonomy): Eukaryota > Metazoa > Mollusca > Bivalvia > Cardiida > Cardiidae > Cerastoderma > Cerastoderma edule. The sequence continues at coordinate 4,450,528 of OX401413.1, read as the reverse complement.
ACCATTCAGATAGTTACACTAAATGTTGATTATCATTCTTAAATGTCAAAGCTGCCTCAACAGATTCCCTCATATGGGATTTTATGGCTGCTCCAAATTGATAGCAAAAGCAGATGATCGTTATAATTGAAGATATCAATTGCCAAATCAATTAGATGCTATCCAATACAACAACATAAGAATTGGATTAGGATGGGTTCATATAAAATGCATCAACCGCATCAATCTTTTCCTTTTGTGCTAGCCAATTTGCAGATGACATTCATGTAAATTATACATGTGACAAGATATATCCATTAAAAATTGGATAATTGATTGATCAATTAACTGTCTCTCATTGAATTATATGACCATTTTAAATAGGAATGAATGGCAAGTTTTCATATTAAGGGAATATCTTACTGTTCGTGTTCTGTGAGTAAGAATGGTTTAGTGACAAAGATTGTTAACATCAAGTTTTTAATATTTATCACTCAAAACCACAAATCTCTGAGTAAGTCCCTTTTAAGATTTCAACTGCAGATATTTTTTTGGAAAAAGCCAATCTAATCAACGTTATTGATAGCTTAATGTCTATTAATGATGATGTCAAGTTTATTGAATGATGCAAATTAAGTAAAACAATACCATAGCAATTCTATAATCAATACTTGTACAACTCATTTCCTCATTCAAAACAATTTGGCAGGTTGAATATGAAAGGTTTAGTTGACAGAGAGTTGAATGCTGGCATTTTCTTATTGAAAACAAGGTATGAAAAGACTGTGACAAAAGAAAATCTGACTTATAAATACAAACAATTTTTTCTCATAAAGGTTAACTGATACTCTATTAAATGTTTTGCATGATTTTTATGTATCTTACGCTGACAATTCCAAAAGCATTGTGTGGGAAAAGTATTGTATTTTTTTTCTTTTGACAATGTAAAGAATTTAAAACTGGAAAAAATAGTAGTGTATTAGGGTGGATATTTCCAGTTTATATCACAGAGCTCTTAAATTGGCAGTTATCATATTGATCTCTTGCATAGATTGATTGTTATTAGCGTTTTTACAGCACACCTGAAAAAGGTGATTAAAGAAACAATTGTGACAAAAGAAGAAATTTCTCCATGTGAGCAATTTCTCCTTTTGTCAAAATAGCATCTAACCAATAACCAATGTGACAAAATATATAACCATGATTTTTCATGATTCATAAATGTTGTCTGTTGTTGCTTTTGGTTTTGCTCGATGTTGAAATGGCATTATGACTGTATGGGTTAAGGTAGAATACCCATAATGCGCTATTTTGAAGTTCTTTCATACAATAGATTAAATTGGCAGTTCTCGGTAAATATCGGTCAGGGCAAGAACTACTTGGTTGAAAGCAAATAGTTTTGACCCCAATCAATTTTTGCTTAGAATGACCAAGTAATCCAAAGAAAGAACGAGTTTCAAAATAACGGATTATGGGTATTCTACCAAAAATTACATTGATTTGTACTTTAACTGATTTGTACCTTGCAATGCCATTATATCCCCTCCACCAAAAGGAACTACAGTCATTTTGCATGGAGCTATGCATTGTACACAATTTGTAAAGATCAGTTTATAATTTAATCTCTATGACCTTGAATTAAATATAGGTGTAATCAAAGCAAACATTTATTTTGTTGAACTACAAGTATCCATTTTTATCTTTCAAATCAATAATGGCAAAGGTCTAGAAACTGGTGAGAAGTTTCAGAGTCTGTTCCATGGTCATTAGGGTGCGTTGAACTTTGAATGTGTTTGTATTTTCACTATATACATGTATGATAATCTTAGGTGAGCGATTCATCATGGCCCTCCTGTTTGATAACTCCTATGTTGAGGGTAGCCATAAGAATTGCCTTTAATATGTTTGTCTATTTGGGTTTTTTTTTTACGTCTGCATCAACAATTTTTCAGTAACATTGCAATGCCTGATTGAAATAGAATATTTCCCTATTTGTCGTCATGAAAAAGATATTTCTCATGATTTATAAGAGTCATCTGCTATTGCTTTTATATTGAACAGTTGAAGAAGCACTTGTTTATCGATATATATATGTATATATTTATCTATATAAATGAATTGGATAAAGGATAAAGATGTCTTTTAGCGATTTGTCGTAGGCGTTAAGACATAATGGGATAATAGTATTATGTTCATACTTTAAAAATACTCCATATCTATAGAAAAGTTAACAGGGTCACTTGCAAAATTTTCAATATCCTTTACCTAATGGCATTTCTTTTCATACGCATTGGTCTAAATATTTTAAGTTTAAACTTGTTTATCTTGCATCAATTATGGAATGAATTCTTTAAACTTAGATTAATCGCTCTCGATTCTGGTCTTCATATGTAGGTACATGTACAGTCAAACTTGTGGTAAGAGGTCAGACTATGGGACAGAGTAAATTGGCTGTTTAAGACAGGTTGACTGCTTAACACAAATTGATGTGCACTATAAATCTAACAATGGGACTTTCTGTAGTGGTTGTTTAGGGCAGGTTGGCTGCTTAAAAGGGTGGCTGCTTAACACAAGTTAGACTGTATATAGCTGTGTCTTACATGCATAACATCATCACTATTGGTCATAATTTTCTAGATTTGTGTTATATTAAAACATTTTAATACCTAATATTGTATTTCAAATGTCCCAGAGTGCCTCATAACCCTTTCCCAAACATCAAATTTTCAACTGTCCCAAACTGAAAGAGTTTGCAGACGACATTTCAAAATGTGATGAAATTGGAAAACATTCTTCTGATAGGGCAGAAAACATTGTTGGAAAAGGGCAAATTGCTCATTATGAGCAATTTCTCTTTTTCCCACAATCTTTTCTAAAGTCGTCAGCAATAAACTGGTCAAATGTCGTTATTGTTTGGTTATGGGTTAAAGCATATGAAATTACTCCTGATGACTGAAAAAGGTAAATGAGTTTAATTTTTTACGCCCTACCTTGAAACAACAATATTGTTAAAAGACAAAGCCTATTAATATTCCTCGTTTGCGATTTTTAGACTGGTCTTAATTGAAAGCAACAGCAGATTACAATAATGAAACATGAAAAATGAAAGAAAAGATTTATATCAAATAATGATACGAAAGAACAAATGCTTTTAATGCGGGAACTCTTCTTTTATCACAGTTTCTAAAATAAACCTTGTGAGAATTAATATTAAAATAAGTTCTTGACTGTGGAGGACTGGTCCTGAGTAGAGGGGCAGCCTAAGGACCCAAGAGTTGTGGATTCGATCCACCTTTAGATTTTTTTATTCATACATATTTGGCGGGAGTACTGGTTTTGTATCCAAGAAGCAAAATTGAGAGAGAATAATCAAAGTTGTTAGAATATGCAAGCTGAACTTATTGGAATTATCCAATGAAAACACCTCTGAGTTAATATGGATTTTGCCAAATTGTGTCTTGCAAAACTTACGTCATTGTACTTTCTTTTCCAAATATAGTTCTTGAACTTGAAATCTTAACATTCATTTATTTTGATGAAAGAAACGGTAATATATCACAACTTATAATGTCACTATTATGTATGAGTTACTGATAAAATATTATTTAAGATTATGCTCAACAGCCAATACTTTCATACATTAAACTACTTAGCGTGGACGCTAAAAGGAAATATGATATAAGCAGGGACAATTTACACAAAATATTATAACCCTACACTTATATCCTGGGTGTATTTCTCTGCTCATGGAAATACCTGAATAGTTCTGATTGAAGAATTTGTTCCACAATTAATGTAAAATAGATATGTTTTTAACCGTTTTACCGTTACATTAGTTTACATGAGGAATATCAGGTCAATATCACTCATGCCAGGAGGTCAGAGGTCAAGGTTACCCTAAGGGGTCAGAGAAAAAGTTTATTAGATGAATTGCTGTAAAAAAAACATAACCTTGGTCTTTCTGTAATGCCAATGTTATAGATGTTATACACTTGTTCCAGGACGACTTGCTGCTTTTTGAAGACAAAATCAGCATAACCATGATAATTACACCACTGTTTAGAAATGAGTTTGCAAAACTACTTTCCTACTTAACTTCAAGCATGTTTTATATCATTAATTTAATAGGCGGTTTGTTTTAGAATTATCCTCGAGCAATTACGGAACTTTGGTCCGACAAACTCTGCTCTGGCCGTCTGAGAATAATGTGCTATTGATGTTTGTTAAATGTTGCTGATTGGGATAACATGATAACGCTTGAGTGAAACTTGTTTTTCTGTCCAACTTTCATCCTTCAATATAAAATTGCTGGTTGTTAAAGGTCTTCTGTAGATTATTTAATACTATTGTTGGGAAAGAAAAAAATGCTCATATTGGCAATTTTTCTTTATGAATCCAATAATTTCTTTTTTTTTTTACATTTTTAAGCATATGCCCATATGAGCATTTTCCCCTTTTGAAACAAATTATTCATTTGTTTACTTTATACATATCTAACAGTTCTATTTCACCTTTTACTGTCATCAACAAACATTTCAATTGTGAAAAATGAACAAATAAAACTTGATCTTTACTGAATCACTTTTTTACCAAATTTTATCTTAACTTTTTTTAACCATTTACCATACAATAACAACATTTAACCAGTTTGTTGCAGACAACTGTAGAAAACATTGTGGGAAAAGGAGAAATTGCTCTTAACAAAAGGATTTTGATGTTCTAAGGGGTCCTGTGTTGCCCATTGGTAAAGGTGGTAGACTTAGAACTCGAAAGTGTCCAGTTTAAGAGTTTGAGCCCCACCAACACCTTTGGTTTTGTGGGAGTGACCTTTGGCACGTAACTTTAGAGCCTTAGCCTATAGTGCTGGTAGATAGTACAGGATAGCCGTAACATAACTGAAGAATTGTTGACACGGCTTTAAACACAAAACAAAATTTAATTTCTTGCTAATTCATAGATAACTTACATGTTGTTTATTTCTCGCATGAATTTACATAAATTGACAAGCCCAAATTGAAAGCAAAATCAGATGACAATTATCAAGTTTGAATTTTTATCAACTCATTGAATCATATGGTAGAAACCATTGTGGATAAAAGGGAAATTTCCCCTTACATACCGTTTCTCCTTATTTCACAACCATTTGTGTACTTAATGTGAATGATTTTAAAAGAAATATAGAGAAAAAAGAGGCTAATTCAATCTGTTATATTAAGCACTGGAAACATAAAAAAGGATTAACACAGAAAACATGCGGAGGGAAATGTCTCGGTTTCTGGTCCCACCTAGATTGTCTTGGACTCGAATCGATCCCACCTGTAATAAAGAAAAAAGGTTTAATTACCTTTTTCAGAAAAATAGTTAAATGGAAAAAGGCATAAAATCCTGACACATAGTCAGATAGTATTGATTGGGTCCCAATTACGTCCATTATACACATGTTCCGGATAAAGAGAAAATTTTATGCAGAATATTTTTGCATTTATCGCCAACTATAATATTGTTGGCACTTAACCCATTACCAAACAATAACAAAATTTGACCAGTTTGTTGCAGACGACTCTGGAAAACATTTTGATGAGCAATTTCTCCTTTTCCCACAATGTTTTCTGCCTTATCGGAAGATTAATCTTCAATTTCATCACAACTTGAAATGTCGTCTGCAAAGTCTTTCAATTTGGCACAGTCAAAAGTTTGGCGTTTGGTAAAGGGTTAAAGAAATGCAATTGACATAGAAGTCCTATTTGACACAATAACTTGCAGTATTTCATAGGCAAGGAAAGATATGGATTCATTTGTTAAATCTTGAGTTTTGATTAACTTTGATTTTAGCATCAATCTTATTACATGTGATTGTAATATATTTCTTAATTGTTTTTGTTTTATACTTTCAGGTGGAAACTGTCCATCATGCAGTTTTGTTCTGGAAAACTGAGATTGGATTCATGGCATAGATGGAAGTAGATGGATTTATACACAGTTACAGATTGTCAACAAACCAGAGCCCAAAGAGTTCAACAATTCCTTGTGGGATGTTTTAATACTTGTGTGACATTAAAGTGCTTGAGTGGTATGGTGTAGCTGATACTCGTGTTGTTTTCATGGTGGTGCGATTGTACTTTAGTGACACTTAAGTGCTTGTGTATCATTTTTGTTCAAGAAATTGTGAGAAAAAATGGCATATGTGCTCCTGAATAAAATAATTATGTGAGCACGTTGTATGAAGTTGAATCAAAATGCCTTGCTTTGAGGAACCAAATATGTTGATTCACTGGATAAGTGAGATGAAACCATTGTGTCGAATTGAATGGTTTTCTTATGGATAAATGCTTTATTTCTAAAATGGGAAAAGATACAGATATTCTTATAATCGGAATAAGTCATGAGTACAAATACTCAAGTGTTACTACTACAAAGTTGAACAATCTACTTTAAAGTTAAGATTTTGGTTTAATTCGGGGGGAAAATCAAATTTTTGAATTGCTATTGCATTATGGGTAACATTTTAAAACGGCAGCCAGCTGGTGACCCCGATTCAGCCTGGCAGGAGCAGAATAAAGAGATTGAGCGGAATCCTCTGTATAAATTTGCCGATTTGAATAAAGGGGGAAAACTTGTCGAGGCTTACCGTAAAAGTGGTGTGGTTGCCGTGCAAGAAATAGCGCGTAAGGAAATAGAGCCCTACTTGTACAATGGTGGGAAAGGGAAGAAGATTACAAAACTGGATTATATTAAATGGGCGAGAAGCAAAGAAGCCCAAAAGACGGTGGGTATTTCCTAGACAATACATGTTATGGAAACAGGGGTGGCAAAATCAATTTGGACAATTGAATAACTTATAAAAGTTACTTTATAAACCAGTATACATGTATATACAAGTGCAGAAGAAAATTTGGCATTTATGTACAAGTAAATCAAATTAAGATTTTTCCACCCCTGAAGAACTATGCATTTATCATTCCATTTAATTACGATTACTTGCTAAAATTGGTATACCTAAGATCAAGATTTCTAAATCAGTTGCCTCCATAAGTTTACTTAATCCTTATGCATGTGGCTTAAAACTCTTCTGTAGCAGACAAAAGAAAAGAAATCTCTCAAAGACGAAATCACATTAGATCGTTGAAAAACACTGTCATCCACTGATCTGTTATGCTGTCTTTATAGATAAATTCTTCTTCTTGGGGAAAGGGATAAAGGAAACATTGCAAAATGAAAGAGATCATCCACATTTAGTGTTGCCTAGAAATGTGATTTTTTTTTTTTAACAGCAATGATGACAAAGCTATTTACATGAATTTTAGATAAAGATAATTCACCAATATTTGAAATGTCTGATTCTGCCATAGAGTTGATTCATTTCATCTCTATTCAAAGGTTAAGGAGCTCATCATTTTTTAACAAAACTTTTTAATTAGAATGCTTTTACTAAACCTTTTCTAATGAGAGATGCTTGTTTACAGGCGAGAAAATTTAAAAATGAAAATAAAAAGTTGTTAGAACAATTCAGTTAGATATTGTTGTTTGATATTTAGTTAAAAGTAGTTATTGGAAGCACAATTCATTCAGGAAGCATCAATTTATCTAGGTATGAACAGTTTTGATGCAGTAGATCACAAAGCAATGTCACATGTTTCGATCAAATTATGTTATTTCATTGCATATGCAATTTAAAGAATTAAAAAAGATCTAATTTTGCTTCCTATGACCATTTTTCAGTGTGTATCATTTAACATTTTTCAGTTTCAAAGAAACTTTCTTTTATCTTCCAAATTTCCTCACATCTGTGAACAAACACCTTAAACCCATTACCAAACAATGACGATATTTGACCATTTTGTTGCAGACAACTTTGAAAAATATTGTGGTAAAAGAAAAAATTGCTTGTAACAAGCAATTTTTCCTTTTACCACAATGTTTTCTACCCTATTAGAAGATCATTTTCCAATTTCATCACATTTCCAAATGTGGCCTGCAAACTCTTTCAATTTGGGACAGTCGAAAATTTGGCGTTTGGTAAAGGGTTAAAAGGTGCCTTTTGTCTGTTAAAATTTAAAAGCCTCATTAGATGCCAATCAAATAGCCTGAAAGTGGAAACCCTTGTGACAATAGAAAAAAAATGTTTATCATGATCAATTTGACATTTAAAGGGACTAACTCAAAGATTTGTATTCTTGGGGTAATGTACATAAAAAATTTGATTTTAACAATTATTGTCACCGCCTGTCTGCACCTATGGAGAAGCTGGTTTATGAATAAACACAGGGATTCCTTCTTTTTCACCTTGCATAAGTCATGTGACAAGAACAGTCATACTGTTTTGGAAGAACCATGTGCCATTTGTATAAAATAGAACATCTTATTCTTAGTTTAGCTGGCTGTTTATGAAATAAACTTGTTTAAACGGCTTGCCATATCTACAACACAAATTAATGATCTATATATTTTCTGTAAGGATATAAACAGTGCTTGGAAGCTGTAACTATTCCTCATTCTAATGTTGCTTTAGGAATACATGTTTGTCATTTTATCCATAGAAGACAATTTGTTTGAAAAAAGTTGAAATCCCAATCTGTGAGAAAGTCCTTTTAAATTTGATATAAGAACAATGATAACAAAATTCCCTATGGGGGAGTCCTTTAATGGAGTTATAGGTGAGGTTGAAAATCAATGAGTGAATGTTCAACAATAAACCTCATGAGAGAGGGAATTAGGCTATGTAAATAAGAACTTGCGCAGACACCAAAAAGTCAATTTAGATTTCACAGACTTTTTTGTCGTTCAATACTGTAGTGAATAAGATTTGTAATATGCATTTAAGGTCACATTTAGAATGTTTTCTATTTATGTTTTAATAGTTTATGGGTAATTTCCTAATTGATCTAAAGCAAATTTCCAATACACCAAAGATGCATTCATAACATTTAATGTACCAGTAGTTAAAAGGACTGTCTCACAGATTAAGGATTTTATCTTTTTAAAGTAAGATGTCTTCTACCAGTATAATGATATCACAGATCTATCTATTATAGAGTTACATAAAACTAAATCCTTCAAACACTTGTCATCCCCATTCTTAATTGTCTGATGGAAATATAGCACTTTATGTTGCATATATAGTAAACTGTTTAAACGTTTTATTTTGTAAATTATAATCTAAATTTGAATTACACATAAGTAAGGGGAATTTTTTGTACATACCCTCACCATTTGGGTCTCACATACCTTTGACTGTGCAAGTATATACCTTATTTCTCAGGCAGGGGAATCACATGTTTATGATATAATGTCTGAAAAAATGGCCAGGCCCAGGTATTTTTGCATTTTTCACCTACTTTTGCTATTGATGGCCACATTGTGTACTCTACATGAGTTGACCATCAACTTTCCGGTTCTGGTGGTTTATGATTACCCATGCTTTATAAAGGCTTTACATCTAACGCATGGCAGAGAGATCTCAGTGGATGAGTACATATGTACAAAACAGTCATTCTTCAACGATTTCTCTTCGAGTGTTAGAGGTTACGTCGTTTTGAAACTTATTCTTTTGTTGGATTACTTTGGTTGCTCTTGGTACATGGGTATGGGCTAGAACTATTCAGTGTAAATCGAATAGTTCTCGCAGTGGCTGGGTATACCAAGAACAACCTAAGTAATCCGATGAAAGTATAAGTTTCAAAATGGCAGATTATGGCTTTTCTACCTTAAAACTGAATGATGCTTGCAACAAATTTATATGTGACACCTTTAATGTGTATGGCATTTAAGAACTGCTAGACAGGGTGAAAATTTTCTCTCTATGTAAATGTTAAACTGTTCTCATTTTAGATTTAAAACATTTCTGTTTATTGATCAATTTTTCTGTAACAACATGGGAGTGAAAAACATTTTAAACCTGTCTGCTTTTGTATTTTGGTTTGAGACGTTGCTGTTGTGAGGCAATGCTATTCAATCATTTTTCTAGCATCTCAATTTCTTATTACTTTGGTTGTTCCACAGTTTTATTCAAATTTGGGATGAACCAAGGATAATCTTCGAACTAATGACTGTTGCAATTGCAAATAATAACTGCAAACTAATCCTCTTTTTCCAAATAACTTTAAAAAGTCCTTCAAGGCAGACAGATTGTCACAATGGATTCAATATAAGTGGATCAAGTATGCCGTGTTTCATCACTGTTTGGATTGAAGTTTCATAGTTCCCAAGTAATTTATATTGCTTTAGTGTTAATTGTAAAACAGCCAAGAACAAAGTTAAAGGTTTACTTTATCCTGTCATAGTGCGTTCTTTTGGTTTGGTGGCAACCTCCAATGTTTGATAACATTGGTCAATTTACAATTCACCCCCACTAAGCACTATCAAAGGAGCTAACCAAGATCCTGCCTTTCCTTGTCACAGACAAATCATCAATTATGGATGCTGTTGTCCAGGGTTCAAAGCTTTGACATTCAGGAAACCTTTCTACAAGATACGCCCGATATGGGTGAATGGGCTTGGTCGCCAGGCTTATTTGTTCCACTTTCCTTCACTTATATAAATGTCACTCTTTACCAATTGACAAAATTTTTTAATCATTTTTAAGTTGATGAGCAGTAGTTGAAATTATTGGAATCTGCTTCTTTGATTTGATGCCATATATCTTGGGTTCTGTCACACTTGTTGGTAAATGGTCCCAGGTTCGATCCACATAAGAAGCGTGGTGAAGACGCCGTGACAAATCCACAAATCCATGTGAATACTGTTCATGTATCCAAGAAGCAGTCATTGAGATTGGATTTTATAAGACTTCCATCACAATAAATGAGAAATAAATAAGTCTAAAATCTTAACATAAACATCATTTTCTCATAATGAGCAATTTTTTTAATTTATATAATTGTTGCAGTCAACATTAGATAAAGTAAAAATTTGCTAAGGATACTTACATTGTTTTGAAATGTCATACAATGCTGGTTTTTATAAGCTGAAAAGGTAAAGGATACTAAATATATTTTATAAGATTTTGAATTAGTATTTCGAGACAATTTTATAGATGTGAAATCTATTACAAAGGAAAGTTTGTAATACAGACATTTGTATTGTGTCAAACACACTTTGTAATTTTGTCAATTACACTTTTATGATGAAAATGGCAGAAGCGTTACAATCTTTGTAATGAACCGAGCAAATAGACTTCGAAGACACAAGCGCATTTGTTCAGTGAAAAACACTATCGCCCACTAATCGGTTGTGCTGTCTATTAATATACCTGCATGTTCTCTATAACAATGCATTAGGTTCTCAAATTTGCATATAATTATGTTCAACAAAAGTTACATTACTCCCTTCTCTGAGAGTCTCTTGGGCCTTGGGAAGTATGTGGGAAGGAGAAGTCTTCATCCCACTGCTGCCACCAATATAACTGTAACACACCGAGCGAATCAACCTTTCAAAAGACACAATCACATCTGATCAGTGAAAAACCCTGCGGCCCACTGTTTGTTTGTGTTGGCTATTGATATTCCTGCATGTCCTCTATAACAATGTTTGGGGTCCTCCAAATTGCATAAACGTTCCACTAACCTTACAATCTTCTTCAATCAAACTGTTATTTTAAAATCAGATACCCAAGTTCTCAACCTTATTCATTGTCCTACTTTACAAAGGGTTCCACGATATGGGAGACTAAAACCGACGAAGAGTTGTTAACCGAGTGGAACGAGAAGGAACAGCATAGTTTTAACAAGATCGAGGATCATGATGCATGCTGGGACCTCAGTAAACGCGGCGGTGTCGGGGAGACGCCGCTACATCTACTCTACCTTATGGACAGTGCCGAACACACAGAAACCGCCAAAATATTGCTTAACATGTTTCCCAAGCTGGCCTTGGACTTCTACGAAGCTGATGAATACTTTGGTAAGGTTTTAAAATCGTGTTATTTTCAAAATTATAGCCCTTAATGTGCTTTAACTGTATAATGAAATGAGCAAGTTAACCTCTCTTAGACACAATCACATCCAATCAGTGAAAAACATTTTGGACCACTGGTCAGTTGTGTTGTCTATTTATATACCAGCATGTTCTCTATAACAATGCATTAGGTTCCTTAATTTGCATAAATGTTACACAAACTTTACAATAATTATTGTAACATTTCAGAGATAGATATGTTTGGGAAACTGTTGCAACTTGAGGAGAAAGTGGTCTCACTCGTCCAATGTTGCCAACACAATGTGAAAAAATTGTGACTTTATCCTCATGATTTTCACATTCTCACGATTTCTATTTGAATCATATCAAATGCTTTTTTTGGTATCGAGTATTCAATGCAAGACCATTATCAACTCCTTTACAATTGTGAAATAGTTGCAATGGTCTTGCATTGAAACCTTGCGATGAGGTGATGTATTTATGGAATTAAGTTTTAAATCTGTAAAAGTGAATGATTGAATACATAAGTAGATTTGACTGACAACTTTGTAATACTCTTTACGATAAACATCAAAACATCTCAACCATTTTAACAGTGAGCGTTAGTCAATAGCATGAAATTACTGAGTGACACTCATATTTTGAAATCTATCATCTCATCTATCAGATGACTTTTGTGATATACAGTGATGTCTCGTTAATCCGAACACGTCCGTTCCCAACAAAATGTTCGGATTACCGAACCATCCGGACTAATGAAACAGAGCATGTTCTTATACACATTAATACCTAAACAGTCTGTATGCACGTGTGTACTTATAACCCTTTAGCAAATGGCAAATTGTCGATCGTCCCAAATTGAAAGAGTTTGCAGACGACATTTCAAAATGTGATGAAATTCAAAAATAATCTTCTGATATGGCAGAAAGCATTGTGGGAAATGGAGAAATTGCTCGTCACGAGCAATTTCTCCTTTACCCACAATGTTTTCAAAAGTCTTCTGCAACAAACTGGTCAAATAATTCCGTTCCCTTACAATTTCGTTCGGATTGCGAGACATCCGGATAATTTGGGTCCGGATAAACGAGGCTTCACTGTACATGTATGTATTTCAAAACTCTTGCCATGGTTGGCTCAAGAAACCATTGTGACTAAAGGAGAAATTATTTTTTACTCCTCATCAAGTTTTGGAATGTGTTTAAAATGTCTACAGGGAAAAAATGTGTGTTTTTCTTTCTTTATATAGATGATTTATTGTTTCTTTCAAAGTGTGTGTTAGTATTAAGTTGAAATTCGCTGCACATGAAAGTGGTAAACGATAATTTGGAATCTGTCACTAACAGAGGGTCTGTCATATTGATTTAATTTTTTTATTAATTCTTAAGAATTATTACCATGAATTAACTCATAAATTGAGGGTTCAGTGCAAGACTATAGTAACATGAAGCACTTACTATAGTATTGCACTGATCCCTTGAAATACGTTTTCTTATTTCAGGCGAAAATTCACTCCATGTGGCGGTGGTGTACGGGGATTTAGAATCCGTTAAACTTCTTGTTTCCAATGGTGCTTATATCAATCAGAGAGCTACTGGTCGTTTTTTTCTTCCGGAAGACCAAAAGAATGGCTCCACAAAAAAGACAACGTATGAAGGTAACATTCTATAAATCATTACTTACTGCTGGTTGTGCCCATTGACGTGTAGGGGAGCTACAAAGCATTTCCACTCTTGTCTGTCTTTTGCCTTTCTTTCAATTGTTCCCCAGGTGTGGTTGAAACTTTCCATTTCTCCTTCTACAGTCCGTCTCCCTGTATTATTTGGTCTGCTTCCTTTCTGTTTTCCATCTGGTGTCCAGTGTAGAATTACTGGGACATCTTGACATGGCTATACAATACTTATATTTTAAGTTCTTTGTGTTTTACTTTTTGCTGGGCATTTTCTATCTATTTTTTTTATTGTTAATTGAAATAATTTGCAGACATCAATTGAGATTAAAAAAGATGAAATTTATTTTTTTGATAGGGAGAAACAATGCTTTGTAAGGAATGTATTGCTAGAATAAGCTCCTTTTGTCTGAATTCTCGAAGGAAAAAAGTTTAACGTTAGAAAAAGAAAATGCAGATAATTCTTTGTTGTTGACAATCAAACAGGAAGTGCCAACATATAATGTTCCTTCTTCAAACTGCATGTTCGGCTCTGTGTTTATGCTATTGAAATTTTATATCGCCTTGCAAATTTGAATATGTATATGTTGCTTGAATTTTATGCATATCACATTGCAAGTTTGATACTGTGTACATGTTATTCAAATATCATGTATATGGCATTGCAAGTTTGGCTCTGTGTATATATTATACACATTTTATGCATATCACATGTATTATTTGGATTACATGCATACTACATTGCAAGTTTGACTCTTTTTCTGTAAGAAGGTTGTTCATTTCACATCGCCAATTTTGATTCTGAGTTTTCTATTGACAGGTTATGCATATTACGGTGAATACTCTCTGTCTTTTTCTGCGTGCTTTGGCTATATGGACATTTACGATTACCTCATAGATAATGGTGCCGACCCAAACTTGCAGGACTCGTTTGGAAACACCGCTCTTCATATGGCTGTGATATCAGATCAACCAGTAAGTATTTGACGCAATTTTTTAAACTGTTCTATGGTAAACAAAAACCACCATAGCCAATCTGAATTTTAATATGTTACCACCTAACACCACATTTTGGTGTCTTGCAGCAGACATCTTTCAAAAAGCATTGTGGAAAAAAAAGGGAAATTGCTTCTCACAAGCAAGTTTTCTGTCAGGGTTGGACTTCCTGAATGAGTCTCTGGTCTATCATGTAAGGGGTTTGAATGAGTAGCATGCTTTTTAAATTGTTCCACCATTTATGCTTGTTTCAATGGACCTGCAGCAGACAACTCAAGAAACAATTGTGACAAAAGAAGATATTGCTCAAGAAGACCAAACTTCTTATTTGTGAAAACATTCAGATTACAATATCTAGCCCTTTAAGGTGGAATATCCATGATTCGCCATTTTGAAACATTTTCTTATCTTGGATTACTTTGGTTGTTCTCGGTAGGCCCAGACGGGTGTATGCTGAGAATAACTTGAGTAATCCGACGGAAGAAAATGTATTAAAATGGCGGATTATGGGTATTCTACCTTAACACATTTTATCATATGGGATTTGTTTTATTGTTGTTGATGATTCTGCCGTGGGTGTATTAAAACGATTGCTTTTGACAGTTCACAACAGCTACAGTGTCATGTAAATATAAACATATCAGAATTGTTTGGTCTCATAATATGTTCCTATTTTTATAACCCAAAACTTGCCTACCTTTATATTACCTTAAACATTCAATATTCAAGATTCTTTATTGACTTAAACTGTTACAGTTTTTAGTTATGTCAAAAATACAAATTTAACATTTTGCTATAATGCGTATAGTTCATACATTTCCTATACCTACCTACTTCCACTCAATAATGGACTTGCCCCCCGTTTATCGTATATCGGAAAACGACTGTATGATATAACGTCATGTATTGTGGTTTGTTTTGTTTTCAGGAGATGTACAAATACATGGTGAAGCATCATAAGAAACCAGCCAAAGCCAACATTATGAACAATGCCAATCTTACTCCGCTAGGACTTGCCAGTAAACTAGGTCGCAATAAATTGTTCAAGGAAATCCTTGAAATTAACAGTATTGTAAGTATGAAACTTGATTTCGTAGATAGGTTTTCTAGAATTGTTTGTGGAATAGGCCTTTAGCAAGTCACTTTTTAGCCCTAGCGTCATAGATACGTGTTCTAGAATTGTTTGTGGTATAGGCCTTTAGCAAGTCACTTTATAGCCCTAGCCTCATGGATACGTTTTCTAAAACTGTTTGTGGTATAGGCCTTTAGCAAGTCACTTTATAGCCCTAGCCTCATAGTTTTCTAGAATTGTTTGTGGTATAGGCCTTTAGCAAGTCACTTTATAGCCCTAGCCTCATAGATACGTTTTCTAGAATTGTTTGTGGTATAGGCCTTTAGCAAGTCACTCTATAGCCCTAGCGTCATGGATACGTTTTCTAGAATTGTTTGTAGTATAGGCCTTTAGCAAGTCACTTTATAGCCCTAGCCTCATGGATACGTTTTCTAAAACTGTTTGTGGTATTGGCCTTTAGCAAGTCACTCTATAGCCCTAGCCTCATAGATACGTTTTCTAGAATTGTTTGTAGTATAGGCCTTTAGTAAGTCACTTTATAGCCCTAGCCTCATGGATACGTTTTCTAAAACTGTTTGTGGTATAGGCCTTTAGCAAGTCACTTTATAGCCCTTGCCTCATGGATACGTTTTCTAAAACTGTTTGTGGTATAGGCCTTTAGCAAGTCACTTTATAGCCCTAGCCTCATGGATACGTTTTCTAGGATTGTTTGTGGTATAGGCCTTTAGCAAGTCACTTTATAGCCCTAGCCTCATGGATACGTTTTCTAGGATTGTTTGTGGTATAGGCCTTTAGCAAGTCACTTTATAGCCCTAGCGTCATAGATACGTTTTCTAAAACTGTTTGTGGTATAGGCCTTTAGCAAGTCACTTTATAGCCCTAGCCTCATGGATACGTTTTCTAGGATTGTTTGTGGTATAGGCCTTTAGCAAGTCACTTTATAGCCCTAGCCTCATGGATACGTTTTCTAGGATTGTTTGTGGTATAGGCCTTTAGCAAGTCACTTTAAAGCCCTAGCCTCATGGATACGTTTTCTAAAACTGTTTGTGGTATAGGCCTTTAGCAAGTCACTTTATAGCCCTAGCCTCATGGATACGTTTTCTAAAACTGTTTGTGGTATAGGCCTTTAGCAAGTCACTTTATAGCCCTAGCTCATGGATCGTTTATAGCCTTAGCTCACTTTATAGCCCTAGCCTCATGGATACGTTTTCTAAAACTGTTTGTATAGGCCTTTAGCAAGTCACTTTATAGCCCTAGCCTCATGGATACGTTTTCTAGGATTGTTTGTGGTATAGGCCTTTAGCAAGTCACTTTATAGCCCTAGCCTCATGGATACGTTTTCTAAGGTTTGTGGTATAGGCCTTTAGCAAGTCACTTTATAGCCCTAGCCTCATGGATACGTTTTCTAAAACTGTTTGGGTATAGGCCTTTAGCAAGTCACTTTATAGCCCTAGCCTCATGGATACGTTTTCTAAAACTGTTTGTGGTATAGGCCTTTAGCAAGTCACTTATAGCCCTAGCCTCATGGAGCGTTTTCTAAAAACTGTTATAGCAAGTCACTTTCTAGGATGGATACGTTTTCTAAAACTGTTTGTGGGCCTTTAAAGTCACTTTATAGCCCTAGCCTCATGGATACGTTTTCTAAAACTGTCCTTTAGCAAGTCACTTTATAGCCCTAGCCTCATGGATACGTTTTCTAGGATTGTTTGTGGTATAGGCCTTTAGCAAGTCACTTTATAGCCCTAGCCTCATGGATACGTTTTCTAGGATTGTTTGTGGTATAGGCCTTTAGCAAGTCACTTTATAGCCCTAGCCTCATGGATACGTTTTCTAGGATTGTTTGTGGTATAGGCCTTTAGCAAGTCACTTTAAAGCCCTAGCCTCATGGATACGTTTTCTAAAACTGTTTGTGGTATAGGCCTTTAGCAAGTCACTTTATAGCCCTAGCCTCATGGATACATTTTCTAAAACTGTTTGTGGTATAGGCCTTTAGCAAGTCACTTTATAGCCCTAGCCTCATGGATACGTTTTCTAAAACTGTTTTCGGTAAAGGCCTTTAGCAAGTCACTTTATAGCCCTAGCCTCATGGATACGTTTTCTAAAACTGTTTGTGGTATAGGCCTTTAGCAAGTCACTTTATAGCCCTTGCCTCATGGATACGTTTTCTAAAACTGTTTGTGGTATTGGCCTTTAGCAAGTCACTTTATAGCCCTAGCCTCATGATACGTTTTCTAAAACTGTTTGTGGTATAGGCCTTTAGCAAGTCACTTTATAGCCCTAGCCTCATAGATACGTTTTCTAAAACTGTTTGTGGTATAGGCCTTTAGCAAGTCTTTTTATAGCCCTAGCCTCATGGATACGTTTTCTAAAACTGTTTGTGGTATAGGCCTTTAGCAAGTCACTTTATAGCCCTAGCCTCATAGATACGTTTTCTAAAACTGTTTGTGGTATAGGCCTTTAGCAAGTCACTTTATAGCCCTAGCCTCATGGATACGTTTTCTAAAACTGTTTGTGGTATTGGCCTTTAGCAAGTCACTTTATAGCCCTAGCCTCATAGATACGTTTTCTAAAACTGTTTGTGGTATTGGCCTTTAGCAAGTCACTTTATAGCCCTAGCCTCATGGATACGTTTTCTAGGATTGTTTGTGGTATAGGCCTTTAGCAAGTCACTTTATAGCCCTAGCCTCATGGATACGTTTTCTAGGATTGTTTGTGGTATAGGCCTTTAGCAAGTCACTTTATAGCCCTAGCGTCATAGATACGTTTTCTAAAACTGTTTGTGGTATAGGCCTTTAGCAAGTCACTTTATAGCCCTAGCCTCATGGATACGTTTTCTAGGATTGTTTGTGGTATAGGCCTTTAGCAAGTCACTTTATAGCCCTAGCCTCATGGATACGTTTTCTAGGATTGTTTGTGGTATAGGCCTTTAGCAAGTCACTTTAAAGCCCTAGCCTCATGGATACGTTTTCTAAAACTGTTTGTGGTATAGGCCTTTAGCAAGTCACTTTATAGCCCTAGCCTCATGGATACATTTTCTAAAACTGTTTGTGGTATAGGCCTTTAGCAAGTCACTTTATAGCCCTAGCCTCATGGATACGTTTTCTAAAACTGTTTGTGGTATAGGCCTTTAGCAAGTCACTTTATAGCCCTAGCCTCATGGATACGTTTTCTAAAACTGTTTGTGGTATAGGCCTTTAGCAAGTCACTTTATAGCCCTTGCCTCATGGATACGTTTTCTAAAACTGTTTGTGGTATTGGCCTTTAGCAAGTCACTTTATAGCCCTAGCCTCATAGATACGTTTTCTAAAACTGTTTGTGGTATAGGCCTTTAGCAAGTCACTTTATAGCCCTAGCCTCATAGATACGTTTTCTAAAACTGTTTGTGGTATAGGCCTTTAGCAAGTCACTTTATAGCCCTAGCCTCATGGATACGTTTTCTAAAACTGTTTGTGGTATTGGCCTTTAGCAAGTCACTTTATAGCCCTAGCCTCATAGATACGTTTTCTAAAACTGTTTGTGGTATAGGCCTTTAGCAAGTCACTTTATAGCCCTAGCCTCATGATACGTTTTCTAAAACTGTTTGTGGTATAGGCCTTTAGCAAGTCACTTTATAGCCCTAGCCTCATAGATACGTTTTCTAAAACTGTTTGTGGTATAGGCCTTTAGCAAGTCACTTTATAGCCCTAGCCTCATGGATACGTTTTCTAGGATTGTTTGTGGTATAGGCCTTTAGTCAAGTCACTTTATAGCCCTAGCCTCATGGATACGTTTTCTAGTTGTTTGTGGTATAGGCCTTTAGCAAGTCACTTTATAGCCCTAGCCTCATGGATACGTTTTCTAGAATTGTTTGTGGTATAGGCCTTTAGCAAGTCACTCTATAGCCCTAGCCTCATGGATACGTTTTCTAGAATTGTTTGTGGTATAGGCCTTTAGCAAGTCACTTTATAGCCCTAGCCTCATGGATACGTTTTCTAGAATTGTTTGTGGTATAGGCCTTTAGCAAGTCACTTTATAGCCCTAGCCTCATGGATATGTTTTCTAGGATTGTTTGTGGTATAGGCCTTTAGCAAGTCACTCTATAGCCCTAGCGTCATAGATACGTTTTCTAAAACTGTTTGTGGTATAGGCCTTTAGCAAGTCACTTTATAGCCCTAGCCTCATGGATACGTTTTCTAGAATTGTTTGTGGTATAGGCCTTTAGCAAGTCACTCTATAGCCCTAGCCTCATGGATACGTTTTCTAGAATTGTTTGTGGTATAGGCCTTTAGCAAGTCACTTTATAGCCCTAGCCTCATGGATACGTTTTTAAGGATTTTTTGGTGAGAGTGTCCTTTGGCAAGTAACTACAGAGACCTAGCCGTGTACTGGTGGATCCAGGAAAGCTGTAGCGTAACTGAAAAATTGTTGACACTGTGATAAACACTGTACAAATGAATAATTACTAACTTTTTAAATTTATCCACAAGAATGTTGATATGAAAAGGATTTGTGTGAACATGGCTTGAATATAAATTTTTGATAGTACATGTCTTAGATATAAAAGTTTTAGTTGTATATCTCTTTTTAAATCTTTTTTATATGGGGCAATGGCCAGACAAACATTACAAAAGACAATCAAGATATCACCTTCATGTGAAAATATGATTAATCGAATTTCTCGCGGTTTGATAAACGAATGCGTCTGCAATCTATTGAACTATTACAGCCAATAGAGAATTCACAATGTGCAGCTTATCCTGTATTCTATATTGACTTTCTGTTAAATCTGAACTATCTTAACCCTTTCCCAAACAACAAATTTTCGACTGTTCCAAATTAAAAGAGTTTGCAGACGACATTTCAAAATGTGATGAAATTGAACGATATTCTTCTGATAGGGCAGAAAACATTGTGGGAAAAGGAGAAATTTCTCCTTTTCCCACATTGATTTCTAAAGTCGTCTGCAACAAAGTTGTCAAATGTCGCTTAATTTTGTTTGGCTAAAGGAATATCTGCTTATTAATCCTGCTGTTTCTTATGGATAGGTTTAGCCGCTTTATTAAGGGGTCCTGCATGGCCCAGTGGGTCAGGTGGATGTCTTAGTGATCAGGGTTTGCGGGTTTGAGCCTCACTTTTAGCTTTGGTTTCATAGCAGTGTCATTTTGCAAGACACTACTGAGCCATAGCATAGTACCCGTGAATTAAGGAAAGTCGTAACATTACT
Organism: Cerastoderma edule; assembly: GCA_947846245.1. NCBI lineage: Eukaryota > Metazoa > Mollusca > Bivalvia > Cardiida > Cardiidae > Cerastoderma > Cerastoderma edule. The sequence goes on along the minus strand of OX401413.1, from coordinate 4,429,699 downwards.
GAAATATTGTTGACATAGCATTAAACCTCGTCTCAATGAAATTCAGCCACAGTATGATATTTCATCTGACGCTATTGGTGCGAATAACTCACAACAGTGAAAGGGGTTAATAGTTATGAATTTGCTGTCAATGAAAGAAACTTGTTCGGGCTGATGGACTGGAAAAACCAGTATTATTAATGCTGGTGCCCGGTTGTATACCCACACTTTTCCAATAGAAAGACTATCGGGACAAAAATCCATGCCCATAATTCTGTGTGGTTTAGAAAATCTGTGCAAGAAAAGTAATAGCTTTTTTATGATCATTGAAAAAAGAGACTCTGAGTTACTGTATTAGAAACATTGAACATTTTTGTTCAATTCATTCCATTGGATACTGTGACTCGTACATCTCCGCAGGGTGGTAAGAATACAGAACTTGGGACCACATTGTTGGCGACAGTGGTAATGCGTGGGCCTCTTGTACCAAGGGTTTCAGGTTCGTATCCCCGTTCAATGAGGTGAAAATCATTGGGACTAACCCACGAATTGGTGCGAGTACTGGGTTTGTATCCAGGAAGCAGTCAGCAATGTCACGCTTTTGGATTAGAATTTGTGTTGATTCACAATAAACACACCTTTAAGAATTGAGAGCTGTCTAATTCTGCTTCTAATGATAAATCTTCAGTTTGTATCGTATAACTGTACATCAGGGTACCGTTTTACTAAACAACTTACGGAAAATATTTGCGTAAGTCAAAACTAATAAACATTGATAGTATCTTCAATAAAAGGACAATATTGCAATGTGACATGTCATTGGAAGCGTCTCGGAGAGACGCTTCCAATGATGTGTTACTTTGCAATATTGCTTTGCCAAATATTGAAATAAAAGGACTTGTTGTTTTAGACTTATGCAAATCTTAAGCGTAAACTGTTTAGTAAAACGGTACCCTGGTGTGCAGTTATAAAGAGAAAAAAAATTCAAATTTGTTCACATCAGTTTCTTTGAACAGTCACCTTTAATCCTTATAGTGCTGGAACCAACTTCATGCTCTAGCAACCATGTTTGATCAAGGCCATCAGCCAAATAAATTGGCAGCTGGCCTGTGGTTTATCCTGTTTGCTAATCTAAATATCTTTCCTCAACAAAACTAAGAAGATATCTAAGGTTTTCGAAAGCAGAGGACGCAAAAATATATTTTTAGAAAATTACCCAGCATTCTAGAGGTTAAATAAAGAAAAAAACACTAAAATTGGTATGACAAGGAGTTGCTTATTTTTACGGCTTCATTAGCATCTGAAGTCTGCCATATAAGGGATAGGGTCAAGCAAGGTGGGTCCCAATTTAAGAAGTATAAAAGAAACGGCAGTGCTCCAGATTTAAGTGTGTAACTGTAAATGTTGTTACAGATTATCCCAGTCTCTCGGGAGATCAATAAGCGATCAATATCCACTGATTGATTTTTACTTCTCTCTCTGGGACAACGATAAATATCAGTGTTTCACCCACTAGATAATGGTTTAATTACATGAAAGAATGGAAACAAAATGGTGTACCCGGTGACGTAGATAGGAGGGCGGTATCAAAGTACTGGAAGTATTGGAAGAGCAGTTTTTCTGATCAGGGGAAGAAAATGTGGTCAGGATCAGTTTAGTTTATCCATTTCCAAACAATAACGACATTTGATGACCAGTTTGTTGCAGACAACTTTGGAAAACATTGTGGGAAAAAAAGAAATTGCTCTTAATGAGCAATTTTCCATTTTCCACAATGTTTTCTGCCCTGTCAGAAGATTTTTCTTCAATTTAATTACATTTTGAAATGCTGTCTTCAAATTCTTTCAATTTGGGACAGTGGGAAATTTGGCGCAGTTGAAAATTTGGCCTTTGGTAAAGGGTTAAATACTCCATATTGTGATTGGTTTAACTTTTTCATGGCCATTGTCACTTTTTCGCACCCAGGAAATAAGATTGTAATCTCGATTATCTGGCTGACAAGAACTACTGTGGACGTCAAAGAGTTGATACTTTCTTCCTCATAGGTGATTTGTTACTGGTCCAAATTGAAAACAGCTTTAGATGACAATTAAAATCTGTGATATTGGGTTGAAACAATCATGTCAAAAGCTCAAATATGAAGACTGCTTTGGTTCTAAATGTCCTGTATTGTAGCTGTGTTAGTACAAGACTATGATCCTCCAGGCCTTGCGGTTAGAGTGCAGAACTTGAAATCACATGGCCCCTCTCCGAGTGGGTTAAAATTCTGGTGACGGCATTTGGATTTTCATGAGAGGTAGTCTCCCAACTGACTTATGGTTGCCGATGGTTTTACCCGGCTTGACCAGCGCTTATAGGCGGTTGAGTATAGGGTCCCCCTCTATCTTAAAGTGTCTGCCATCGCATCATAACTGAAATAATGTTGATGTGATGTTAAACCTATATTAAATAAAAATGTAGACAATATAAAGTAATTGGTAAACATTGCTGTTACAGTAAACTGAGGGGACAGACGAAAAATAATTTCATATTAACACATTACGAAACAATAACGACATTTAACCACTTTAATTTTGTTACAGACAACTCTGAAAAAAATTGTTGGAAAAGGAGAAATTGCTTGTAACAAGTTATTTTTTCTTTTCCCACATTGTTTACCAATCTCTCAGAAGATTATGTTTCAATTTCATCACTGTTTGAAATTTGGTGTTTTGTAAAGGGTTAAGCAGTGTCTTCTTTTTTCCAACAATTTCATAACTGAACTACTGTTGTGCTGCATTAAAGTCCATACAAAAGAAGATAATGCCCAGACTATGGAGGCATGTCCTATGTTTGTGGTATTCAAGGTAATCTTGGTGAAAAGATGATTTTAATTGATTAATTATGTGATAAGACAAAGAATCAACTGCGAGGGTTCAGTGCAAGACTGTATGAAGCACTTACTAGCATTGCACTGAACCCTAGTTTAAGACTTAATTTGAGAGAAATAAAAATACATCTACCAAGATCTCTTATCCTAGTAAAGGTCATTGGAAGTTGTCATTTTCGTATTCAGTTATGGGAAGTATGGAAAGTATGTAAGTCAAAACTCATTCATCTAAAACGAAAAAGGGTAATTTTTCGAAATTAATGATATTCAAATATTGATATAGGGGGAGGTTTATTAAGAGATGATGAATTAATTCAAACCTTTTTGTCCAATTACCCTTTGTATGTTTTAAAACTGTTGCTGAAATTATGTCACGGATATGTTTTATTATTGTCCTGTGGCCTAACTATAGAATAAAGATACTGCATTATTCTCCATATTTGGGTTTTAGCAGGTAATTATTGGTTTCTTTGAAAAATCTTCAATTTAGGTAAAACCATTTTAAAAAGAAAGGATTTTTTTTTTTTGAGCAAGTTTGGTTTTGTCACTTCAAATTCACAATTTGGGTGCTGTTGGTTTAAATTAAGTTTGCTTGAGATAAAAATTAAACCAATAAAAGTTCTTTGAGGATTGATGTTGTTTTAAGGATAATCAGCAATAATGCATTATTCCTACAAGTATTGGAATAAAAATTACTGTGACAATAATGGTAAAAAAACTAGCTTGTTTTATGGTATTTTGTTCTCTGCCCTTTGGTTGTTTGCTGGTTTGCCTTCAATTCAGACCTCTCATAAAACATGGTTTAGGGAGTATGGTAAAAAATTTAAAAAGTTGTTTGTCTGTGAGAAAAGGGGTTGCTGCTTTCTCTTTGTCCCTAACTCCCCCTCAAGAGCATTGGTAAACAAATGGACTCTACAAGAACTGATCACCCTTGCTCGACAACTGCAAACAATTACATTAAAGATTCATTGCAAGACCATAATAAATGCTTCACAAATGTGAAGCACTTATTATAGTTTTGAATTGAATTAACATAATGCTGTATTGTTTGAAGCTTGCTTAGCATTTCTGTCTGCAATGTTGAAAGAGCAAGGACAATATTGTGGGTGAAAAGGAGTTCTGTCATGTGAAAATTATTTTCTTCTCTACCTGTCCATCCCTCACAAACAAAATGCTTCTTGGAGTTGTCTTTAAATTTGTTTTAACCCTAAGAATTCTGGGTAATTTTCTTACAATATTTTTTTGTGTCGTCTACTTTCCAAAACCTTAAATATCTGCTTGATTTTGATACACATAGTAGAAAACAAGTTAGATCACAGGCCAGTTTACTTAGCGGCTGGCCTGGATCTAACCTATTTGCATAAGCATTAAGAATATATTCCAGCACCATAAGGGTTAAATTTGATGAACTTTCAAGCAATTTTTTTTGTATGTATTTTTTTTTCCTGGTTATTGACACAAACAATTGGGGTACCAGGGTGTTTAGCGATAAAAGGGCTGTTGCTATGTACAGTCGCATTGATTTCATGAACCCATCACTGCAATGGGGGCATTGAACACATCCTTTGCATGGGGGACTTTAATGGTAATCAATGTGAAAATGTTTGACTAATTGAAGAGATCAAGATTATAGGGTTTTTCGTTATCTCATCCCTTGTTCCTTTGTTGTGGGTAGTCATCAAAATTGTTGGGGGACATCTTTGGTACTTGGCTAGATCATTGGCTTGGTGACAAAAGGGTTGTGGGTTTGATTCCCATGAGTGGCATAGGTCCGCTTTGAGGCTTTTCATTCATCCATATTCTGCATGTGAACAGGTTATGTATCCAGACAGCACAATCTATGGTGGTATAAAAGAAGTTACTTCAGAATCAATTTGAAATGGATGGGTTTAAACTAAACTCATTGAAATTGACAATGAGTTTGAATTAAGCTCATTTAAATTGACCCCAAGGGCTGGTTCTTAGGAATAAATACAAGAATTGTTCGAATAAATGTTTCTGAATATCAGCATTTAAATGTCTTGGATACACCTTATCATATTAAGACCACCTGGTCATGAAAAGCACTTTTTATTGGCTCATTCTTTTCAAGCATTTTAACTCTTGCTGTTGGCGAGTGCTCAGAAGAATGCCAATCTCGCCTATTGACTATTCAGTACACCATAATGACTTATAAGATAAGATGAAAAATTCGATAAGCTAAGATCCATCTGCATAATCAAAACTTAGAGTGTTGTATGTGAACTTTCAGTTACTCTTGATGGATATATGAGACAATAATGTGAAGTTGTCCATACTTACAAGTTTCAAGATGGGTTTTCCTTTACACAGTGTTTGTATTCAAGATGGGTTTTCCTTTACACAGTGTTTGTATTCAAGATCGGTTTTCTTTTACACAGCGTTTGTATTCAAGATGGGTTTTCCTTTACACAGTGTTTGTATTCAAGATGGGTTTTCCTTTACACAGTGTTTGTATTCAAGATGGGTTTTCCTTTACACAGTGTTTGTATTCAAGATGGGTTTTCCTTTACACAGTGTTTGTATTCAAGATGGGTTTTCCTTTACACAGTGTTTGTATGAAAATTTTGTGGCACTGAGAAGTTCTGTGAGAAAATAGACAGCTAAAGGGTTAAGCTTGTCTATTCGACGAATAAGGAGAGCTTCACTACCCACCCAGATCTTGGCCATCATATGTGATCTAAAACCCTAACAAACAAATATTTGTATGAAAAATAACATTTTATCTTGGTAACATTGGATAAATTTGTATAGGGGTTTCTTTTTTTGTATCAATGATTACTCAAGTCTTCTGTGATGATAAGAGAATGTATGATATGGACAACAGTGGTGCATAGGTTGAGCATTGGCCTCTTTTACCAAGGGTCCCGGGTTTGATCCCTGTTAGGCACAGAGAAAATTGCTGGGACTAACCCACAAATTGGTGCGAGTACTGGTTTAGTATCCAGGAAGCAGTCATTGTGAGTGAATTTAACAAGCTTCAGGCCTCTGACACAATTCATGTAAAACAAAAAGAAATAGGTTAAGTAATGAAGTTATGGATTTAAACTGAAGGTCTTGATGCTAAATTTGTAATTACACATCCTTCAGATGCTGTGTCATATACTGTCTTGTGCGTCATAACTCGGGATTGAAATAGCATGGAGCCGGTACAATTTCAGCCAGAAATAGGAAAGCCCTTTTAGCAAGAAATGTGATCACTTTGTCCCATAAAAAAAAACGATTTATATATGAAAGGCAAATAATGGAACAACTACTAATTATATGTTAAAGTATATTATAATCAATGAGCCTTATTGGTAAACGGGAAAAAGCTTTCCTTTTCATGTTATGTTTAAACTGACTTACTTTATCCTTTGCCAAACGTCAAATTTTCGACTGTCCCAAATTGAAAGAGTTTGCAGATGACATTTTGAAATGTGATGGATTTGAAAAATGATCTACTCATAGGGCAGGAAACATTGTGGGAAAAGAAGAACTTGCTCGTTAAGAGCAATTTCTCCTTTTCCCAAAATGTTTTCCCGAGTGGTCTGCAACAAACTGGGCAAATGTCATTGATACAAAATCTCCAATAATGTACTGTTCATTTGGCTAGCACTGACAAGGTTGCATTCCTTCCTGTCAGAAATAATGCAGTCCAACCAGGACTTTTTGGGTCTAACTTGTCTCTTTGTGCCAGGAATGGCCAAGTTGAAGATTGATAAATGGAGGTGGAAGAACACTCAATGTGCCTAAACCACCTAAGTTGTCAGCAATGGATGCCAGATAAAAACTACTGAAGGCATCTGCAATGTAAGGCAGATGCTACTTCTGGTATCCCCAATTTGGCATAGTTTGTGTCCAACCTGGAGTCATCATTTGGTTTGACTCCACAGATCCAGAGCATCATGGCTTTATCATTCATGCTGGGTCTTTGTAGATCAGCAGCTGTTTGGAAAAAGTTTTGCAATGAATGCTATTTTAGTGGGTATTCATTGGAATTGTCTCGAACCTGCATGTGTATGCATAGTTTCGGGGCCTCCGTGGCCTAGTGGTTAGAGTACAGAACTTGAAATCACATGGCCCCTCTCCGCGTGGGTTCAAATCCTGATAAGGGATATGGATTTTCATGAGAGGCAGTCTCCCGACTGACTTACGGAATGCCGATGGTTCTACCCGCCTTGACTTGCCCTTGTGGGCAGTTGAGTATGGGGTCTTCCTCCATCATTAAGAGTCGGGCATCGCTACATAACTGAAATAATGTTGATGTGATGTAAAACCCACATTAAAAAAAAAAAAAAATGCATAGTTATAGACAACACATCTGCACATCTGATCAGTGAACAATAATTTTTTTCATTTATCAGATGTGATTATGTTTCGAGATGTCTCTTTGCTTGGATTGTAACATTGGTAGCAGCAGTTAGAAAAGAACACCTTTTTCTGTCAAATTGAGACAACCTGTGCATGTGGGAATATGCATGTGTAACAACAATGTTCTTCACTGATTTGATGTAATTATGTATAGGAGGTGTCTGCTTGATTTGTATCACAGCGTTATGTTAAAGACACCTCCTTTTAAAAAAGTTGCCTTGCACAGATTTACAAAGGGATGGAATGAGTCTTCTCGGAGTTGAGAGTGATTTTACATTATTTTTTAATGACGAGATGTGATCATTTTTAATAGGTCTCAAAAGAAAGATAAAGTAATAAACATAGAACTTCTGGACCCTAGAAACTGATGTCTCTGTTAATCAAATACCATTCCAAGACCTCCCTAAAATTGAAGACTTCAATTGTCAAGATATATTTCATTTTGCTGTTTTTATTTTATCAATGCGTTAAGAGGCACTTATCTTGCAAACATTTTCATTGACTATCATTACATTTCACTTCTTTAAAAGAGTTTCACCTTCTTAATCAATTTCTGGAGTTGTGACTGGTCAAAATTGATAGCAACAATGGATGACATAAAACAAGAACAATGGTCAACCGTCATTCACCTTATGATATTTGAGAAGAAACCATTGTGACAAAAGGATAGATTGCTCAAAATGAGCAATTTATCCTTTTTTCACAGTGTTTTCTTAAGACTTCTTCAGCTGAAGCATCATAGTGCAGTATCATGGAGTAAGGGGCTACAGCAAATCTTAGGATGTTATTGACCACAGATTTCTGTATGTTTGAAGAGGACAATTTATACCAGACATTTGAGCAAACAGTGTGCAGTCAATACTCATGTTTCAAATGATTGAATGATTAATGTTTTAAGCCATTTTCAAAATTACTTCATGTTAATCACGATGGTCAGCACATCAATTTACACCAGACATTTGAGTTAATAGTGTGCAGTCACTGCTCACATTTTGATTGATTGAATTTTTTTATGTTTTATGTCACTTTCAATATAATTTCATGTAAATCGCAATGGTCAGCACAATTGACACTTTCAAACAAAATTCCCTTAAATCACAATGGTCTGCACACTGATTATAATTTCCTGGGTTTCTTTTTTTTTTTGTTTTTGTTTTTTCAATAAGAATAAAATTTTGTCTAAAACAAGGGGGAAACAACTCTGAATACCTTAAGCCTGATATCCGCCATAAAGATCTATAACAAATCTGTCTAAAACAAAGGGGAAACAACTCTGAATACCATGAGCCAGGTACCAGCCATAAAGATGGATCTATGAAAAGATCAATGGGAGCCAATCATTGCCTGTGATTATCAAGGCCCAATTAAATATCTTCATTTTGAACACCCTTCCACGTGCCCAACCCAATGGGAGAGAGAAAAAATCAATTCTTAAATGGTCCTCATGTTTGATTAAGAGCAGCAGCCGGGCAATGGGGAAAAGAACAAGTCAACAAATTGAGAGACTGTAGGGGAGTGCTACTCTTTGCTCTGCTATGCGCCCATTGAAAATAGGGAACTATTTGACCTTTTACTTCATGAAAGGTCATTTTAACCCATGACCTTAAAATAAGATATTGTGGCCTTTCCAAAAATGAAGCAGCAGTCGATGATATATTTAAAACATTGAAACTGTTGGGTTTTTTTTTTTTTAGAAATAATGGTAAAATTTTAAAGAACAGAACAGAACAAATCTTCATTTTGACCCAAGTACATAACATACTATAAAGAACTATCTCAAAGATTTAGATTCAAGCTTTTTGAAATAAAATGACAACATAGGTTTGTAAAGTAACAATACTAAATTATTGACAGCTTTCCAACACCGTCCATAAGCGTTAAGAAAAGAACATCTATTTCGCAGATATTGCAAACCATTTTGAAAGCAGATTAAACATTGAAAAACATTGAAAACGGTTTATTAGTGTAGAATTAGGAAATACTTAAAGGGACAATTGAAACTTTAAAAGTTACAAGCAGTTTCTCCTTTGATCAAAGTGGATTCCAAAATCTTTCGCTTCGAATGTGTTCAAGCAGTTTAGATAAGGTAGATTAGCTGAATAAGTCATGTAACTTAAGCCATTTGATTGTTTAACATTTTGTGTCATTCATAGAAACTGGATGCATAAATGGGCTACTACTACAAGAGTAACCAATACCAATTCTCTTGATGAACAATTTATCCTTTTGTCACAAGAGTTGCTACACAATGTTCAAGCTGAAAAGTAACGTTTTTTTTGTTTTTTCCCCTTTTCTCTTCTCTTTTTCCACACTTATACTATCATAGGCTGTTCTTCTAATTTAGACAAAAACTACATGATTCTATTATTTAGAGCTACTGCGGGCGCATGCACTGCAAACTGCAATTTGTTAATTTATATGTGTACAATGGGCCATAATTCTTTTTCACTGAATAGATCATTGGATTGGATTGTTGCAAATCAGGTCGTTTTTAATGCCATTGTATGTTGTCTGCTGCTATTCTTAATTTGGACCAGTCCCAAATTTCCTTACAAGGGAACGGTCAAAGAGGTCAAACTCTTAACCCTCAGAATGTTGGGTAAATTTCTTAAAAATAGATTTTTGTGTCATCTTCTTTCCAAAACCTTACTTATTTGGTTAATTTTGAAGAAGAAAAAAGCTGAGGGTAGCAAACCGGTTAGATCACAGGCCAGCCGCCAATTTACAAATTACCCAGCATTCTAAGGTTTGAACCATGTGATGCATGTGCATTAAAGTGATGAAAAGGGTTTAGATTTGGAATGACCATCAGCGGCTATTACTAAATGGCCATGTCCAGGAAACGGTTTAAAAGCTCTCAGTTTCTCTTCAAATATTTCCTGCATCCTGCCCATTCATCAAAACTATTGATCAACAAGGGGAATGTTTGGTCGTGGACATTGTCACTATAATACTGTACCAGATTTAGGTTAACCTAAAGGCATGTAGCTCCACCTGTACTTAAAGGTACACACCTAGGTATATGTACACACTGGCGTATATAATGTACCTAGACAATGAAAATATGTAACTTACAATGAGCATTTTGTATAAATTTTTAATCGTTTTTTCCTGATTTTTTATTTTTATTTCCTTGTTCTAAATACCCTTAGAATTTTTCTGTGGGAACATGCCAAAAGAACCCCCTGCCTAACCCCCACCAACTCATCCCCAAGCTGTGTTTCAGCTATTAAAATTTTCATTTACAAATTCAATAAATCCAAAAATGACAGTTAACTGTATTGAATATGATACATTGTATTTCAAACAATTGTTCCTACTGTTCATGTTAGTGATCAAATTATGTGTTATGTTTAGCATAACTAACGCTTGTATATTTCAGAACTTTTGTTTACAACTTAAAATAATGCACAAATGACAGTAAACTGTTTTGAATATGATATTTCAGTGATTTAGAAATGTGATATGATCAACAAAACTAAATGTCGTACATTTCAGGAATTTTGGCAGTACAGAAATGAGATGTTTTGAGCTTATTTCAAACTTTATACATTTCAGGAATTTTGGCAGTACAGAAATGAGATGTTTTGAGCTCATTTCAAACTATATATTTCAGGAATTTTGGCAGTACAGAAATGAGATGTTTTGAGCTCATTTCAAACTTTATATATTTCAGGAATTTTGGTGATACAGTAATGTGATATGTTATATCAAACTTATTTCTACATATTTCAGGAATTTTGGCGACACGTAATGTGGTATGTTCAGCTTATATCAAATTTATTTCTATATTTCAGGAATTTTGGCGATACAGTAATGTGGTATGTTCAGCTTATATCAAATTTATTTCTATATTTCAGGAATTTTGGCGATACAGTAATGTGGTATGTTCAGCTTATAACAAACTTATTTCTGTGTTTCAGCAATTTTGGCAATACAGTAATGTGATTTATTCAGCTTATAACAAACTTATGTTTATGTTTCCTGAAATTATGTGTTATCTCAAACTTACCTCTGTATTTCAGGAATTTTGGCGATACAGTAATGTGATATGTTCAGCTTATCCACTCACTGAGATAGATTCTATAACAGCCAGTGGAGAGCCAAGTAAGTAGTACAGGAGGCTGGTCTGGGATATTTGGACACCAAGGGCAAAAGTCATTGACCAATCTACCAGCCATACTATACTGAGGGTTGAATGTAAGATTTTAGTTAAGTCTTTACATTGGTGAAGGACTTACTTAATTCTTACATTGATCCATTGGTATGCTTGTAATCCTATTCTTGTTGCAATCTTCGTTATAAAAATATAAGAATCATTTATCTAATTGACAAGAAAATTATCCATAATAAACTTGTTATTCAATTAACATATGGAGGGTTCAATGCAATACTACAGTAAGTTCTTCATGTTTATGAAGCACTTACTGTAGTATTGCATTGAACCCTTGATAACAAAGTGGAATCATCAATACATATTAAGTATATTTGCTACTGAAGCTCAGAAGGCTGAGGATTTTGGACATCATTCTTAAAAGTCCTTGTTTTATTTTGACCCATGCCTATTTCAGATCTATTTCCTTTTCAAGATATCATGAAATTTATTGAAGTGGCTAAAACTACAAATGAAAGTACTACATAGTTAATTGACAAATTCATAGCAAAATTGTGATTATGACGAAAACAGGTTTATTTTTTATATTGAAGTTTTTTAGTGGTCCAAAGATACCCCTTACTTCATTATACCTCACATTGAAGTGTCCTCTGAAGGTTTTTAAAACCACCGAGTCAAAGCCTAAATTACTTCTAATGAGCAACTTAATCTTTGTCACACTATTTTCACCAACAGTCATTGAGAAGCTGTTGTGTTTTTATGCTGATTTTATCATCTGTTGGTTGAATTAGGTCCAATCACATGTTCATTTGTAATTGTTCTACTTGCATTAGAACCCACAGCTTGCTGTGTGCATAAAATATTGCAAGAAATGTAAGAAATGACTAAACCACTAAGATGTTCTGCTTTTTCAGACTTCAACTCTGCCTTAATGATTGTCATCAATGGAGAAGAGGATGAACACCTTAACATGTTAGAAGGAGGTGTCATGAGGCAGTTGCTTGACGATAAATGGAAGACTTTTGCGAGGGTATGCTAGCTTTATTTCTTTATTGAAAGAATACTTATCCCTTTCCCAAACAATAATGACTTTTGAGGACTTTAGAAAACATTGAGGGAAATTTTGAAATGTTGCCTGCAAACTCTTTCAATTTGGGTCGGACGAAAAATTGTTGTTTGGGAAAGGGTTAAGCCTTTAATGACAAACTTTTTCGAATAAAGGTCTTAATGATCTACAAGGACGGCTAGGATATTTACACATTCCTGTACATTTCAGTAAAGTTTATGATATGCCGGTCATTTTGTTGGATATAACATAGTTGTGAGCCTTAGTCATTTAGTAAAACTGAACCAAGGACCACAATGACTGTCCTACTCTAATGGCGGGACAAGTTGTGTTGTCACAATGGTCTGTACTTGCTAAGAAATTGCTGATAGCATTCGTTATACTCTAGAAATTGTCTGTAAATCAAAGCAATTGCAAAACAAAACAAAAATATGAGAGGATGCATCAGTTAAGAGGGTAATTGGATGTTATCATGTCACATTTCAAAGTTCTATGGTCTGGTTAAGGTAGAATACCCATAATCTGCCATTTTGAAACATTTTCTTTCCATTGTTAGTTCTGGCTCAGAACGATGTTTGCTGAGAACGACTGAAGTAATCTGACAAAATAAAATTTTCAAAATTGCAGATTTTGGCTATTCTATTTTATTTGTGTCAAAATTTTAAGAATACCATCAGCACATAGTTAAAGGGGAAAGGCAAGCTGTTATTGCCTTGACAAATGTTTTATATTTTGAGGCCTTTTGTTTGTTAAACCTTGAGGAAGGTGTAATGATGTCTTTGCTATCTTATTTCAGCGACGTTTTATAGAGAGATTAATCCTGACATTCGTTCATCTATCACTCATTAGTGTGGCTGTCTACTTGAGGCCAGCCACCGACCTGAACACTTTCAAACAATCATCCGACGGGGTAAGGCTTCGATCACCAATTATCTCATATGTGAATGTGATAAAGGCCCAAATTGATAGCAACTGCAGAATACTTTTAGATATACCATCATGAAAAAAAGTAGTTATTTATAAGTTGTTTTTACAAGAATTAATCCTTTTGTCACCCAATATCAAGACATGTAGATGCAGAGTTTTCTTGATATACTTTCTATGAAATGATACAATTATGCCATTTGAATTCAAATGATGGAGTTAAAGCTATTTTTGTTTCACCCTTTTGGCAGAAAGCATTGGAGTCAAAGAACTTTTTGGCAAATTATAGAAGAAATATGTGAACATATAATTTGACAAACAATAACTTAAAAGCAGACCATAGTCGAGCCTTGATTATCCGGTCGTTGTTAATCTGAAATATTTGCCGGCGGATTACTTTGATCATTCTTGGTATACATTGGTTGGGGCTGGAACTATACGCATCAAACCGAATAGTGCTGGCACAGACCGGTGAATACCGTGATTGACCAAAGTGAACCGCCCACAATATGAGTCAATCGGAACTACTCGGGTATTTCTGTGAGCTGTGAAATACACCTCGGACATAAGTGTAGGGTTACAATTTTTCGGGTAAATCGGCATCCGCCAATTAACACATTTTCTAAGCATGCACGTTAAGTAGTTCAATGTGTATGGAAGTGTTGGACATCCTTTTTAAATCATTTTTTATCAGTAACTCATACCAAATGGCGAAATTGTTGTTGTGACATGTATAGTTGTTTCCTCAATTAAATTGAACGACTTTTTAGATTTCACATTTAAGATCTATTTTTAAAACGAAAGTAAAGTGACGTCATTCTCGTGGGAAACAATATGGCGTCATCCCTATTATTTCAGAGGTGTTTTCATTAGATAAACCCGATGTGTTCAGATTGAATATGAGTTTCAAAATGGCAAACTAAGGGCATTCTATCTTTAGAAGAATGGGAAATAAATTAATTTCCTTGATCCTATACATTTTCACCCTCTTTCAATGTCATACAAATTATTATTACCTTTTTTGTTTTTCCAGGTGCGGTTTACAGCGGAAATTTTAGTGATTTTATTTTGTATAGGACATTTAGTGTTAGAGGTGATAGACCTGGGCTCTCAAGGGATCCTAGCGTTTTTGAAGAATTGTGTAAGTATGAATCTCTTGCAGAACTAACCCTTAACCAAACACCAAATTTTCGACTGAAAGAGTTTGCAGACGACATTTCGAAATGTGATGGAATTGGATAAAAAAATCTTCTGCTGGGTAGAAAACATTGTGGGAAAGGGAGAAATTGCTCATTATGAGCAATTTCTCCCTTTGCCACAATGTTTTCCAGAGTCGTCTGCAACAAACTGAGTAAGTATGAAACCCTTTCATAATTCAATCAAATATGTGTAAGATTAATTGACTGCTTCGAGTATCATATACCTGTGAGTACAACAATTTGAATGACTAGCTAGTTTATCATCAGGAGTGAGTTAGGAAAGTGAGAAATTGAGAGAAGGGAAATATGCAATTGCTACTTTATGTGCATTGTATTCAACTTTATTTCAAGATTAATTTGTTAATTATGGTTAGTTTCTCTTTGGATCACTGACAATGCTCTCTATTTTGATAATTCAAGATGTTCATTGATTTATCTTCATTTCATTCATGATGTACCAGGCATTTCAATTAAACTGAGAATTTGATGTAATATTAAGTCTCAATATAACAAACAAACCAATTACAACTTGTCAAAGTTCATATTTTATGAATATCTAAATACATGTATCCAGCAATTATCTTACAACAGTTCCGCAATGCATTCACTGCATTTTCTCTTTTCTTTTTGTTTTCAAGACCAATGGTCATTCTTAACGAATATATAAATATCCCTTCTTGACCTTACAACAGCTCCACAATGCATTTAATGGCATTTTCTCTTTTGTTTTCGTTTTCTAGACGCATGCTCCCGCCCACACGGTTTTTCTCGTGTCATGTTTGTTAATACTACTGTGTTTTCCCATGAGGTTTGCCAACCAACAGTTCACAGAGGATATCCTACTAATATTAGCGGTACCTGGCTCTTGGTGCTCGCTGCTTTTCTTTGCAAGGTTTGTAATGAGTTTTTTAGTTTGTTTATCTACATTTATTGTTAAGAAAGATAGAAGCTTATTAAAGTTGTTCTCCATGACTGCTTTCTGGATACAAAACAATTACTTATTTATTTTACATCAATTGTGAAGCTAGTTCTTACAACCTGGATAAATCACTCAGGATTCTGCTTTCTTGATATATAACCAGTATTCGCACTGATTTGTATGTTAGTTCAGGCATTTTGACTTTGAAGCTAAAAGGGAATCGAACCTTGAACCATCGGTTCCAGAGGCCATGGATCAGAACCTAGTTCTTTTTTTTCCCGAGTGCGTTACAGCACTCATAAATTAAATTTAATCAGTTATCAAAATAGAGATTAGTTCCAATGAACAAGAACTGAAATATTGCCAATGGAGTGCAGTTTCTTCTTTTTAGCTCACCTGAGCACGTAGTGCTCAAGGTGAGCTTTTGTGATACCGAGATGTCCGTCGTCCGTGCGTCCGTGCGTGTGTCAACAATTGCTTGTGAACACTCTAGAGGCTACATTTATGATCCAATTTTTATCAAAATTGGTCAGAATGATTGTCTCAATAAAATCTTGGCCAAGTTCGAAACTGGGTCATGTGGGGTCAAAAACTAGGTCACTAGGTCAAATAATTTAAAAAGTTTGTGAACACTCTAGAGGCCACATTTTTGGTCCAATTTTGATGAAAGTTGGTCAGAATGATTGTCTCAATAAAATCTTGGCCAAGTTCGAAACTGGGTCATTTGGGGTCAAAAACTAGGTCACTAGGTCAAATAATTTAAGAAGTTTGTGAACACTCTAGAGGCCACATTTATGGTCCAATTTTGATGAAAGTTGGTCAGAATGATTGTCTCAATAAAATCTTGGCCAAGTTCGAAACTGGGTCATGTGGGGTCAATAACTAGGTCACTAGGTCAAATGATTTAAAAAGCTTGTGAACACTCTAGAGACCACAATTATGGTCCAATTTTTATCAAAATTGGTCAGAATGATTGTCTCAATAAAATCTTGGCCAAGTTCGAAACTGGGTCATGTGGGGTCAAAAACTAGGTCACTAGGTCAAATAATTTAAAAAGTTTGTGAACACTCTAGAGGCCACATTTATGTTCCAATTTTGATGAAAGTTCATCAGAATGATTGTCTTAATGAAATCTTGGCCAAGTTTGAAACTGGTTTACGTGGGGTCAAAAACTAGGTCACTAAAACTAGGTCACTAGGTCAAATAATTTAAAAAGCTTGTGAACACCCTAGAGGCCACATTTATGGTCCAATTTTGATGAAAGTTGGTCAGAATGATTGTCTCAATAAAAATGTTGGCCAAGTTTGAAACTGGGTCATGTGGGGTCAATATAAAAAAATGTTAACAAGCAAGAGCATTGGCTTAGAGTATTCAATGCAATTAGCACTTAGAAGAGTTTGAAACATACCAACCACTCTGTCTTAAATATACCTCTTTTTCAAACAGAACTCAGGTGAGCGATAAAGGGCCATTATGGCCCTCTTGTTTCAAATTGGTTTATAAAAAACTAGCTTGTTTGATGTCAGATTTTAAATCTTAAATGCAGTAAATGATATTTACTAGATGCTTTTAAAGAATCCAAACATGGGGGTTGATAATGTTAGATGTGTAAATACCAGGAATAATGAACTTATATGCCATTTCCAACATTTCACATAATAGAATTGGAATAGCTTTGCATTGATTTGTACTTGTAACAGTTATGTTATTGAAAATGTAAAAAAGAAATAAGAAAATTTGAAGGAAAACAATTTATCTTAGTTCAAGATACAAGATGGTTTGTTAATTAAATCTTACTGTTTACGATATGTGTCATCAGATTTTCTTTCTTATGTTTCAAAGATTAAGTTCAGTTGTTTATCTCCTTGGAAACAAAAAACATGGGCAAACCATGATAAAAGGGAAATAACTTTCCTCAAATTTTTATCATTACAGTGTCACATGGCTTGTCTCCCTTTGTATTCCTAAAGTTATGCCTCCTGTGACAATGGGGCTAGAATTTTATGTTTATGACTGACAATGCTAGGCAAAGGTTTAAAGCTATAGTTTATATAATCTTACATTCTCTCTTGCCACATATATATCTATTTACAAACATTCTCAGTTATTTTTATGAACCTTAAACAGTATGTTTATGAAACAGATGACATTTTCAGAGTTTCTGTCGGTTGCGGACCATTTGTAGTTATGATGTTCACAATGGTAAAGACTGATCTGGCAAAATTTGTCATCATATATGGAGTGTTCATGATGAGTTTCACCGTCGGTAATTTGTGTGATTGAAGAATTGATTATGAACACAAAACTAACCTTGTGTTAAACGTTTTTTCTCCTTAATACTACTTCACTTTGAATCATTTGCTGTGAAAAATATTTCTGAATCACTGAGATATAATTGACCTTACGACAGACTTTAATTGACAGCTAGAACTGACCAATCAGCGAACATTTCGGTTGCTATCCGCCTTTTTCTCCGACACGCTGTGCGACTCCGTCAACACATAGCACTATTGTGCTGTGTTTTTTCTTCGTCAATACTGCTTAATATATTGTTTAAGTACTTACAATAGGAAAATTATGTATAAGGAGAGACTCGTGGGTGAAGTAAAGTTTATCCTGTTTCCGAAAACTGTCGCATATATTGTAAAATGTCTGAGAAATACATGCAATTAGTAAATCTATGCAAACCGTATATAAAACGGTATATGAGCAAGTTATCCTTTTCCAACAATATATTCTACCCTATCAGAAAACTATTTATTCATCATCTTCATTGAAATGACGTCTGCAAACTCTTTGAATTTGGAACAATTGAAAGTATTTCGTTTGGTAAAATGACCCTTAGTTTGTAATCAAGTAGGAAAACCGACAGTCATCCATTGAGTAGCATACAAAAGATTATGTTCAAAATCTTGATTTTTAACTTAATTGACTTCAAAATAGTGATTGATCCAATCAGCAATTGTTTAACACCATAATTTCAACATGACCAACACTATTATACCATTTTTAACATGACAAAATTGGTAGGTCTGCGTTTTGAATCATTCAGGATATGCCGATTTAGTAAAATAAAAATCTAAACCGTTTAAGAATCAAAATGAGATAATATTGTTTGTAACCTGCAAATACTACAAATTAACTGTTTTGAAGTAGTATGTAATACGGTCAGTTTGAAGGTCCTGTCAAACCAGTACCGAACGGACCAATGTCCATCGGATCCGAGTCTGATGGCACTTTGGACGGATCGTGTTTGGTGCTAATCAGACCTCACATTACTGGGGTAAATCGCTTCTCCAACGCCATAGAGATATATAACAGAGATGTTATAAATGTCTCTGCTAACGCTCAAAATATACCATCTTCTTTACAAATTGTCATGCTATGTACATATCATCTAGCAATAAAGACAGGTGCTTATTTTGTAAGAATATCTCCAATTTCAAACAAGATAATCCAAAGTCATCCGCAATGTCAGACAGGGATCCTAGTTTGTGCATTGACGCTATTTTACTGGGAATGTCGGAGATAATTAGAGTGACCTCCCCTGTTTTTGGTGGGCATGGTTTACTGCTCTGTGTCGTAAGGTCAAATAAAGATGGAATGCTCATTTTCCTATTGAACAATTGATTCATTTCTGTCTCAATTTTTTCACAATATTTTAGAGAACTTGTCAGGCTTTCCTGATTTTTTTTATTTTATTTCTGCTGTTTCTTTTGATTTAGACCATCCACAATTTTTGATATGGGAGAATGGGATGACTGACAGTGAGAACATTTTATCCAGATTCTTTAACAATTTCAATAACAAAGATGACTTAGATTATTCTTCTTAGCCCATTACCAAACAATGACGACATTTGACCAGTTTGTTGCAGACAACTATATTAAATATTGTGGTGAAACAAGATGTGATGAACTTGAAAAAATAATCTTCTGGTAGGGTAGAAAACATTGTGGGAAAAGGAGAAATTGCTTGTAAATATTGGATTATTCAAACTGAAAGTATATATTAAATGACAAAAGAAATATCAAATATATTTAATGTTAATATTTTTTTTAAGGTCTTCTTTTGCAAGGTTTCAATAAAATAATTTCTTTCTTACATGTTTACCTTCACATTATACCTAACAGTGCACTTTTAAACTCATAAATTCTCTGATATTTGCACCCATTACCAAACGCCAAATTTTTAACTGTCCCAAATTGAAAGAGTTTGCAGACGACATTTCAAAATGTGTTGAATTTAAATTAATCTTCTGACAGGGCAGAAAATGTGGGAAAAGAAGAAATTGCTTGTTAAGAGCAATTTCTCCTTTTCCCACAATGTTTTCCAGAGTTGTCTGAAACAAACTTGTCAAAAATGTTGCTATTGTTTGGTAATGGGTTACGCGCTAGGCCTTTATATCTAACAAATTTCCCATCTAAATTAAAATGTTTGCACAGCTCAATCTCTGTTTCAATAAATCAACATATTTCAAATAAGCCACTGAAAGATTTAAGTATGATCTCTAAATAAAAACGTACAAAAGATGGTTGATGAGTTGAAAAACACATATAAATAACAAATGACTGTTGTAATAACAACTGGTAAAAAGTTCCCGCCTTTTTTTTTTTTGCTGAAGCTGTAAACAACAATGTGAAAATTCATTTGATCGAATTCTGAAGGTTTGTTAAAGCAAGTTTATGATATTGCATATAGAATGATTTTTTTTGTTTTAAAAAAGAGTGATGATTAGGATAAATTACTTTCTCTGTACAATCAATTTTGTTTTAAGTGACAGTAGTAAAAGGAGACGTGGGGTCCTACATGGCCCAGTGGTTAAAATGGCGAACTTAGAACTCGTTGGTCCCGGGTTTGAGCCCCTTCGACACCTCTGATTTCGTGGGAGTGGCCTTTGGCAAGTCACTTCAGAGCCCTAGCTTTGTGCTGATGGTTCCAGGAAAGACGTTACACCTCTGATTTCGTGGGAGTGGCCTTTGGCAAGTCACTTCAGAGCCCTAGCTTTGTGCTGATGGTTCCAGGAAAGACATTACACCTCTGATTTCGTGGGAGTGGCCTTTGGCAAGTCACTTCAGAGCCCTAGCTTTGTGCTGATGGTTCCAGGAAAGACATTACACCTCTGATTTCGTGGGAGTGGCCTTTGGCAAGTCACTTCAGAGCCCTAGCTTTGTGCTGATGGTTCCAGGAAAGACGTTACACCTCTGATTTCGTGGGAGTGGAATTTGGCAAGTCACTTCAGAGCCATAACCTAGCACTGGTGGATCAAGGAAAACCGTACACTGAAAAATTGTTGAAATGTTGTTAAACATCATACAAAAAAAGGAGACACAATCATGGTGTGTAAGATAATAAATAGTCTTAAATGGGCGCAAGTCTGAATGAGTTACCTCCAGTAGTAAGATTGCCTCAGAATAAATCGTCTTTCATGCACCTAAAACAAGCTTAACACTATATTCTATTCAAATCAACTGTTATTTTCATAAATAACTTTTGATGTTACTTTGTTGCACAAGAAAGTAAAGGGAAAACTCCATTTATGATCATGTTTATGACTAAGGCGTTGGCAAAGAAATGAATAACTTGCATCACATGATTGCATTCATGAAATTGTTATTCTTAAACCCACACTACCAACCATCTTATGGTGAACCGCATGTCTCAGTGGTTAAGTTGGTGAACCTAGAACCTAGCGTACTCGGATTCAAGCTCCACCAACTCGCTTGTTTCGTGGGAGTGGCCTTTCGCAAGTCGCTTCAGAGCCCTAGCCTAGTACTGGTGTATCCAGGAAAACTTGAGAAGTTGCAGGCTTTAGACTTTTTCCTGTACCAAAAGTGGTAAACTGTTTGTAAACTGTGCTTACCATCGTACAACAAAGGGGAATTGTGTCAACTGGAATTTCTGATTCGAAAATTGGATAGACTAGTTATTTAACTATTACTTAATTTTGTCTAATAACAGAACAAAAATATCAACTTGTTTGTTTAAACGATGTGAATTTTAAGAACTTTTTCAACCCTTACCAAACGCCAATTTTTGACTGTCCCACATTGAAAGAGTTTGCAGATGACATTTCAAAAATGTGGTAAAACTGAAAAGTAGTCTTCTGATTGGGTAGAAAACATTGTGGGAAAAGGAGAAATTGCTCGTTATGAGCTATTTCTTCTTTTCCCACAAAGTTTCCCAGAGTCGTCTGCAACCAAATGTTGAAATGTCGTTATTGTTTGGTAAAGGGTTAATGGAACAACATTTCTTCTGTTACATATATATTGTTATCTTTGGCTTGGATGGATGTGCGAAATCCCCACACTTACCTGCCATTAAACCATTACCAAACAATAATGACATCTGACCAGTTTGTTGCAGACGACTCTGGAAAACATGGTGAGAAAAGGAGGAATTGCTCTTAATGAGCAATTTATCCTTTTCCCATCATCTTTTCGGCCCTCTCAGAAGACAATTTTTCAACTTCATCAAATTTTGAATTGTCGTCTGCAAACTCTTTCATTTTGGTACAGTCGAAAATTTGGCATTTTGCAAAGGGTTAGGGGGGAATGTATGAAGCTGAGTAGAGCCATCAGCGGTTTTTTTAATCAACCTGAAGACTCTTTCTGAAATTGGTGATCATGAAAGTTTTAATCTTCTTCAATACATTCAATAAGGCTATCAGGAATATTTACATTTTATAATTGTTTGCTTTGTGCATCCAGGAAAACCATCATAAATAACTGGAATACTGCTGAAACTGGTGTTAAACCCTGTATAGATAAACAGACAAATAAAATTTGTGCTGTTTTAACAACATTTAAAGCAGTTAATTATTATCAACTTTCTTTGCTTTCCCATTTGTCCTCAGGTTGCTACGAAGGGGAGGTTATATGGTCAATCTTGTGAAACCCCATAGAATCAAGTCTTGCATTGAACCCTTGAAATGAATCTACATTTTGCTTTGTATAGTAAATAAGCATAAATAAGGGAGTCAATTGAGTCATACATCAATATGAGGAGGGCCAAGTTGCCTGAAATAGTATCATAATTGCTTTCATTTTCATGGCCAATTGATGAATCAATTGCATTTAAGAAGTTTTGTTACTGAATTAAACAGAAATATGAAAAGACCGCATCAAATGTGCAAAAGTAGAACATCTGCAACTCATCTGGAAGACTGAAACATGCCAAAGCAATAACTAGGGTTACAGTTTACTAGATGACTTGAGGAACCCATTACTAAACAGTATCGACATTTAACCACTTTGTTGCAGACCACTCTGGAAAACATTGTTGGAAAAGAAGAAATTGCTCGTAACGAGCAATTTTTCCTTTTCCCACAATGTTTTCTGCCCTATCAGAATATTATTTTCTAATTTCATCACATTGAGAAATGTTGTCTGCAAACTCTTTCAAGGGTTAAGGGCTGATCAAGCCAGGTGGAACCATTGGCTCTCTCTCGCCGTAAGTCAGTCGGGACTCAAGAGACTTCCTTACATACTTTGCAATATTGCTTTCCTCCATTTTGAACCTAAGCAAACTCTTTGAACCAGATGTTAATAAATTGCTACAAAGAAAATAACGATATATTGGCTTACCTATGTTATATGGGTAATTGGGTATTGGGTTTTGAATGGATAAACCTGCTAAAGGGCAAAAAGGAGTACAGCTTTTGAACTGGGGAATATCTGGATTTAACTTAAAAGCATACTAGTGCAAAAAAAGATGCAAAACTGGGTAAAATGATTGATAAATTATGAAACAACATGTTAAGACATAGCAAAACATCACATTACTATGGAAATATTATGCCTGTTTTATTTATTATCAATGTTTCAAAGTGGTATTTTCACAAATTATGTTCCACACAATTTAATGCATCCAAGCTATTTCTAAAGGAAACAATGCCCGGGTTTCGTGTTGTTTATATCTTTTGATGGCCAATTTTTTACTATCTCCTTTTACACTTAGAATGCTGTACAATTTTCAAAAAATACATTTTTGTGTTGTCTGCTTTCCAAAACCTTTAATATCTGATTGATGTTCATGAAGAAAGATGCTAAGAGTAGCACACAGGTCGGATCACAGGCCAACCACCTGCCTAGATCTAACCTGTTTGCATAAGTATGAAGTAGGTTCCAGCACTATAATAGTTAAAGAGCCAATAATCGAATACAATATCACTGAAAACAAGGGGATGTAATCTTAAACAATTCAAAGTAATGTAAGTTCAAATATGAAAAATATTGTGCTTTTAAAAAATTTGTGATCAGGTGAACATTTGAATTTGGATGTGCCAACATAATCATAATGGGGTACCGGTGGATGTGTTTATCTCTGTCATCCATGACATTTGGTTTGATTTAGGAAAATTACCAAAAACGTCATAAATCAACAATGTTTATCCAAGTGGGCAGGTATTGTGGCTATTTATAGAAACAAATAAAAAAAAAATATGTTAATTTTCTTTATGTCAATTTAAACGCTGCGATTTATTTTTACTGTTTTATCTAAGCAAGCCAGGGCTGTGTTATTTTTTGTACTGTTGTGTATACTAGGAACAGATAATAACAAAGCTAATTAAACTTGATAGTAATGGCTTCCTTAAAGAGACTATCTGACAGAACTTGTCTGATTGTTAACAAAAGTTGAAAAGGGGATTTCAACAAATTTGCCACCAAACAAATGACCATTTTGGTTGTTTTTTCTTTCTTATTTCAGAAATGTTGAAGTACTTAGAAATATTGAAACACTCTTTTCACAAGACAGAAGTCATAGAACTTTGTTTACAAAATAATCCGTTTAAACAGTTTACTCTATCTGCAAAACAAATGCATGATATCTTTACAGAATGGTTATGAAAGTGGATAAAATGCAAATCAATAATCTAATTTTATGTAACTTTATGATTTCTGTTATCATTCTATCCATGGAAGATGTTTTACAAGTATTAGATCCTCAACCCGTGAGATCGCTTTAAATGGCATTATGGGTATCATTGAAAGTGTTGCTGTTGCTGCTGCAAGCATGTATAATCAAGTCCTTATGGAATAAAGCTTTGAATTGAATGTGCAAAGTCATGACTGAGATGGCATACAAGTGCAATTTATGTTGTTAAAGTGAAAGTTGATTTTGCCCATACTAGTGATGAGCATGGAATCGTGAGGTAGGTGGCCAACAAAATATCAGACACAAGATTTTAGGACATCGTATATATCCAAAGCCTATCCTCTCCCCCAGAACCTAACGCATTCCGGTATTAACCCTTAGATTGCTGGGTAAATTTCAAAAAATCGATTCTTGTGTCGTCTGCTATCCAAAACATTAAATATTTGCTTTATTTTCATGAGGAAAGATAATCAGAGTGGCAAACAGGTTAGATCACAGGCCAGATGCCAATTTACTTGGCGGCTGGCCTGGATCTAACCTGTTTGCATTATAAAGCATGATGTCGGTTCCAGCACTATAAGGGTTAACCCAATCTCACCATTACTAATACCTTTATCCTACTAACCTGAATTTTTCTTTTTTCTATTTTTTCCGTTTCTAACAGGAGTGTGAAGCTAACTGGGCCCTTTGTTACCATGATATACAAAATGTGCGTAGGCGACTTGTTCCGATTTGCGATCATATACTTGATATTTCTAATTGGATTCACACAAGGTAAGTTGCGCATAAATCATTACAGGAAAAAAAAAGAGATAACATTCATCCAAGGCAATTGAATGCATTTCTGAAGGGACTTAGTTATTTAAAGCTGAAAGGAATTCGAAAGGAATGAACCAAAAGGAAGTTTTCCTATTTTTATTGGCATCAATGGCAATCAAATGCACTTCTTAAGGGTCATTTGAAAGCAACAGACAAAGTTTTCTCATTTAAGCAGGACACTAGACACATATTTATCTGGAAATCATTTGAAATCATAATGATAAAAGGAAATTTACACAGTTTATGCAAAGTAATCTAATTTATTTGCAGCATCACACAGCTGCTATCAGTTTGTAGGCAGTTTACCACCATAAGTTTATGATTTTTCTTTTAAGTTTTATATGATTTGAAAAAGAATACATTTGTTTTTAAATGAAATATTTCAATTTAACAGGAGTTGATGTGAAATCAGCATATATCACTTTTTTCCCCCAATTTTCTGGAGACATACATAATTAAAATGTTTAAAGATCATAAGATATGTATACAAAAAATTGAGTCAACAAGAACCAAATTAACGACTTTGCACATATATCTATACAATTCCCTGGGAGACAGATCCTCAGAGCATCATTATTGACAGTGTAGGTACAAGTAACA
Source organism: Cerastoderma edule (assembly GCA_947846245.1). NCBI lineage: Eukaryota > Metazoa > Mollusca > Bivalvia > Cardiida > Cardiidae > Cerastoderma > Cerastoderma edule. The sequence goes on along the minus strand of OX401413.1, from coordinate 4,403,962 downwards.
TTATCAGGCAAATTTCTCCTTAACCCTTTACCAAACGCTAAATTTTCAACAGTCTCAAAATCGAAAGGGTTTGCAGACGACATTTCAAAGTGTGATGACATTGTAAAATAATCTACTTTTAGGGCAGAAAACATTGTGGAAAAAAGAGAAATTGCTCGTTAAGAGCAATTTTTCCTTTTCCCACAATGTTTTCCAGAGTCAACTGCAATAAACTGGTCAAATGCAGTTATTGTTTGCTAATGGGTTTAAGAGTTGCCCTTATATAGGACTTGTCCATAATTTAGTTCACCATCGAATTTGTTGTGGGTGTCAGTGTAGGATAGGGACATTAATCTTGTGATAAGAATCTTCATAAAAGCAATCATTTCCAGTTAAATCCGCCCATATAAAAACATGTTAATAGCCCAAAGTGAATGCATAAGATAAAGATACCAATTTTACATTGTAATAAATGGCATTGACCTTTTGTGAACAAATTTGAGTAAACAATTCATTAGCTTGAAAACCTATGGAGCTGGGTACCGTTTTGCATATCATTTTATGTGTTAAGTTTGCGTAAGATCATAACAACAATATCTCTTTTTTCCATATTGAGCTAAGCAATGTTGCAAAGTAACACATCATTGGAATGGTCTCTACATGTGTCACATTGGAAGACATGATTATACTTTTATTTAAGATACTATCCATCTTAATCAGTTTCGACTCAGGCAAATATTTTCCAAAAGTTGTTTATTAAAACGATACCCTGCTGTTTTATTTCAATAGGCTGTTAAATAGATTGAGAATTGTTATAAAGTGTTGAATCATGCAGTGTTCAACAATTTTTTTTTTATTTTGAAGCAGTTGGTGTACCATTAAACGTTTTTTCACTAAGTATGGTACATCATTTTCTCCAACAAACCATCTGCTTTCCCACATGAATGCAATTGACTGATTGACAAAGTTAACCCCCTCAAAATGAATATTCATAACAGTTAAACCAATGAAAGTGTGTTCAGAACTCCGACAAACAAAAGCATATGGGCCGCGTCACGCGAAAAGGGGCACTCGCACATAAATAAAAACCGCTGACTCAGCTATTTCTTAGCGCTATTATTCGAGCATCTAGTCACGACAGTTATCATTTGTATTTATTTAAAGGTAGAACTTGATGTCCTCTAAGATGGCAAACAGTGTAACCCCAGACCAGCCTCCACGTCATTTGAATTTATTTAAAGGTAGAACTTGATGTCCTCTAAGATGGCAAACAGTGTAACCCCAGACCAGCCGCCACGTCAGTGACGTGGCGGCAGGTCTGGGGCTACACTGTTTGCTATGTCCGAGTGTCCCTTTTCCGGTGACGTGGCCCATATGTGCATGTGATGATTGCTTTCAATAGCTCATAATGTGAGAATAACTCTGACAGAAATTGGTGCAGGGTTTTGTCTATAGGTCAATCATTCAGTGGAAAGAGCCCCATGTCAGAATAATGAGTTGATTATCATGGGAAAAGAAAATTGGCAATGTTGATATTGGACAATATTAAATACAGTGAAATTTAACCGAAGTATATTGAGAAACAAGCGCCAAAGCTACACCTACGCTTTCAAATGGTACAATATGTGTGTTGAAATTTCATAATATCATGGGTTAAGTACAAGAAAGGATTTGAAGCCGTTTTGACTTGTGTTTTTCAGGTTTCTACTTCCTGTTTCGTGACATCAATCAGGAGAGTTTTAAAACATTGCCTGCCACCATCATGACCTTGTTCCAGATGACCTTGGGAGAGTTCAAGGTAATAAAGGGATGCATAACTTCAGACTGAGTCTTATTTAGTATAAAACTTGAGTAAGCTCAGGCAGAGATAAACTCAATGATTACCTCTTCTGATTGGTATTCGTTGGGTTTAGTTTACCAATTTCCGATGATAAAGTCGGAATTTGGTTCAAACTGAAACTAACAAAAGACAAAGAAAATCTTAGTAAAAAGAACTATTTCATATAATTGATAAAGACCATTGTGATGACAAAAAAGGAGCAATTCATCTTTTTGTCACAGTGTATCTAATTAAATGTTTCCAACAATTGGTTTTAACAAAATTAAAAGGAAAGAAAAAGAATTGAATCATGAATGAGTCGATATGGTAATAGTTTCGGATAAATTCTAAAATTTTATTATTCACATTTACCTAATTCATAATTTCGCAGGCATTCATTCGATTTAAAGTCGGGCATAAAATAGAAAAACTGTTAAAAATGCAATTATGAAATTTTACATTTACAGCAATATTTTTTCAGCTTCATTACAATTTCATTTGTGGTGTGCAAGGTGGTAAAAGATTAAGGTTGTTAAAAAAAATGTGTGTTAAAAAAGCTAGCTAAAATAGTAAATATGATACAACCTGGTAAAGAAACTATTTGACCTAAGTTAAGCTTGCAATGGCTAAAAGCAGAGGATGGTTTTTCAGAATTAATAGATTTTTCTTAAGCTTACATGCTTTCATGCAAGATGCAAGATGTTTTCAGATGTAAATGTGTGCATATGTCCGTCTGTCCCATTTTGTACCTGTTACAAATTGCTATGTATGAAATTGTGTTGAGACAAATGTATAATATTTTGTGGTCAAATATTTCTTTTTCAAAAAGATTTCTTGTCATTTTCGGGTTTGTTCAAGAAATAACAAACTATAATTGTCTGTCTTATTTGTGGCCCATTGTCCAGTCAATCGACAAAACCAATACACATCATAATAGGATGTAAGAAATCATTGTGGAATAGGGATGAACAGTATAGGGCTCAACGAAAGACTATAGCAAGTGCTTCACAAACGTGATGCACTTACTAGTATAGTATTGCACTGAACCATCAAACTGCTCATCACCTGCAATCTATTCCCTAGTCACAATGCTTTCTTCTCGATCTTAAAATATTTGCTTTTGATACAATTGTATTCAGCTGATACTTTCTAATTAGACTGTCTAGAAATCAAGGGTTCATTGCAAGACTATAGTAAGTGCTTCATGTTTATGAAGCACTTACTATAGTCTTGCATTGAACCCTCTAAATTTTTGTATTTGTTAACGGGGTTATGTCAAATTTATGTTTCTCCAAATTGTCCCTTGTGGTTTATTGTATTGAACTGTATTGCATTGTATTATGTGTTTGTTTGATTGTTAAACGTAGCTTTCACGTGGAGGTGGAAATAAGGTATCATATCATGTGACTTAGACTTTCTCTTTCCTCATTGGTTGCTTTCGATGCATGGCAGCGGAGCGAGTTTGCATTTGTAGTTTTATTATGTACCATTCTGATAGTTATTGAATAGATAATGATGGTGAATTCTTTCAAATATATACTAATTTCTCTATAAAGGATAATGTTATGATACCGGTATGGTATATTACACAATGTGAATTTGAATTTCATGTGCAAGATACTGAGTGTATTTTCTGGTTATAGAGATTTTTTTCATAATTACTTCTTTAATTGTGTCTTGGTTATAATTTATTTACAAAAACTGCAGATGACCTACAGAGAAACTATTTACAATTCTTTATATGTTAAAACGTAGAATGTTATTCAAATGATGCAATTTTTGTGGCTGACAGAAATCATTCCAACAAAAGGAGAAAATTACCTTTTTTGGGCAAGTTCTTCTTTTGTCAAAATGATTTCAATCAGTTAATGATTTTATTTGTTAAAAATACAATTAGGTTTAGAAGACTTAAAGTTCCTTTGAATTCCAAAAAGAGATGTGTTGTTTAGATGTCCTGTTATTTTGTTTATTTGTTTGTTTGTTATTCCTTCTTGTTTATTTGTTTTTACCTGTTTCACTAGTATAGAATTAACTCTTTAGAGTGTTTGAGCTTAATATTTGTTTCATTCAACAGTTTCTCTCATACAGACTCATGTGTTTGGAACAACTCTTTTTGTGGAAAAGGGGAGATCATTTTTTCAAAAGAAAGGACCTGTATGGCCCAGTGATTCGATTACATGCCCCCTCTTTGCATAGGTTCAAATCCTTGTGACAACATTAGGATTTTTATAAGAGACAGTCTTCAGACCTACTAACGGAGTGCCGTTGGTTCTACCCAGCTTGACCAGCCCTTATGGGCAGTTTGCCATCATGAAGAGTTGAGTACTGCAAGATGACTGAAGTAATGTTGACACAAAGTGAAAACCCATATGAGATAAAAACAAAATGATCAAATTAAAGAAAAATTTTGCAATTGACAAATGCTTATGAAATGTGGTCTGCTGAAAACAGGTCTTTTCCAATTTTATGACAACATACTAAGTAATTTACTCTAAGCACTTTGTTTGAGAGAAAATGTTTACATTATAGATTAATCTTAAAATTATTCTGAATTAGTATAGCTTCTGTTTGCACAGATAAAACCATCCTGTTATTCCATTTAGAACTTCGCTTTCTTTTATTTCTGCTTAGAAAGCAGATCTCATTGCTGACTTAATGATAGCTTAAGGTTCTACCCAGATGCTTGATCAAGAAGTGATGGGCACTTAAGTAATTTGGTCTTGTGTAGCCCAGTGACTAATGTGGTGGTCATGGAACTTGGGGTTATCACGTTCAGGTCTCACTGATGCCTCTGGTTTCATAAGTTTGTCCTATGGCAAGGCACTTCAGAGATCTAGCCTAGTACTGGTGAATCCAGGAAAACCATAACATTACTGAAAAATTGGTGTTAGAAAATAAAGTAACAAGGGTCTTACTCTATTATATATGTGCCATGCAAATGCGAAATAAATTAAAAAATGCTCATTTGATGTTTAAACTCTTATTAGATCAAATCAGAACCAGAAAATATAATAAGTACCAAGAGCTATAGCAATGGCTTCTTATCTAAATATCATTTTGAAAATGTGTTAAAGATTATGTTAGTATTTTGTTTGTAGCCTAACTTAAGTGTAATCTTTGTGAATGATTAAGGAACAATTTCTGAATAGCCTGTTTGCAAATATTATTCTGTGCATTTGATAGGGAAAATATATGTTAACTTTTTTTTTTACACCATAATACCTTGCTTCAATGTAACTACTGCAGACACATTTAGAAATAACTTACGATAGGATAAATTTCTCCTGATGAGCAATATATCCTTTTGTTACAATTCGTTTTACCCAATAGTATAAGATGAATTTTTGTGATCTGCTTTTGCTTTCAATTTGGAATACCCACAAAGTCTAATTTCATGGAAATAGGCTTGTTGCATTTTAGCTTGTATCTATTCTTTCCAAAGAGAATGGATTAAATCTTTCTTGTGTGATGTTTGTCCATTTATGTGAATGTTTTTTTAAACATGTTGTTCAACTTTCCCCTTTCAAGTTGCAAGTTGCAAGTTTGATGAAGGTTTTAAATACAGAAATTTCTTTAAATCTTTCTCAAGACAGAATCTAGAGAGATTAATCTTTCCTGACTGTAATACTTGAAGAAAAGCAGTTGTCACTATACATGTTTGATGATAGAAATATAGTGGGGGCCTCCTTGAACTCACATGGCTCCTCTCCAAGTTGGTTCAAATCCCGAATAGGGATATGGATTTTCATAAGTAGTCTCCCGACTGACTAACAGAATGCCAATAGTTCTATCGAACTTGACTAGCCCTTATGGGCAGTTGAGTATGGGGTCTTCCTACATCAATAAATGTCAGGCAGCAAAAAATTATTGAAATAATTTTGACAATATGTAAAGCCCATATAAAGAAAGAAAGTGATTGAATCATAATCACTTTGTCTAATGTTTCAGGTTTTCCTCCATCATTATGAGCAAACTCCTCACAATGATCTCCCCTTGCTAAGCTGCATCGACCACTGCCACCACAAGATTTTTCATCCAGATTGGATGAAATTAAAATGATGCTGTTTTGTTAAGAGATTACCTGATATCTTAGTTAATTTAGTAACAATATCTTGTTGTATTGATTTCTGACCAGTTAAGTTGAAAAAAAAATGGTTTTGTTTATAAATAAAGCACTAATGGATTACAATTTTTTAGTTTTGCCGCCATCTTGTTATGCCATTTTCGTTTCTAAGTAGGTGGTCATGTGACATTTGTGATGGCAGTGATCATCCCCATAAAGGGAGATCACTGTGAGGAGTTTGCATTATGAGTGAGGCATTGCTACATATTTGAAATTGTGTAGATGTGATGTTAACCCTTTCCCAAACAATAACAACATTTACTACTTTGTTGCAGACGCCTTAAGAAAACATTGTGTGAAAAGGAGAAATTGCTCATAACAAGCAATTTCTGCTTTTCCCACAAGGTTTTCTGCTTTATCTGAGGAATATTTTTGAATTTCATCACATTTTGAAATGTCGTCTGCAAACTCTTTCAATTTGGGACAGTCGAAAATTTGTTGTTTGAGAAAGGGTTAAACCCAAATCCAACAAACAGATAAACCTTTCATATTGATCATTTTAATCTTTCTGTTTCTATTTAACATGTTTATGTTTCTACCTTTCATAATGAACCTTAACAGCGATTCAAATCTTTCTGCGTCCTTAAAACGTGTCTAAATTTCTATCTTTCATAATGATGACGATCAACCAGTCTTATCTTTCTTTATATTTTTACCTCTCTCAGTGAGCATAAGCTTGTCTAAACTCTCTGTATCTATCTAAACATGTCTATAATTTTGAATTTCATAATGAACATAATCAGTCTTTCTGCACCTATTAATACATTTTTTCCCTATTTTTCTCTGTGATCAGTACCACGACTTTGACTTGACCTGGTATGCCCTCTTGACCTTTCATAATGATGATGAATAGTCAGTCTAATTTTATTTTACATTATAAAAACATATAACACTTATATTTCTACCTTTCATAATGAACAAAATCAGTCTTTCTGCACCTATTAACACATTTATTTTCCCTATATTCTCCATGATCAGTACCACGACTTTGACCTGACGCGGTATGCTCTCCTTACGAAGCTGGTGTTTGCTGTGTTCATGATACTGGTTCCCATCCTACTGTTGAACATGTTGATCGCCATGATGGGTAACACCTACCACACCGTCATCTCGAAATCGGAGAAGGAGTGGAGAAAACAGGTAACTCTTTTAACTACTCTTTTTCATGGTTTTATAACCATTTACATCCTAACCACCATTATATCAAGGGTGCAATGCAGTACTATAATAAGTATGTCACATTTGTGAAGCACTTACTCAAGTATTGCACTGAACTCTTGATGTGGGGATTTGCTAGTTGTTCAAATGAGAGCAGTATTGTTTCTGCTATGCTAGACAAAAGTCTTAAGTTTTCTTGGTATGGGGAAATGCTAGCGGTTTAAATGAGAGCAGTAATGTTTCTGCTTTGCTACACAAAAGTCTTAAGTTTTCTTGGTATGGGGAAATGCTAGCAGTTTAAATGAGAGAAGTAATGTTTCTGCTTTGCTACACAAAAGTCTTAAGTTTTTTTGGTATGGGGAAATGCTAGCGGTTTAAATGAGAGCAGTAATGTTTCTGCTTTGCTAGACAAAAGTCTTAAGTTTTCTTGGTATGGGAAAATGCTAGCGGTTTAAATGAGAGCAGTAATGTTTCTGCTTTGCTAGACAAAAGTCTTAAGTTTTTTTGGTATGGGGAAATGCTAGCGGTTTAAATGAGAGCAGTAATGTTTCTGCTTTGCTAGACAAAAGTCTTAAGTTTTCTTGGTATGGGGAAATGCTAGCGGTTTAAATGAGAGCAGTAATGTTTCTGCTTTGCTAGACAAAAGTCTTAAGTTTTCTTGGTATGGGGAAATGCTAGCGGTTTAAATGAGAGCAGTAATGTTTCTGCTTTGCTAGACAAAAGTCTTAAGTTTTCTTGGTATGGGGAAATGCTAGCGGTTTAAATGAGAGCAGTATTGTTTCTGCTTTGCTAGACAAAAGTCTTAAGTTTTCTTGGTATGGGGAAATGCTAGCGGTTTAAATGAGAGCAGTAATGTTTCTGCTTTGCTAGACAAAAGTCTTAAGTTTTCTTGGTATGGGGAAATGCTAGCGGTTTAAATGAGAGCAGTATTGTTTCTGCTTTGCTAGACAAAAGTCTTAAGTTTTCTTGGTATGGGGAAATGCTAGCGGTTTAAATGAGAGCAGTAATGTTTCTGCTTTGCTAGACAAAAGGTCTTATGTATTCTTCATAAAAAATGACAAAAGTTTTTGTAGCTTAGACATGTGAACTTCAATTACAAGCAAGAAGTAGTATAAAAAACATGTAACTTTTTAAATTACACTTTTTTTATGGTGTTCAATCCCTTTCCCTCCTCCACCACCATATTGAGGGTTCCACATGAGAGGTGGTTTGCCTGTTATCTTATGTAATGCCGATGGTTATACCCAGCTCTACCAGCCCTTATGGTGGGGCTGTCAAGTTAGAATTCTTCATCCATCATTGTGAGTCAAGTATCGCAGCATAACCAAATGATGATGTAAAATTAAACCCATACCAATCTGTTTTAGCAATACTGTATAAGTTGACTTTGATTGACACAAAAATGTCCCTTTATGTACTTAATTTTCCAATTTATTATTTACTCTTTCCTTAAAAAGACTTTTTGATGCCTATGTAATGGGTAAATCCACATTTGGCACGAGTACTGGTTATGAATCCAGGAAGCAGAATCGAGAGTGATTTATCTAAGTTGTAAGAACTTTTTCTTTGATTGATGTAAAATAAATGAGTTAAAACTAAACTTATTTCCCAGATTTTTTGTCAGATACATGTTATTAAAGTTAAAAGGTCTCAACTTCACTTTTTTATTTTTAAGGAAATGGAAATATGTTAATCTTAATTTTTACCTGCATTTTGAAGATTTTGGTAGTGTTAATTTCAAGCTCTTTTTCACATCCATTTTAACCCTTTCCCAAACAATAACGACATTTGTCCACTTTGTTGCAGATGACTTTAGAAAACATTGTGGGAAAAGGAGAAATTGCTCGTAATGAGCAATTTTCCCTTTCCCACAATGATGTCTGCCCTATCTGAAGAATATTTTACAATTTCATCACATTTTGAAATGTCGTCTGCAAACTCTATCAGTTTGGGACAGTCGAAAATTTGTTGTTTGGGAAAGGGTTAATTGACAATCCGTTTCAATCCAGATTGGAGTAAACATCCCCTGAATTTTCTGCTTCACATAACACATGATACAATCTTTTATATCTTAAATCGATTTAATTAAGTATAAGTTATGACCTATTTTCTGAAGTTATTTCAATCATTCACCTCTTAATGTGCTTTCTATGTAACTGAAAACGCAAAAATTGATTTTTCAATTTAAAGTTGAGCAACTGCTTACAGCCAATGTCTTATGTCTTAAAAGAATATGCATCCCTTTGAAAAGAAATGTACTATTTCTGATTCTGAATGTATGATTCTATAACAACTGTTTTATTTTTCAAATTGCAAGTGGCTAAAGGCCATAATCTATTCCAGTTCAAAACGATAGAATTATTTGGTATTTTCAAATTGAAAGCAACTTTTGGTGACAGCTGGGAAGTCGAAAAATTACATTTTTCTTTTAGTTCTTTGGGAAAGCTTTGTAATAAAATGATTAATTACCCATCTTCAGCAAGTTTTGCCTTGTGGCGTAGACTTATACAGCAGGGTAGTCTTTCATTTCTCTAAGAACATGATGAAATTCAAAAATCTACTTAAATATTGAGATAAGCTATATTGCAAAGTAGCACAATATTGGAATCTCTTTGAGATGCTTCCAATGATGTGTCAAATTACAATATTTTACTTTTTTTTTATGATTCTATTCATGTTTTTATGTTTCGACTTACACAAATATTTTCCTTAAGTTTCTTTGTAAAACAATACCCAGATGTTTTAGAGTTAGGTAATATGGAATAAGAGATATAAGTTTTAAGAAACAAAATTTTATTTGTGATGTTGGTTTTGAACCAATTAGGCAAATGGGCAAAAAAGTTTGTTATTTGTTTGGCATTTGTCATGTCTGTGTGTAAGAGTTGCTTTAGAAAAAGCCATAAACATGAAGAAATTGGCCAATGGGTTATTTATTATACTTTTGATATATTCTAATTAGAAGTGAACATCTTCATTGTTATTAGAAACCATGGAAATAATCACGGAGAGCCACATGCAAATCTGATAATAATCCAAAGCTGAGCTTGATGACATTTCCTATTGACAAACACATGCCATCTTTCTATTTATCCCAGTACCTCCAAGATTAAAAAAAAACAACAAGAAACGAAAATAAAACACAGTAAAAGTGAAACAAAACACAAAACGCAATACTGACAGGCACAGCGATCACATGATCCAGTCATGGATATCAAAAATGTTATATGGCACCCTGTTATCAGTCTGTAAATTGCCCTGATGACAGGATGAATCTTTATAATGCACAAATAGGATTATTATAAAAATATTTTTTCTGCTTTTCTCACATGTCTTTTGGTTCAATTACAAACTTGAATTGTGTTGATTCATTGTGCTGTTTACAAGATGCCATATGTTTAGTTTGATCAATAAATCCTGGTGTTTGACATATATTTCAGGGTAATATAAGGTGATTTAATGTTAATATTTGAAACATTAATGCATTTTAATTGCAGTTATAAATTAAGGTAATCAAGTTCATACAGCCGTTAAAAGTTTCCCATTTTTTGCTGTTTTAAATAGAAATATGCTCGACATTTTGATGTGTTTGAACCAAGTAGTACAGGAGAAATTCAAATAGTCAGTTATTTCATGGTTATGTGTTTCCCAAATTCAAATGACTTTAGATTCTTTTGCTGCTTACGAAATGTACAAACTGCTTTTATAGATGCTTGATTAGGCTTCGGATCATGTGTAAGAGGCAATCAAATGAAGGTTATATCATTCTTAAAGAAGACTTCCTTTCATCAAAAGCATATACTGTTCATAGTGGACAAAGAATATAACAATAACTTAATCTTTTCATACACTTGTAGGAATAGTAAACAAACATATGCACAAACACATACACTCACATATACACACATGAATCCTTAGAGAAATCAAATGTCTAAATGAAATTTTCAAATGTTTGTTCATTTACATGTATACATACATATGAGCCAAATATGAATGAATTATAGGTACTGAGATTATAACATTGATTCAATTTTGTGACAAAGACTGCTTCCAATTTGGACAGTCATTAATTCTTGTTGAATGGATGTGACTCAAAAATTAATATACCTTTACAAATTTGCCGTTTTTCCGATATGTTAAGCTTGAAAACGCGAGTAACATCTTGTTATGAACATTCTGATGGAATTGGAAACTAAATCGGTTCTTGATTTAGTTTTTGGTTCTTTGCTAGTGTACTGCATATCAACTCATTTAAAATCTGAAGGCAAAATAATAGTTTAAAAGTCACTGCAGTGTATAGATAGCATTGCCAATGAATATAGAGAATAATAGGTTAGTGACGTTAATGGGTTAAGTTTTTCGGGCAAGGCGTAGGAATTTATTGAGTGAGTCGAAAAACTTAACCCATTAACGTCACTAACCTATTATTCTGTTTATCCCATGACATACCTTTCGAATACCCAATTTCAACAAAACAACAGAGAAAACAGTTTTATAAAACGCAAATGAGTATGCCTGAACAAGCATGAATAGTTGTCACGAGACAAATCATGATGTCATAGTGTGATGTCACTAGATGAAAAATGACATCACACAGTATTCTCTGTCTATGGTAGAGTGGATAAATCTTGATAAGGCATATGGATCTAGATAGGGGTGATCAAAAAGGTAAGGTGGTTTATATAATATATGTCCTGAGAGTGTTAATTGTGAAGGATATGACATGTATTTATTTTGTGTAAAAAAGTAATGAAACCGGAGATTCGTCTCTGTGACGTATCTTTCCCTTACTAATCTAAATATAGAATTGTTCTTAAGTGCAAAGAGGCAGCAAATAGTTCCGAGTAATACCTTCGATTTCTTCAAATTTAGTGATCATCCAATGATGATTTGTAACTTGAAACATGAGATGGACCAAACCGTATCGTTTCACTTCATAGATTTTAACTCCGATGGGCCAGTTTTTGCATTGCTTGACCATATGCAAATGAAGCAGGTCACGTGTCAACTAACCGTGAATCACTTAGTTTTCACGGCACCTCTTTTCACGTTACATTTTGCACCATGAATCTCTTTTTATCCTAATGGATTTTATTCAATGTTACAGTGATATTATCATTCATCAATGGTGCTCACAGAGGGAATTTTGCATCAATAACTTGCATCAATAACCGTCAAGAAAGTAATAAACTGTATTTAATGAGAAAGACTTCCATTCAGTCAATCTTGTTGTTCATGTTTTTCAGTGGGCAAAAATTGTTGTTGTGTTAGAGAGAGGATTTTCCAAGAAACAGTTAAAAAGGTTTCACCAAGAATATTCAATCAAGCTTGCTGGGCCCAGAATTGAGGACGGAAAAGAGATCGAGGAAATTCGTGCTTTGGTCGTGATCAAGACCTCGCCAAAGACCAAGGCAAGAGTCCGAAAGATTGCAGTGTCCAACTGGAAAGTAAGTACAGTAGTATCTGATGGTCAAATAAGCTTCATAGACTGTGTCAACAGTTCTGTGCAATGCTATATTAAACATGAAGCACTTAATATAGTATTGCATAGACAGGCCTACTAATTTTCAGGCCTGGTCATGATTCAGGCTTTCGAGATTTTGAATTTTCCTTCTTTGTTCCTATTGAAGATGTCTAGATTAAGTCTTCAAGTAATTTTTTTCAGGCTTGAATATTCCTTGACAATATCAGGCCTGATAGAAACCTCTATGTTCTCATTTTACTGTACCTGGAAAAAATCAATCAGCTACCATTTTAATCAAATCAACCCTTTACGAAACGTCAAATTTTCAACTGCCCAATTGAAAGAGTTAAGCCAGAAAATGTTGTCGGAAAAGGAGAAATTGTTCGGTAAGAGTAATTCTTCCTTTTCCTACAATGTCTTCCAAAGTCGCCTGCAACAAACTGGTCAAATTTCGTTATTATTCGATTATGGGTTAAGAAATTGCTTGTAATGGGCCATTTTCTATCTTGAGAGTGGCCATGCCTTCTGGAATGGTGGGGAAATGACTTAACAAATTCATTGAAGGGAAAGATTTGCACAAGTTGAAAAGAAGCTGAAAATGATGGGATTTTGAACAACAAAAATGGGTTCACAAAATGTGTCTATCATTTCATATACCCTGCCAACAAATGTAATCAGAATAAGTGAATTCTCTGTTAATCAGTTGTTCTTTGAAATTTTGTCAACAGAAGCAATGAAACAATAGCATTATTAGATATCAAATATTTAAATCAATATATCAAAAGAGGGTTTTGTTTATGCTGATTCTAGGGGCATGGACATTTATTTAAATATTTCTCAGCTTTTATTAAAGGCACATACAAGGAGATAAGTAGAAATAAATTACTAAATACATATATGGAGTTCTTTTATTATTTTCATATGAGTAATGACAATTAATTCACGAATGCATTTTGACCCTATTAAGTAGACTCCTTTAACATAAGTTATTTTGTGCTTGAAATATAGTTGTCTCCAAACCAATCATGCTTATCAACAAATTGTTTGTTTACATATTCAAAATAACGAATTATGATTGGTCGGTTCAACAATTATTGTGTATCAACTGTCAAGGTCAGGGGTGAAGAATCACACAATTAAACTGGTTAACTGGGTTAATTCTTGTTGGCTTTCACGTTTAAATTGTACTGATGGGTTCTTTTTGGTGATAACTATTTGAATCTGACCAAAATTTTACCAATTGATATAGTTTTATATAGCATTAATCTCCTTTTATGTGCCTTTAAATACAAGTGTTTGTTTAGTATAGTGTTGAGCTAAGTCACCAGACGCTCATGAGCGGCAGTCTCCCGACTGACTTACGGAATGCTGATGGTTCTACCAACCTTGACCAGCCCCTATGGGCAGTTGAGTATGGGGTCTTCCTCCATCATTAAGAGTCGGGCATCGCTACATAACTGAAATAATGTTGATGTGATGTAAAATCCATATAAAAAATAAATAAAAAAAAGTTGCCAGACTCATAATGGTTTGAATAAAATGTGAACATTTCTCAAAATAACATCCATACATCATAAGGTATTCTCTGTTAGGATAGATAGATAAATCTTACATATATTTTTGTAACCTATGCAAAAAGAGGGTCTTATTACATACAGTACGCCTACATTGATACATTAAATCAAGATTTTGCATCACATGACAATAAACATATTTATATTTATGCTGTTTCCTGTGACGTGGACTCATATTCCATTGCCATCAATCATATCAGATAAACAAATCGGCTTGGAATACAGCATGTGGATGGCCAATTTTATATGACGTACTACAATTCATAGAAAACTAAAATTCATAGAAAATAGAAATATTTTTTATTGATGACCAACTTCGGTCATAAGTGATTAACCCTTTCCCAAACAACAAATTTTCGAATGTCCCAAATTGAAAGAGTTTGCAGATAACATTTCAAAATGTGATGAAATTGGAAAATTATCTTCTGATAGGGCAGAAACCATTGTGGGAAAAAGAGAAATTGCTCGCTACGAGCAATTTCTCATTTTCCAACAATGTTGTCTAAAGTTGTCTGTAACAAAGTGGTCAAATGTCATTATTGTTTGGGAAAGGGTTAACAAAGCAAACTTGTTTTAAGTTGAAAAGGTTAGATGAAGTATTTGTAAGAGGATTAATCTAATAAAAAGATTTTAAAAATGATAAGGAAAAATGAATCAATTACAATCCAATATTTCCCTTATATTGACATCTTCCTTACTCTTGAATCAAACCCCTAATTGGTGATTTGACTAGTTGACAAAATCTCGCCCAAAGTTTTGTCGGGGGTTATTGCACAATATTGAGGATTCAATGCAGAACTGAACAAGTCCTTTCACTTTTGTGTAGGACTTACTCTAGTTCTGTACTAAATCCTTGAGTAATAGCAATGACCTTGTGCATTTCATTGGTTTAACAGTTATGGGTTATTATTGTAGATACAGTCTAACTTGTGTAAAGCAGCCACCCTTTTAAGCAGCCAATCTGCCTTAAACAGCCACTACAGAAAAGTCCCATCGTTAGATTTATAGTGTAAATCAATTTGTGTTAAGCAGCCAACCTGTCTTAAACAGCCAATTTACTCTGTTCCATAGGCTGGCCTCTTAACACAGGTTTGACTGTAATCAAATAATTATATTATTATGGAAATTATTCATTTTTGGGGGTGTTTGGGATGATGGCTATAGCTGAGGTAAGATGTTTATGGTACACAGAAGTCTAAGTTTTCAAGTGGACAACTTTGATGCAGGGGTAGAGCATTGGGCTCTTGTATCAAGGGTCCTGGGTTCGAATCCCCGTTAGGCAGGGGGTGAAAATCCCCAGTACTTACCCACAAACCAGCGCGATTACTGGTTTAGTATCCAGGAAGCAGTCATCGAGAGTGGCTTTGAACAAGCTTTAAGCTTCAACACTTGATGTTAAACCAATATGATGATGTATGTTTTCAAGTTGTCCAGACTAAATTTCTTAGCTTCATTTGTAAGGGAAATTAATTTACAGTATTTGATGATTTCTCATCACAAAATTAAGTGTCCTTGTCGGAAAGAATCAAGTGGTTTGGAAAGAATAGTTTGCAGAATTGGTACAAACGCATTACAACTCTGATTCAACCACGCTAGTAGATCATGATTTTAAAAGTGCATATTCCCGATTCCAATTTAACCATCCAACCAAAACCTCACTAGCTTCACATGTTTTTGAGCGTGATCTGTGTTATGTAAAATGTGTGTTTAACATTCTTCTATAAATCAAAGGCTTACCCTTGCAAAGTTGCAAGTTGATCCTTGAATTGCCGCCTACTGTATTAGACTTTTTGAAAAACGACACACTTTGTCTCTTTCAAAAACATTTTCTCCTCTGGTTTTTATGAAATTTCCAAATTGAATCAATTACACAGGCTGTATAAATCATGAAAACCTTTTTTCTATTTAGATTGGTAATTTTTGTTAAATAAAGAAGCTTTCAGAAAATTTTGAGGAATGTAGGGACCATGCAAAGGGATTTGACATTATGACTAAAGTTAATCAACTGGAATGATTACTTTTCATGACGGGACACTTCTTATGTAAAACTATTTACACTGTAATCACCTTTAGAATGAAATGTATATTGGGTTTACTCTTTCAAAGCACTAAAACAGTTGATTAAAAATATTTATTGTTCATGAATCATGTGCTTAACTCACTTCTAAAGATAAACTAAACAAAAAAACAAAATGTTAGAAATGCATTTACAAAGGAGACATACTACATGTACCTTGCATATACATCTATCTAATGTTGCTTTCATGCTGGTTACATTTGGGAGAAAGTGCTAAGTTTGATAGAAAGATAAATTGACTGTCATAATGAGGATTCAATGTAAAACTAAAGTAAGTGCTTCACAAACGTGAAGCACTTACTTTTGTGGTGCGTTGAACCATCAATTAGCAATTTGTTCTGCTTTCATAGTTATTCCTTTAATCAGCTACTGCAGTTTTGTCAAAACTGACATCATGTGTACTGAAAACAAAGTTAATGGTTGAAGAGAAATTTTGATCAAAACCATACAATGATTTGTCATTTTATTCATGTGTACTGAAAACAAAGTTAATGGTTGAAGAGAAATTTTGATCAAAACCAGACAATGATTTGTCATTTTATTCATGTGTACTGAAAACATAGTTAATGGTTGAAGAGAAATTTTGATCAAAACCATGCAATGATTTGTCATTTTATTCATGTGTACTGAAAACATAGTTAACGGTTGAAGAGAAATTTTGATCAAAACCATACAATGATTTGTCATTTTATTCATGTGTACTGAAAACATAGTTAATGGTTGAAGAGAAATTTTGATCAAAACCATGCAATGATTTGTCATTTTATTCATGTGTACTGAAAACATAGTTAATGGTTGAAGAGAAATTTTGATCAAAACCATACAATGATTTGTCATTTTATTCATGTGTACTGAAAACATAGTTAATGGTTGAAGAGAAATTTTGATCAAAACCATGCAATGATTTGTCATTTTATTCATGTGTACTGAAAACATAGTTAACGGTTGAAGAGAAATTTTGATCAAAACCATACAATGATTTGTCATTTTATTCATGTGTACTGAAAACATAGTTAATGGTTGAAGAGAAATTTTGATCAAAACCATGCAATGATTTGTCATTTTATTCATGTGTACTGAAAACATAGTTAATGGTTGAAGAAAAATTTTGATCAAAACCATACAATGATTTGTCATTCTATTTTTAGAAACTTGGTCATGAGATTATAAGCCAGCTAAAGAACCAGAAGAAAGGTGGTAAGACTGGACCCCTGCGCTTACAGAAGGTCAACAAGAAGCCGAGTACCGGCAATGCTCCGGGTGGTAAACTCGGGGATCTTGACGACGATGATACAAAATTCACGAACATTACTGACCAGTTAGCCTTCGTGAAGGATATCGATCTTACAAAGGGACAGGCCTTCATCAAAGATTCGAAAGACATTGAGAAAACTGTGAAACCAATCGCAAATGGAATCGACAATTCTCTAGACGGATCTAAGGATAAGAAACCAACGGACACGGAACATTCTCAAGTGCCGAATGGAAATGTGGCAAAGACTATAAAAAAGTATGTCAAAAAACCAAACGGTACTCCGAAATCTAGTCCGAAGACGAGACATTTTTCGTCCAATCGTGTGACCCCGCTTCCAGAAGATGTCGAGCTTTCTAGTGATATAGGTCTGCAATCGAGATACAGTCTGACTTCCGCACCTGTGAAAGACTGCCCCGATGCGACGGACTTTGATTCTGTGATGGGTCCAGAGTGTGATAAAGGAAAGGAAGAATTTACTCAATCTGTTGTTAAACCAGACGACGGATACGTAAGCCATGCGTCACATGACACCTCTAACGAGTCAAAGAGTCCTATCGGACCGAATAATGTACCCAGGGTTGGTAGTGCAGACTCTAAGACACTTTATGACCAATGGGTCAATGAAATTATAGATGCCACACCAACTCCCGGCCCTTCTCCGAGTAAAAGTGTGGTTTCTGACGCGTCTGCGTCGCCTGGGCATAAACGACACAAAGATAAGAAGAGTAAGAAAGATAAGAAGAAAGACAAAAAGAAGGACAAAAGTAGAGATGGGAGTAAAGACAGGAGTAAAGAGAGAAAGGAGAAAAAAGGCAACAAAACTCCGACTTCTGATCAGTACTTGTTAGGGGAGTCTGAAGATGAAAGCCATTTTTAAGGCTTTTAACCCTTTACCTAACGCCAAATTTTCGACTGTCCCAAATTGAAAGTATTTGTATACATTTCAAAATGTGATGAAATTGGAAAGATATCTTCTGATAGAGTAGAAAACATTGTGGGTAAAGGAGATTTTGTTTGTTACAAGCAATTTCTCCATTTTCCACAGTGTTTTCAAGAGTCTCCTGCAACAAAGTGGTAAAATGTGATTGTTTGGTAATAGGTTAACTGAGTGATCTCTGTACTTTTATTTTTTTTAAGATTGTTGTTGGAAAATGGAGAAGAAAAATATTGGCAGTTCATCTTCTTCCAAAAAAAATTTGCATCTTGAAAGGGTAGTTTCTTCCAATTCTATTGAAAGTTATATTGTCGTCTGCGAATTATTTGAATTTGGGTGAAACAAAATAAAGTTTCTAGGTAAGGAACAGGTGAAATTTTATTCATTTGGTGGGGAAAGTTGATATAGTCACTAAACATGTATCATATTTCATATCCCCACATCATGTCTATTTTTTGGTACAGAGTCAAAGTAGAAATAATCTGTATGTGTTAAATGCATGAGTTTTTTATTTCTATTCAAAACATTGTGACAAGAGGAGAAAAAACTGCTCTTCATCAGCAATTTTGTCTTTTGTTACAATGGTTTCAAGATCTGTGATTTAAATGCACTAAAACGTTCAAATGCACTGATGAGTATAAAATAAGTAGTCGGTAGTTGTACAGTTTTTGTAAATATGAAGACTTGAGATATGAACCTGTGATATTTGTTTTCCTGTTTCAATTTATCGTTAACAAATAACCTACAACATTCTTCATATTTGTATTTCATGAAACATTGTGAAAAAAATGGGACAAGAGAATTTATCTTTTTATCACAATGCTTTAGGGAATGGGTTTTTTTTTTCATTGTTGCAATAATTCCTGTTTTCATCTATCCATTTTCTTTTTCGCACTAGCCACTGTCTCGTAGAATCATAGGAAGTGACCACATGGCCCCTCTCCACTTGGGTTCAAATTTCGTTGTTGGCATTTGGATTCCCCTGAGGGATAGTCTCCTAACTGACTTGCGAAATACCAATGGTTCTACCTGTCTTTACCAGCCCTAATGGGCTTTTGAGTATGGGGTGTTCCTCCATCATTTGGAGTTTGGCATTGCAACATAACTGAAATATTGTTGACATGATGTAAAACTCATATAAATATAAAACATAAGAAATGCCAAGGCATACATAGCAAATGATATCAAGAGCTCAATACACGTCTGTTTAGTAAGTGCTGCATAAATGTGAAGCACCAGTCCATTTATAGTCTTGCATTGAGTCCTCAATGTGTTTTAGGACCATTTTTGTTAGTTACAGAAACATGATGTACCATACCTCTGCATCTGTAATATACATTGTACTTCAAAGGTTTGATACAAAACTTAAGCAGGTCTTTCACATATCTATAAGACTTGCTATCGTTTTGTGCTTAGCCCATTACCAAACAATTACGACATTTGACCAGCTTGTTGCATATGACTCTGGAAAACATTGTGGGAAAAGGAGAAATTGCTCCTAATGAGCAATTTCTCCTTTTCCCACAATGTTTTCTGTCCTAACGAAAGATTATTTTTCAATTTCATCACATTTTGAAAGGTCGTCTGCAACTCTTTCAATTTGGGGAAGAATTTGGTGTTTGGTAAAGGGTTAAACCAAGACTTGAGTGTTTTAGGACCAGTTTTTGTAAGTTACAGAAACATGATGTACCATACCTCTGCATCTGTAATATACATTGTACTTCAAATGTTTCATATAAAAAATTAAGCAAGTCTTTCACATATGTTAAGGACTTGCTATCATATTGCGCTTTAACGTAGGTTTTTTTTTCATGCTTTTGAAAATGACAGACTGGAGTGTATGTTTTCCTTGAGACATGAGATGTTAAAATAACAGGTTTCAGGAAGTTGAACCAATATCCCCCCATATTGGGATTTTGGACTGGTCCAAATTGAGATTGGCTGCAGACAACAAAAACTTTGTCAGAAAAAAATCAATTTTTCTTAATGATTAAGAGACGGAAACAACATGTCATCATGAGTCAAAAGGATAAATTGCTCATTAGGAGCAACTTATCCTTTTATGCATTAGTTTCATAAAGATCTTCTGCTAGTCAACTATTCTTGAACTTACACAATTTTACTGTTATTGAACACAAGTATTACTTTTACCTTTTCATACTTTTTTATTGTTCGCTGGTATTGACTTCAACTTGGTCAAGTCACAAGCAATAATGAAGGAATTGGTTAACCCATTACACAACAGTAAGGGCACTTGACCAGTTTGTTGCAAATGACTCTGGAAAACAATGTGGAAAAAGGAGAAATTGCTCTCAACGAGCAATTTCTCCTTTTCCCACAATGTTTTCTGTTCTATCAGAAGATTTGTTTTTCAATTTCATCATGTTTTGAAATGTTTCTGCATAATCTTTCATTTTGGGACAGTCGAAAAGTTGGCATTTGGGAAAGGGTTAAAAGACACAACTGACAATTGTAATGATAGCTCTTTCGTTTTTTTTTTGTTTTTTTTGGTGTATTTTTTTTAGGGGGGATGGGGGTAAATATTCCATTGTTCATTTCTTTTTTACATTTCATTTAAATCATCATGGGTAAAATAGATGTACATTACACTTTTGGTTTCATTGATTGTACTTTTTCCTAGAAATAAATCATATAGATTTCACCACAAGCACATTCATGTTTATAAAATCAGAAAGACGTTTTTCAACCATTCATTTCATTTTTTTTTTCACCTTTTTGAGAAAATTCCATTTACACATGTTGACATCTTTTGATGCTTTCCATATTTTTGTACATTTTATTCGCAAAACTTAGATTTTGTAAGATTTTATTTAATTCAGCGAAATGATTTGCTGCTACAAAGGATTTTGTTTGCTAATTCTTTACCACCTGCAGACGACATTTTTTACTTAAAGCAGACGGCTATCAAAAAGCTATGTAAACTTGTGAAAACCCTTCAGTTCTGTTATTGTGATATGTGAATAAATATAAAAAGATTTGTGGCCAAAAGAGAAATTGCTTGAAATGTGCAATTCATCCTTTTGCAACAATGCTTTTTGAAATTCATCTGCTGTAAATCATGAAAATGTGGCGTAATGTTGTAATGTGTTTAAAGTTGAAGAAATAGTTACACATGCATGGTGTTTATTTGTTAGACAATGGGAATTTAACCATTTCCTCCAGTTTATATCACTTTTACAACATCTGGAGCAGACGATAGAAAAAGCCACTGTGACAAAAGGATGAATTGCTCCACTTTAGGTAGAATACCTATAATTTGCCATTCTGTCGTTAAATTACTTTTGTCGTTTTGACATTCATAAGATAAAATGGAGTAACTTCAGCAGCTTATTGAGTATTGAATTTTTACTGTCAGCGCTTCTTAGTTTTATAAACAGTTAAGACCGATTCTACGATTTACTTTTATCATATACAATGAAATGCTCTTGTTTAATGTTGGCATGTTATTTGATGTGATTACAACAAGTGTGAAAACTTTACTTCGCATTCCAAACTCAATAACAGTACAGACTGAATATCCAACAACTGAAACCTCGAATGTCAGATATTTGTCGATTGATCGGCTACACTATACATAAAAGCTGGGTAATTTACTGCGGGAAATGGAAATATTCTGTTTATTGTGAATTTCCGGGCCCAGACGATGTAGACCGAGAACAACTGAAATAGTGCGACAAAGGAAAGGGTTACAAAATGGCGGATTATGGGTATTCTACCTCAATCGACTGATTTCTGTTTTTGTGATATGTCAAGGGTTCAATGCAAGACTAATAACTGCTTAATGTTTGTGAAGGACTTTATTTAGTATTGAATTGAATCCTCAATATATTTCTTTAAGCGTCTTTTGTTCACAGGTGTGAGGAAATTTTGAAGAAAAAAATTAACTTCTTATAAACTGTACGACAGCCGCACTGTTGTATGATACACACAGAAGAATAGCCATTTGAAGAAAAAATAGATTGTATTAAAGTTTTTAAAGCCTGCAAACAGTAAATTGATATGTATTTGGATGCAAAAGAGTTGCAACAGTTTTGAGATCTACCGCATGAAGACTGTAAATATTTATGTATATATTGATGCTCCCTGAATCAATTATGCTTTTAATGACTTCTTTTAATTGTGTGTCATGCAGCAATACAAAATCTGTATTGTTTCAATGACATCTTATTTGACTTTAAAGTTGTCTCATATTTGAACAAGGTCTTTTAAGTTATAAGCAGCAGATAAGGTAAAGTAAGGTATTGTGGAGTGAAAATTTGCACATCCGTCCAATATTTGTATTGTTTCCGTCCATTCTGCATTCATGCAAGACTTTATGATTTGATAAACCGTATCCCTTTTAGAGTTGATTTCAACAGATGATTGAGAAATGTTTTCTTTACTTTAACCCATTACTGAACAATAACGACATTTGACCAGTTTGTTGCAGATGACTCTGGAAAACATGGTAGTAAAAGGAGAAATTGCTCTTAACGAGCAATTTCTCCTTTTCCCACAATGTTTTCTGCCCTATCAGAAGATTATGATCAATTTCATCACATTTTAAGATGTCCTCTGCAAACACTTTCAATTTGGGACGGTCCAAAATTTGGCATTTGATAAAGAGTTAAGACATACTTTCAGTTAAACTTCTTCTTGGCCTAGTGATTATAGTACAGAACTTGACAACACATGGCCCTTTTCGGCATTGGTTAAAATCCTGATGAAAGCATTTGAATTTTCATGAAATGTAGTTTCACATTTGACTCAATGAATCCTGGTGGTTCTACACAGCTTTACCAGCCAGTTAAGTTTGGGGTCTTTATTTTATGAGTCAGGCAAAGCAACATAACTTGAATAATGTTGATATGATGTTCAAAACATATAGATGAAAAAGTGTTGTTTAACTTTTTCTCTCACAAGACTGGTAAAACTTGAATGTAACAGCAAACAATCATGAAAGATGAAAATTAATATTTTCTTAGTCATTTTGGGAAGAAATCATTGTGCCAAAAGAAGAATTTGCTCATTTCTTGTAATTTCTTCTTTTGTTACAATCATTTCCCCATTTGTCTGCTTCTATATATGAAGAAGGGGAATGGTATATAGTTGAAAAATATGTTTAAGCAAGTGAGTATAAAACTTTGAAAACATTGTGTCAAAAGTAAAGACAGACAAAGAAATGTGTGAATATTTCTTTTGCTCTCATAACTGTATTTATTACTTGAAAATTGAAGCCTTTATATGGTATTAAACATTGCAGATATTATTCATTCATCCTTATTTTAATGCTTGTTCTGAGAATGATTTAAGAAGTGCCTGAAAAAAAAGAAGTTAATATCTATCTATATTATTTCTCTATTTATTGAAGTGGTCAACATATCGAAAATCTTGAAGAAACTGTCACTGCTTCTTTTAGTTATTGAAGCATGACTTACAAAACCGCACATGATAGAAATAGTTACATAAGATGCCAAATTTGTTACCTACTTATTAAATATTTAGTGAATAACTTATTAACATATATATTAATGTTTAACATGATTATGATGTGCAGACACATTTTTGCATCTTTAAGCAGACGACATATATTCATTGCCAAACCAAAAGACATTATATTCTACATTTAAATGAAGGAGTTACGCCATTTTTATTGGCCAATCAGCATAATTTTTGAAAGATGCGTATCAGTTTAGTGTAAAGAACCATAATAATCAAAGTAAACAAACATTGCAATGTGTCTAAAGAGAAATCTAATTAAGCCTATGTTTTTGAAAGGTCGTCTGTTTAAAGGTACTAAAACATGTGCTCTTGTTATAGGTACGTTGCAAAGGGTCCGTTTGTAAATATAAAACAGGACCACTGTTTTTGATTTGTTTTTAGACATTTATACATTTATGTAAGTACTATTTATTCATGTATACACTAGTTGTCAAATTTGTTGCTCTGTACAAACTATATTTGTCATTGATAAAATAAAACACATTGACTAAACACTAATTCATCTCAGAACTTAAAATATTAGAAACCAAGTATGTTGATCACCACATGCCTATGTGTTGAACCATCTTTATGTTATGCCAAATAATGGTTAGCATTTTCTTGTGCTAAAACATCTTTATGTTATGCCAAAGGATGGTCAGCATTTCCGTGTGCTAAAACATTATTATGTTATGCCAAAGAATGGTTAGCATTTCCTTGTGCTTAAACACCTTTACGTAATGCCAAAGGGTGAAAACCATTTATTTGTTCAGAAACATCTAAATGTTATGCAAAAGGATGGTCAGTATTTTCTTGTGTTTAAACAACTTTATGTTATGATAAACGATGGTTAGCAGTTCCCTGTGCTACAACATCTTTACGTTATGCCAAAGGATGGTCAGCATTTGCTTGTGCTGCAATATCTCAACTTTATGCCAAAGGATGGTCAGCATTTCCTTGTGCTGAAATATCTCAACGCTATGCCAAAGGATGGTTAGCATTTCCTTGTGCTGAAATATCTCAACGCTATGCCAAAGGATGGTTAGCATTTCCTTGTGCTGAAATATCTCAACGCTATGCCAAAGGATGGTTAGCATTTCCTTGTGCTGAAATATCTCAACGCTGAGCCAAAGGATGATTAGCATTTCCTTGTGCTGAAATATCTCAACGCTATGCCAAAGGATGGTTAGCATTTCCTTGTGCTGAAATATCTCAACGCTATGCCAAAGGATGGTTAGCATTTCCTTGTGCTGAGATATCTCAACGCTATGTCAAGGATGGTCAGAAGATGCCTGTGCTCAAACATCTTTACCTTATGTTAAAGAATGGTTGGCATTTCCTTGTGCTAAAACATCTAAAAATTTGGTAAAAGAATGGTTCTTATTTTAATATAGAAAGATCTTAAAGTTATGTTAAATAATGGTTTGCATTTCATTGTGCTAAAACATCTTTACGTTATGCCAAAGGATGGTTAGCATTTCTTTTTGCTGAAATGTCTTACAGTTACGTCAAAAAATGGATTCCATTTTCCTTATGCTGAATCATCGTTAAGTTACGCCAAAGAATGGTTCTCATTTTTTAATAATGAATACTGGTTTAGTTATACAAAATAACTTGTGCGCTTTTCTTATACTAAATAACCCTTTTGTTATGCCATGCGCAAAGATAGGGGTATTATTACTTACAGCTTTCTTTATATACGATTTGTATTCGTATGTAGGCCTATTTATGTTTATTTCCCGTTTGCAATATATAGTAGAAGATTCCGGAAACCTTTTTAACAAGATAATACATTGCCAAATAGTCTCGTTTTTTTTGCCATTTTCACAAAGTATTCTACCCAATATATAAAGCAGATACCAATATTTCCAAAGTTTTTACCTATCGTCTGCTATTGCTTTGAATTTGGATCAATCATTCTGAAAACTAAAAAAAACGTGGGAACAAGTTAATATAATACGTCTGTGTCTTTGGACCAGGTGTAAAATACATGTATCTTAAATCTATCTCTCCATGCATGGTTAGTTGGGCTACCCGATTTAACACAAAGTAGGGATTGTCACCCCGTATTACATTAAGTTATGGTTGAGACGAGTTCGGTTATCCAAAAATACTTCACGTATTCATATGTATTCTACGTGTAGAAGGTATTGCGTTCATGAAAAAATCTATATTGAATTGAGATGAATGGATAATTGTGGAATTAATTAAACGCACGTTGGATTTGATCGACGTGTAATTAGGAATATCATTAATGGTGTCAAATATCTTGGGGATTTTGTGTTTGCTAAATGTGCCATTATTTGTTGACTCGAGTTAAACTTATTTCATTTTAGAGTCGGTACATGTGTATCTGCGGTTTTGTGTATGTGTGGCGCTATTGTACTTCAATGGGTTTTAATTCTATGAATGAAATGTGTTGAAATTTACCCCGAAATCGGCTGTAACATTTGAAAATCGTCCAGTAGGTTTCTATTGTATGGTGGTCTTTCTAGTAATGCTGTTTTGAAGGTTGATCAGAAAACTCATAAGAATTATTGAACACGCGCTTTGACAAAAAAGTGTTTTCTTACACCAAGAAGTAGGGACTAAAAGGGTGAACTAGACTGCATGAGCAAAGATTTGTAGATACATTGAGCGGAAGTTGCTACACACAACCATCATAAAGAATCAAAGGACCTACAAACATTTTTGAACAACAAAATAATAACCTTACTTTAAACAAACCCTAATAGTTAGTGAAATGTTCATTTTTGTTCAATCTCGCCGAAAGACGAACAGCGTGCATAAAGTAATGCAACATACATCAAGTTAAAGCCTTGTGAGATTTTATATACTTCCTTTTTATCAAAACCTGCCGCTATGATCCCAACAGAACATTTACTTAACACGTTTTAGTTTAATCATATTGTATTTCAAAATAGGATACAATCATTCACTTCCTGTTTGACAACGAACATTCATACTGATACAATACATAAAGTACATCAAGAAATGACAAGTTAACTTGTGCTGACGCGCAGTGAAAACGGATTGGGCCGCAATTTTTGACCCAACACATAATCAAGATTTATATATATTCCAATACAATTGCTAACGTGTAAAAGGAATTGGCCACACGTTTTGACTCAACACATACCAATACAATACATAGTTACAGAACATCAAGAATTGAATAACTAACGAGTAAAACGATCGGGTTACAATTTTTGACATACCACGTGTTTGGCACGCCAGATTCAGACCAACAAAAGCACTATTAGAACACCTGTCTGGGACAGACGAACTCATCATGTATTGAACGGTCCTTGGCGGAACAATCGGAATGGCTTTCCATGACACGGAACTCCTGGGTAAGAGCTCCCTGCGGAGTAGCGGATACGGGACGGACTTTCCGGACGTGAAGTCTATCGAGGACGTATTTGACGCCATAGATATCTGTGAGAGGTATGATGTTCCGTACGAAGGGTTGGACGATTTCGAAGACTTTGTGGAGCGACTGAGTCTCCATTTCATAAAGGAGCGGGGGAACGAGTCCAGGAAACAACACGTAAGTATATATAGACTTTACACAGTAATTGATTTTGTTTGTTTTTCGTTTGTTTGTAGGCTACACAGGTACAAGTAACAAAATCATGTGTATTGTAATATGTAGGTATCCATGTACAATTTTGGTGTTGCAGCTGCAACTTTCAAAAAGCTTTGTGGCAAAAGGAGAAATTGCTTGTCACAAGCAATTGCTCCTTTTGACACAATTCTTTTTTCAATATATTCACATATCACAACAGCAAAACTGAAAGGCTGTTCACACGTTTACAAAGCTTTTCTTATAGTCGTTTGCTCCAATTAAAAACAATGTCGTCTGCAGGTGGTAATAGTAAACCCTTTACTGATGAATCCAGAAAAGCTGACAGGTTGCTAAAACCCGTATGAAGAAACAAGTTACTTACGCTCTTGAGTATTTGCTTTTTGCCTTATTTTACGAGAAATCTTACTTAATAATTTCAAAATGGACATTCCATACGTTATGAGTATTAGTTGTTATTAAGGGGGAGCACATGTTGCTCAATGGTTAAGGATGAGGACTTGCTATTAGGAGGTCCCGGGTTAGAGCCCCACAGTACTGCTTGTATTTATTTTGGGATCGTCCTTTGGCAAGACACATCAGTTCTGGGCCCTTATAGATTAATGGTTGATCCATGGCAGACCTTAAAATACAGACGAGTTCCGATTATTCCAACACGCGTTATCCGAAAACCATGTCTTATCCGAAGTAGTTTCCAGGTCCGTTCATTCCATTATTGTAGGGGTAAGACACGGTTAACCATAAGATACTTTGTTAATTCATTTCCATATTTCCACTTATTGTTAAATTGCATGTAGATATGTTAACAAAAGTAATTGTGTTTTATATATAGTGTAATGGACAATGGGCGTTGCCATGCTCAAGTCCAATTTCGAAAATAAAATTTATGTTATGCTATGTCATATTCCGAATTATTCGAAACCATGCCTTATCGAAAAAGACCCGTGGCTCCGTCGACTTCGATTAACCGGGATTCGAATGTAGCTGGAAATGCGTTGACATCGCCCTACCTTATGGTTTTTGCGCGGGTCAGTAACATAATAGCGTGTCAGAGGAAACAATTGAAAGAGGGGCTATTTCAATGCCATTCAATCCGTCATGGGTGACATAAATACCCCAGGTATCAGATTACAAAAGAGAATATCATAGTCAAGGTTATCTATCTTACCTCATAATCATGGTATCTCTCTCAAATAAGATTTCTCTTGGTCATTCGTCTTTAAAATGACTTCTTGGTTGTGGTTGTGGTAGTTTGAATACCCAGGTCAGCGGTTAACGACTGTCGAAATTGAAAGCACAAGCAGGCGACCATTTTAAAGAATGCAAAGATAATGACGAAATTATAGGGTAGAAATCTTTTTGTAAAGGCTCAAATGTCTCGTCGTCGGTAAAACACTTTGAAAGTCCCTTTTTAACCCTTTATTCTAGAATACATTACTTTGATACAGAAATTGTATAACTCTTTAGAATTCACTATAACCAAATGCCCATAATATACTATCATTGTTTCAAAGTGGTTTCTGGTTGTCAATTGTTGCTTTCGTCTGCTCTTGCTTTCAGTTTGGACGAACCATGAGTACCATTTGGTGTGAGTTTATGAAGGAAAAAGGAGTTGTTGTCAATAGTTCACTAACTCGTTATAAAGCTGCGTTACTAGTACAAACTTAATCATTTGCTCATTATGGCAATCATTTATCGAGCGTTTTATCCTGTTAACGGTGGAAGCTCATTGTTTGTTGTCAATGCTTTGCTCTGTACAAATGAAATAGTTTGATCTCCTTTACAGTGCCATTAACAACAATGGCCAGCCTTTGTACCTATTTTGGCATTAATATATCATCCATACACAGTCCTTTAACACTGAGGAAACCAGGGTTTTTTAATTTTGTTTTTTGCTATCAACCTACTCCTTTTACCGCCCTCTGTTTTTCACTTACCGAAATGTAGAGGTCAACGCAGAGAACTACAATCTTCCGTTCATCCTCTCGAGCAAGTAGTTGGAAAAAAGAAAATCAACATAATAAACTTCTACCTTACAGGCCAATGCTAAAGCACACAATACAGCGTTTAGAATTTTCAAGAAGTATTTCTTATGTTACAATGACCTTCGGAGGAACTGTGGTGTCGCACCTAAAATGCACATGGCTTAGACTGGAATACCAGTGAACCAACACTGAGCGTTCGCGAACATGGGGTATGATGCACCTTTATCCGAGGAATCCATTCTCTACTACAGTCAATCTTGTTTGAAACGACAACTCTTAGAAAATATGTTTTTGGTCAATTATGTGGCCTTTTTTTTATACAAGACCGCCACAACAAGGTTTTCCTTTCCTGAATTGGGAAGAAGCCCAGGCCTGTTGAATTTGAGAAGTTTTTATCGCGGAAGACGCCTGATTGGGAAAAATAAAACGCTGGAACAACTTTGAGTTTTGGGGTAAACTGCACGATTTTAAAGAAAATTCCCATAGGGAGGTGCGTTTTATAGGTTCCTGTGATATAACACAAAAACCCCTCAGACGCAAGGTATAAAGAAAGCTTCTTCCGAAGGTTTCCGAATGATTGGCTTCCGTATCAAGCCGTTTTTTTTTTGTCTTAAACCTCCTATATTCTGTCCCCTTTTATTTTGGTCGCTTAAAATAATAATGACTGCATCCTGTTTCCCTACTAAGTTCCCATTTTAACCTAGATTACTCACTAGTAAGTGAATTTCTTACGGCTTGTGCCTTACGGGAATGTCTACCTTCATCGGTACGTGTCTTTCACTGGCAAATAGTGTCAGGCACTACTTTCGACAATCAAAAAGGTTTTTTTTTTCTTAAAACTGATCGATCACTTATATGGGACAATTCTAAAATAAAAATAAAAGGCCGTTGAAACTACACAGTTTTTGTACTCTTGTATGATACTAGTATACAATCATAAGTAGGTAATGAAAGCATATTCAATTCAGGAAGCGTAAATGTATCTAAGTTTGTTCAGTTTTTGTGCGGTAGATTTCAAAACCGTTCGTTACAACGCTTTTGGATTTGAAAAGATATTTGTCACTGTATAATTGCTTTAAACATTTATAGACAATCTAACTATGCTTTAAATGGCTTTACTCCAGAGCGTATCAAAAGTACAATTGTGTGTTAAGATAATCATGTTTATTGGGGGGGGGAGGTTTTCAAACTTTAAGTAAGTGAAACAATCACTCACAACACTGGTCCAATGCCCAGTTGTTAAGGAATTTGGATGTCCCGGGTTCGAGCCCCACCGACACCGCTGGTTTCGTGGGAGTGTTCTTTGGCAAGTCGTTTCAGAGCCCTAGCCTTACACTGGTTGATCCAGGAAAGCCATTACATAATTGAACAATACGGCGTTAAACATCCATCAATACACACAACTGATCCAGTAGTCTCTTTGGCCTAGCGGTAAGAGTACAGAGCTTGAGATCGCATGGCCACTCTCCCTGTTGGTTCAAATCCTGATGGTGGCTTTACGGTTTCCACAAGAATTAGTCGCCCGACTGACCTACGGATTGCCGATAGTTTTAACTGGCAGTGAAGTTTAAAGTCTTCTTCCATTATTATGCAACGCGACATAACTGAAATAATGTTGACACGGTGTAAAATCCATATAAGTCTAAACTTGTTCATTTTATATCGATTGTGACGGAAGCTTAAAGGCCCATTAAGGGAGATTAATGCTATATCAAACTATATTATTTGGTAAACTTTTGGACAAATTCAAATAGTTATCACCAGAAAAAAACCATCAGCACAACTTAAATGTGACACTAAACCAGAAATAACCCAGATTAGCAAGTTTTATAATTCAGATTTCCTGATTCTTCACCTCTGACCTTGACAGTTGATACAGACATTTTTGAACCGACCAATCAGAATTTGTTATTTTGAATATGTAAACAAACAGGTTGTTGATAAACATGATTGAATTGGAGACAACTATATTTCAAGCACACAATAACTTATTTCAAATGAAATTAAATAGGGTCTCAATGCATTCCTAAATTAATACTCATGAACTTTTTTAACATAATAAAAGAACTCCATATATTTCTTCTGTAATTAATTTGTACACCTCTCCTTTGATGTGCCTTTAAAGCTTGTCAAATTTACTCTCGGTGACTGCTTCCTTGATACTACACTAGTCCTCGCGCCAATTCGTGGGTTAGTCCCGGAAATTTTCACCTCGCCTAACGGGGATCCGAACCCGGGACCTTCGGAACAAGAAATCCATGTAAAGATGAATTACTAAAAACATGGTACAGTCCCACAATAAAACTGATGACGATTAGTATAGATTGTACTTTTGACTTGCTTAACTCTTAGCCACATGCAGACGACATTTTTTATAACTTGATGCAGAAGACTATCAGAAAAGCTTTGTAAACATTTGAAAAATTCAGTTCTGCTGTTGTGATACGTGAATAGATTGAAAAAGCATTGTAGCAAAAGGAGAAATTGCTTGTGATTAGCAATTCCTCTTTTTGTCACAATCCTTTTTGAAACTCGTCAGCTGCAAATCGCAAAAACATGTTGTGTTAGTTGGTAATGTGTTTAAAGGTTAATAATTTGTTTAACTTATTCGAACTTGCTACCCGCTGGTAAAACAATACGACATCGTTCAATGGCTGGGTTCAGGTAGAATACGAGTAATCCGCCATGTTGAAACGCATTGGTTCGTCGGCAATCGGAACTACTCGGGTATTTCCGTGAGCTGTGAAATACACCTCGGATATAAGTGTAGGGTTACAATTTTTCGGGTAAATCGGCATCCGCCGATTAACACCTTTTCTAAGCGTGCATGTTAAGTAGTTCAATGTGTATGGAAGTGTTGGACATCCTTTTTAATCACTTTTGATCAGTAACTCATACCAAATGGCGAACTTGTTGTTGTGACATGTATACTTGTTTCCTCAATCAAATTTAACGACTTTTTGGATTTTACATTCAAGATCTATTTTTAGAAACGAAAGAAAGTGACGTCATTCTCGCGGGAAACAATATGGCGTCATCCCTATTATTTCAGAGGTGTTTTCTATTGGATAAACCCGATGTGTTCAGATTGGTTCGTCGGATTATTTCGGTCGTGCTCGGTATAAGTCGGTCGAGGCCGGAACTATTCGGTTATGCCCGATATATATCGAAAAAGACCGAAGTAATCCAGTAAAAAAACGGTTTCACAATAGTGGAATATGGGTATTATACCTCAAGAGGCACTGGCCGCTTAAACCAAATCACGAACTTTTCATTTAAGATGCGACAATCAGTAATCATTATTTTTTGTAACGTTCACACAGCATTTTTTAATAAACGCTGAATTAAAATTCGCCATTAAAAGCAAAACAAGATTGTGATCTTACAATTGCGCTCACGTCATACTTTTGCAAAAACTAGTTTGAAAAGTCATACAGTATGACTTAACATTCAAATTATTCAAAATTGATTGAAAACAACAAATTTATTAAACTACAACGTTTAGCCTACTTATTAGTGTCGTTTTATCAGCTATAGTTTCTACCACAACGTACATGTTTAACCCTTATGGTGCTGGGACCGAATTCATACTTAGGCAAATAAGTTAGATCCAGACCATAACTTGTTACTCATGTCATATAATATATGTATGAGAGATTGGTATTAGATACCAAGCATTCCGATCATCATGTATACCCCCATTTAACCCTTATAGTACTGGAACAGACTTCATGCTTATGCAATCAGGTAAGATCCAGGCCAGCCGCGAAGTAAATGTGTGGCTGGCCTGTGATCTAACCAGTTTGCTACTCTGTGTATCTTTCCTCAGCTGAATTTAGCAGATATTTTAAGTTTTCGAAAGCAGACGACACAAAAATCTATTTTGAGAAGATTACCCAGCATTCTAAGAGTTAAAAAAGATATATTCAACCGTTCCCTCATTCATGTTGTCTTGGTAATCTCGCTAGTCTACCATTTCCCGCCAACGTAAAGACGTCATCCCTTTTAAGTACTCTTGTTACAGCTGATTTAATACGTCCCCCATGTGGCAATTTGTAAATAGTCAAA
Source organism: Cerastoderma edule (assembly GCA_947846245.1). Lineage (NCBI taxonomy): Eukaryota > Metazoa > Mollusca > Bivalvia > Cardiida > Cardiidae > Cerastoderma > Cerastoderma edule. The sequence continues at coordinate 4,370,462 of OX401413.1, read as the reverse complement.
AGAAGAATCAACAACAGACGACAAAAAAGCATAGCAAAAAAGAACTTTCTTAATCATACATGGTAGAAGTCATCGTGATAAATTGGTATTACACTCACCAGGAGCAATATACACTTTTTTCATGGTGTTTTATTCTGAAGCAGCTTTGTCAAATGAAATGATGTTTCATCGAGTAATCTGGTAACGGACAAGTTTGTATCTGGATGCGTATTAGAACATTGCAATATAACCAGCAAACTGTCAATCGTCACGGTTTGCTGATTTTAATGCACCGTTCTGGTGCGCCGGTCGATTCAATAAACCAAGTGTGACCTACTTTCATGCAAGAACGAGCACCAATCACAGAGCACGAATTGCATCATCCAATCAAATCGTGTTATTGGGTTTCGGGGGAATTTATTCTGCAAGATTTTTAACCCTTGCGGTATGATACAGGCGTCCCACCTTTTTATGTCTCGAAGCTGGTGGTATTAAGAGAGTTAGCAAAATGCGAGACAGCTTTAGTTAATCATGAAGAAATTCTTTATTTGTCAACATGTGTTCATAGGATGTTAATTACCTTTCTTATGACACTAAGGAAATGTATCTTTTCATTCTAACTACATATAACTGTATTTGATGCAGCATCCTGCAAACATAGTATCACCTTATTTAGATATTTGCATGCCTAAAACGGAATAATTTTAAATGTAACCCCCAGAAACACCATTGACACTCGTTATGTCAAGAATAAAACTTACTACGCATGAGGACTTTCTTATCCGAAAATTTGTTTTAATTTTAAGTTTTAGATGGCTCGCCTTTGAAATTTTGACACAAATGTTTGATACAAAACGCCGAATTTTTCCTGACTGTGTTAATGTTCTTTCAAATACTCGTACTTGTCGAGGAAAAGGTGCCATGGCCATTGACACATCACAATATATTGTAGACCTTTATCAACACTATCTCCATCATCATCATCATCATCATCATCAGCAGCAGCAGCAGCAGCAGCAACAGCAGCAGCAGCAGCAGCAGCAGCAGCAACAACACAACCAGCAGCAGCAGCAACAACACCACCACATCACCACCACCACCACTACCAGCATTATCATCAATTTTTAAAATCACTATCATTAGTAGTAGTATTATGATCATTACTATTAAAGTTACTCTGTCTTATGGGATCATCATCATCATCATCATCATCATCATCATCATCATCATCATCATCATCATCATCATCATCATCATCATCATCATCATCATCATCATCATCATCATCATCTTTCATTATTATTGGTAATAGAAGAAGTAGTCGTATCATCGTTATTATCACTATCAAATTTACACGATCTTATGAGAAGTTGTAGGGTGTGTCTTATTCGTCGAACAAAGTTTTTTCTCTTACAAAAACGAATAGATGTTGTATAAAGATACGTCGGTAAAAACTATAAAGAAAATATAAAGTAAAGAAAAAACATACGCTATGCATGCTTGAATTCATTTCAGTTGAAAACATCGTGTATGATTATCAACTAAGTAGTTTTGTTCTGAGTACCTTTCCTCATAAAAAAATAAGCATGATTAAATATCAGGTTTTGGAAAGCAGACGACGCAAAACAAAAGTGTATCTTAAACAATTACTTAGCTTGATAAGGGTAAACATTTATCACTCGTTCCTTACAATGGTCAGTTTAAATCCTTTTCCGAGACAAGTATGTGGCAAAAGCGACGCCGTTTGCGTTACAGGAACAGACACAGAATCTACTGACACATGGATAAAATGGATGCCTGGTTTGGGTCCTTGTCCACGTGTACATACCCTAGTGCAGGGCATATGCATCGGCCAGGACCCTAGGCTAAAGGGGTGCCGGTTGAGTTAAAGCATAAGATAATCAAAGTACAGATATGAATGATCTAATAACGATGTTCACTGGGCATGACCGTTTATGTATTTGTATTTGCGTCATAGGCAGAAGTATGTGGGCCGATCTTTTAGAAAAAAAGGCTTTGGCTACTTTTATTACCATATCTACATACATTTATTGCGTATCGAAGTAAACGGCTGTTTCCTTAAACTTGCTTGTTCACAGATGGAAGGCAAATTAAATGTCTTTGGAAAAAGACAATGTTTGTATTTCTTGTATCATATACGATAAATTAGTTATTGAAAGGGTGATTGATTTAGGAAGCTTTCTTATATCTCAGTATGTGTAGTCTAAATGCTGAAGGTTTCAAAACCGTTGCAACGTTTTTGACCTAAATACATATTTGTAAAGTTATTGTATATAGGATCTAAAAACTTGAAAAAGAACTTATTTTACTCCCATTGGCTATTTCCACTTTGTATCACAAAACAGTTCAGTTGTTGTACATATTTGAAGAAAACAAGTCTTTACTTCCCCCTGAACCATGGGGCGAAACATGCATGATGGAGGGACGTCATGCTGACGATGAATGCCGATTTACAATCTCGAACCACTACTGCCCTTGGGCCCGTTTTACTAAACAACTTACGGAAAATGTTTGCGGAAGTCATAATTGATAAACATGGATAGTATCTTCAATGAAAGTACAATGTTGCAATGTGGAACTTCATTGGAAGCGTCTCGGAGAGACGATTCCAATGACGTGTCACTTTGCAATATTGCTTCGTCCAATATTGAAATAAGAGGAATTGTTGTTTTAGACTTACGCAAATCTTAAGCGTAAACTGTTTAGTAAAACGGTACCAAGGCTTGAGTCTACAATTGATTCACACTAGGTGTGTTGGTTCTTACGCTTTGTTTCATACAACATTACAGTTGCTATAGTTGACAGTTTTAAAGAAAGTGAGTTTTAACTTCCAACTATCCCTTCTTCTTTAAGCAAGCAACTTTTAAAATGTCGCTTATAAAAAGAGGGCTTTACTTGCTAGGAGAAATTTAATTTTATATCTTCCTGTCACGATATTCGTATCTGCGACAGTACCAAACATTAACAAAATAGGTGGTTTAGAATATTTTTACAATTGTCTGCTCGATTGCATGTTTATCGTTTGATGCAAACATTATCTTTATACAAAGAAAACGTCGTTCGCTTTATTTCTTATTGTCATGTCTTCTTTCCGTTTTCCTTGTACAAATTAACGGTTATCATATTTCTTTTTATCACGCGTCCTGTCGAGTTTATTCTTTGACATGCCATCTACCCTCATATCAAAAGGTAAACGACAGCTGTGCAGTGATAGAATGCCATCATTTGTCACCAAGGGTCCCGGTTTTGATCCCCGTTGGTGGCGAGGCGAAAATGCTGGGACGTATTGGCTCGAGTACTGGTTAAATATCCAGGACGAACACATTGGGAGTGAATCTATTAGCTTCAAGCCTTTTCACAAATGATATAAGACAAATATATATATAATAAAGAAGCATTCTGTATATAATTCGACGAAAAGTGTCCGCCATGTCTCTGTACTACCATGGGCTCGATCTCCGCGCCGGGCAATTACACAACACAAGACAAACATGAAAGCAATGACTCCACTCTATGATAAACTCTCTTATTGGAGAAATCATATCGATAAGGAAGTCCAAGGTTAAAGAAGACTTTTCACCATTTTTCTTATTGAAAAAGTGCATAACGTAACAATCGTTAAAAGCGATGTTTAGCCACAACCTGACACTAATCATATCTTAGATTCGAAATGGCAATCTGAACACATCGGGTTTATCCAATAGAAAACACATTTCACAGTAATCGGAACTACTCGGGTATTTCCGTGAGCTGTGAAATACACCTCGGATATAAGTGTAGGGTTACAATTTTTCGGGTAAATCGGCATCCGCCAATTAACACATTTTCTAAGCGTACAAGATAAGTAGTTCAATGTGTTTGGAAGGGTTGGACATCCTTTTAAGTAATCTTTTTACCAGTAACTCATACCAAATGGCAAAGCTGTTGTTGTGACATGTAAAGTTGTTTCCACAATCAAATTTAGACTTTTTAGATTTCACATTTAAGATCTATTTTTAAACACGAAAGTGAAGTGACGTCATTCCGCTGGAAACCAATATGGCGTCATCCCTATTATTTCAGAGGTGTTTTCATTTGATAAACCCGATGTGTTCAGATTGATTTCACAGCTCACGGAAATACCCGAGTAGTTCCGATTGTCGAAATGGGGGTAGGGGCATCTATTGCACTCTCACAAACCTCGAAATCCCGATTTCCATTATCATTTTATATGTATCATTTGTCCACTCCTATTATCCGAATTCATGAAAGGTAATTTTCACCAGCTTTTTGAAATAGAGGAAGTACAAATAAAGAGTTACCGATGTTGTTTAATAAGAAATAGTTCGACCTGGAACGCGGAAGTATTGAACACGTGACGAGCAATTTCTCCTTCTGTCACAATCGTTTTATGCACTTAGATCTGACATCATTTTTTTTTTCAGATGCTTCCGCCGCGACCCGGAAGACTTTCCTTCGTAGAAATATGATCCAGTTTAATATTTTGCAACGGCGTGGTAGGCCTATTTTAAGAACTACAGAAGTGGTAAACCAAGTTATAGGATGAGAAAATGCAACATCAGACATCCGCATATCTTATCAAGGGTTCAATGCAATACTATAGTTTCAATTCAATTCAATTAAGTTTATTCAGTATAAAGCACAAAGTACTTTTTACAAAAACAATAGGTAAATCAATGGAAGAACATGATAATAGTGTTGGCGAGAAGCTATGCAAGTGAATACATACATAAATGTGAGTATAGACCTCAATTAATGATAGACAATCTAAATGTGCCTGCATGAAAAATGAACTTACTTAAAAATAGTATTTCTCTTTTATTTTGTGTCATCATAAGCTTAGAAAACTTTGAATAGTTGGCCAGTTCATGTTTATGAAGCACTTACTATAGTATTGCATTGAATCCTCGATATGTCATGTGAAACGGCCATATTGTTTCTTGCGAGACCTCTTTAATCACATTGTGTTCGAAAGGCGCGCTTTGCACTAACATCGTCGTTACCGATGACGTAGACCCCTGGGCAGGCTGCTTTTATTGTACTTTTTCGAATAGTTCCGGTTAAGACCGATGTATTCCGAGAATGAACCGAAGTAATCCGATGAAAGAATCAGTTTCAAAATGGCGGATTATTGGTATTATACCTTAATACACATTCGATGGGAGTTCTGCTTATGCTATGCTTTTGGTGTGCAGAATGGAAAGAAAAGTAGTTGTTCCAACTTGCTTTGCGATGCATTTAAATTATGTTAACTCTAACTCAATAATGCCCCGTTTTGGCGCATCTGCGGCTGACCTCTTTAGAAACACTTTGATAAAACGATGTAATATACCATTCATCGTTTAGTACCAATGGATGGCTTCTGCAATAGTTTATGACATGAAATAAGTCCATCCTTTTTTCTCGTCTGTTGTTGATTTCAAATTGGATCAGTAAATGATTCCCACTTTGAGAAAATTGGTTAAAATAATATATTTTTTGTGCTCAGTCGATGATGTATAGCTGATCAATGTATTGCCCGAAAGAAATATACAACCCTTACTAAAAATATAGGATGTTTACGTTTTGTAGTATTTCAGGTTTAATCTACAGATCTACAATAACACTAGAATGAGTTATATGTTTACCAATTGGAAAACCGATTATGGATCATATCTGTCAAGCGGGGTGTACACTCTGCGTAGAAATTTGCAGCACATAACCTTACAACAAATAAACTGTGTCAAGATTCTCTTTAACTATATACCATAGTAATGATCAGATCGGTTTCCTTTTTACATGCACTTTGTTGTGGTAAGATCGGTTTGCCTCCAGCTATGCGGATAGCTGTGTTCATATCGGTTCCTTCTTTAGATATGAGTATAGCTGGCTTCAGAGTAGTTTCTCCTTTACCATGCCATGCGTATATCTGTGTTCAAATCGGTTCCTTCTTTAGTCATGAGAATATCTGTGTTCAAATCGGTTCCTTCTTTAGTCATGAGAATATCTGTGTTCAGATCGGGGTTTTCTTTAGCTATGCACATATCTGTATTCAGTTCGGTTTCCTTTTTAGTTTTGCGCAAATCTGCTTCATATCTGTTTCCTTTTTAGTTATGCGCATATCTGTATTCAGTTGAGTTTCCTCTTTAAATATGCGCATATCTGTGTTCAGCTGGAGTTCTTCTTTATTTTTGCGGATATCTGTGTTCAGTTGAATTTCCTTTTTAATTATGCGCATATCTGTGTTCAGATCTGTTTCCTTTCTAGTTTTTGCGCAAATCTGTGTTCAGTTCGGTTTCCTTTTTAGCAATGCACATCGTTGAGTTCAGATTGGTTTCCTCTTTGACTATGCGCATAATTTTATTCAAATTGGTTAGCTTTGGCTATGGGCATAGCTGTGTCTAGATAGGGTCTTCCTTAAGCATTGCATAGATCTGTATTCAGATCGATTCTACCTTTAGTCATAAGTATACTTGTGTTCAGATCGGCTTTCTCTTTACCTATGAGCGTAGCTGTGTTCCGATCGGTTTTTCTATTATCGATGCGCATTGCTGTGTTCAGATCAGGTTTTCCTTTAGCTATGCAATTGACTGTCTACAGAACAGGTTTACTTTCATCTAGGCACCCAGCTGTTATAGATCGGTTTATTGAAAATGCGTAGGTTGGTTGACTTGTCATCGACAACTATTAAATATGAAAATTCACGGGTATGTGGGTATATCTTAAGTTACACAACGCTTTACCCATGATCAAATGACACACGTTCAGGTGTTCCAAAATTCAAAGAAGTAACAGACGACAGTGTTGTATTTGTTAAAAGTATGGAATATATTCTTCTGGAAAGTTAGAAAATATTGTGGTAAAGGTGAAATTTCGCGTAAGAACATGTTCGTCATTCCCCACAATGAGTTTTAAAAATACATCTGCAAGATGTTTGGTAAAAGGTAAAGCTTTGTGTACGGCCAACAGTAAGAAACATTAGTGATATTTAAAGTAGATGATTGCTTTGTGAATATCGCACGTAACACTTCATAAATGCTTTCGTGGGATGAAATATGAATTAAATAAACTCAGAACTGTTAACGTTGCAAATACAGGTCGGCAAATAACAGTGTGTCATAAATTATTGTGGATCTTTGTGTTAATTGTTATCAATGTTCTTCACATTCGATTTTTTTACCTATGGTGCCACGCAAAACTGAAATTATTTTTAACGTAGAGCAGTGATACAAAAAAGGAATGAAATAACACTGAGTTACCAGTAAGCAAGTACATGTATATAAATATAGAATATCGATTTCTTTTACCTATGGTGCTGCGCAAAACTGCAATTATTTTTTAATCTTAGAACAGTGATAAGAGAAAGGGATACAATTACACTGCCAGACCAGTAACAGACGCGTAAACAAGTATATACATAATTATATAATGTCGATTTCATTTATTTATGCGCAAAACTGCAATTGTTTTTAACTATGGAACAGTGATACGAAAACGGGATGAAATAACACTGCCAGACTAGTAAACAAGCACATACTTGTAGAATATCAATTTCTTTCACTTATGGCGCTGTGCAAAACTGCAGTCATTTATACCATGGAACAGTGATACGAGAAAGGAATAGAATAACACTGCTTGACCAATTAACACGTACAAACTTGTATAGTGTAAAGAGTGTTGATTGAACTGATGTGCAAACGTTGAAAATGAAACGAAACAAAATGGATACTGTTGCGATACGCAACGAAATCAATTCCGTCGAGGAAATATTCGAAGCGATAGATTTAGCGGGAGAGCTCGGTGTGGACATTGATGGTTTGGATTCGTTAGACGACGTCAAAGAGAGATTAAGAGTCCATGTGAATAAAATACAGGGAACATGCCCCAAAAAGCAGGTACAGTCGAATGTCTTTATCTTGAACTTCCAAGTGTCGAGCTCTTCTATATGTCGAAGTAAACACGGTGTCACGAAGTATTTGATTTTCCATTGTTATAATATTCTAGACATCTATACGTCGAACTCTCTCTGTGTCGAAAATGTCCATCGGGCTCATTCAACTTCTAACATTCGAGCTCTTCTATAGGTCTATAAATACGGGATCCCAAAGATATTGTTTTTTTTCTTTTTTCGTCTTGGTATTCTAGACATCTATAGGTCGAAATCTCTCTTTGTCGAATGTTCATTGGGTCCCTTCAACTACGAGGTATAGAGATTTTACTGTATTTAATCTGAGATGTTGACAATATGTGATATAGTTTTGCGTTCTAACCTCTTCCTCCATCGTACCTTACTTCACCGTGTCTGCCGTGTGTTTAATCTGAGAAGATGATTTAGATCTACATTTACACATTTTGTTACTCCATAGAACCATATCAAATCACGTCTGCTTTTGAAAACTCAAGAAATCACTGTGACAAAAGGATAAAATTGCTCATCATGAGCAATTTATCCTTTTGTCACAATGTTTTCTACCCAATATAGATCTATATAAAGATAAATATAAAGATATGTATAAAAAGATTTGTTTTTCTAATTTTAATTTTTCGTCTGATGTTGCTTTTAATTTCGACCCTTTTGCAGGAAGCTGTTGTCAAGTGATGATAGCTCGATTGTATTACAAGCGTGTCTCCGTTTGTATGAAAAACCAAATTTCCATTTGTATAAGATACCAAATGAATAGATAGAATTGTTGCACAAAAGAGGCTATCTTAACAGGAACATTTCTTCGAGACAAGCAATGGATCTTCTTTTTTGCCATCGAAGTTTCCCCTTTCATGCTGGTGAAATAGCGTCTTCATTATTCATTTCGCATCCTATATGAATTAATACAACTGCTGCACAAAAGGGCTATTTTGATACCCGGATCGCTTTTTTTTTGTCGAAATCCGCGTTTATTCTGTTTGCGTCACGGAAGCTCCCCTCCCGTTTTTCAACAATGACTGTTTGTATGGTTTTTGAAGCCGTGCTAACAGTCTTTCAGTAATCTATGCAGTGATGCCAAACCATGGCACTCATTTATCAATTGAGGGAAACCGCGAGTTTAATACACATTACCCATAATCCTCAATTTTGAAACTCTTTCTTTCATCGGATTTCTTCGGTCGTTCTCGGTATACAGTGTACATCGCTCGCTGTCGGAACTATTCGCTTAACACCAAATGGTTTGGGCCATGACCGATGTATACCGAGAACGACCGAAATAATCCGATGACAGAATGTTTTTTTAAAATGGCGGATTATGGATATTCTATTTTAAGTTGGTTGTCCTTGGTAACCCATTAAGCGCCTGATTCAAATTGAAAGGAACATCAACATCGTACAAACTAAAATGGAGAGGGAATCGCATGTGACGATCATTTCTTAAAGGTTCTTTTGAACATGAGTTAAAACGCGTCAAGATGAAGTAATGGTGGTCATTCACATGCATATCTGCAATATGCATGTGACTTGTGTCTATGACTTAGTAAAGGGCGCGATATCTCATTCAAATTTACTCAGACTCAAGCGATCGTACCTCCGAATGGCTTATATTCTATTCGCCGTTTACCATTATTTTAGTTGTTGTGGTTTGGTTGTTCTGAAACGTATATCATTTCAAATAGCGTCTAAGCATAATTTTAGTATACAATTACACTATATATAATAATGGTTATCGATTTTATTTCTGACTTCAGGTATTTAAAACTTCCGCGTTGATTTTTAGTTTTGTATATTTAGGTCGAGGTTATGTCTCCTTTTAGTATACCCCATTGATTATTCCGGTACAAATACACACATAATTAGAACACGTGTCGGAAAATAATTGTACATGTATTACCATGCGAGTAAATATGGAAACATATTTCTTAATCTATTGATCCACCATTCATAAACCAAAACCATTAGATCAGAATTGTGTTCATTATTTTATTCTTTTCATCATTTCAAAAAAGAAACGCTTAAAAAAGATATAGCCTTTGTTGATGACAACGTTTTGTAGACACAGTGGTTTGTAAGATTTTCAGGGGAGGATGTCTAAAGTGAGGTATCTTAACGTAAATAAAGGGGATAATGTTTCCAAACCTCGTATCATCCTTCCGACAGATTTGTTTTCTATTGTCCTTATATCATTTCAGACCGAGAAGTATATCCTTATTGTTTGAAACAATGAAAATAACACCAGACTTATCTAATTCGAAAAACCCGTGATGGATAGAAGTTCCAACCTCCATTCCACTCCTCACATGAAGCACATGTTTCATTTCAGATCGAGAAGTCCATGCAAAATGCGAGCAATAACGATAGCAACCGACGTAAAAAGCTCATTTCCGTCATGAACGAGATGCTTGACATTCTCCATCGAGAGGGCGGGCAAAACGTTGCCAGTAGCAACCGAAACTCCGCCTTCGTTGAGAGCCTTCTAGAACGCGAGGGCACCTGTAACGACTTAGCGACGGATTGTGAAGGAAAGATCAGGATGATTCAGAAGGATGAATGCTTCATCATTGTCGCAGGTAGGTAGGCGTTTTAGAAAAAAAAACGAGAGAAGTCTCCTCCTTCAATCGCTCCTGCTTCATGAATGAGTTACGTTCTTTTATTTTTTTGCAACAAATAAGTCAATTCTAACATATGTTGAACATTTTTTTGCTCAAAAGGAACTAGGAGACAGCATAAACAGCGTCAACTTTACCACTTATTGACTTGTATGGCCAAGAATCGACCTAGTCACCGCCACGTAGGCTATTATTTCTCATTTATTGCGACATTGAGTGTCATGGTGAACTATTTCTTCCACTATCTTCTAAACCATCCTAGAAAGCATCAAATCTCATGGTTTAGTAAGCATCGAAACCGCATGGTTTAGCAAGCATATAATTCGCATCAAAATCGCATGATAAAGTATGCATCAAATGAGTGTTAGGTCTTTTTATGGTTCAGTTTGCATCAAAATTGCATGTTTTAAGTATTCATTAAAATCGCACGATTTAGTATGCATGAAGACCGCATGATGAAGTATGCATCCTATTCGTATGAATTAGTATGTGTCAAAATTGCCATGTGCCATAGAATAGTTGGATTTTTAGCGAGATATAGTTTCGAAGAAACAAAACAGTAAAAAAAGAACATATGCTTGTTTGGTTCCCTGCGCATCTGCCATAGAAATGAAAAATGTACGCGTGGAAACGCAACGGTATGCTCACTCGTGGTTGGCAAGGCCTCAATATTGGAAATACCTTTCTTGCAGGCGAAACATCTGCGGGTAAATCAAGCGTATTAAACCTGCTTCTGGAAGAAGAGATACTACCTGTCCACACAAACAGTTCTACGTCTGTCATCACGCTGGTTCGATACGACAGAAGAAGGCACGTCCGAATTGTGTACAAAACAGACGAGCCAGATGACGTATTCGATTTGGACAGTGAGGGAATCGAGAAACTTCACTCGATTGCCTTCATGAAAAGTGCGAGTGAGCGGGAACATCATACTGTTAAAGAGGTTCATGTACATCTGTCCCTGCCTATACTCAAGGTAGTTTTAAGATTTCTTTTGAGAATCCAAATATGTTTATTGCTTTTGAAGGATTGAATGCAAGTTTTCAACAGTACGCTGATTCCGTTTTTCATCGAGGCAATTGTACCCTTTCGTAACTACTCGGGTATTTTCGTGACCTGAGAAATACACCTTGCATATAAGCATAGGGTTACAAATTTTGTTAAATGTCCAAATAACACATTTGCTATAAACGTCCGTGTTGAGTACCTCGATGAATATGGAAGTGTCGAACATCATTTGAAACTATCATTTTTCAGTCTGTAACTCATACGTGATAGTGAAATTATAAATTGTGACATATTTTCGTTTATTTAATCAAATAAGATGACTGTTTAGATTTTTCATTCGACATTTTCGTTTGAAAGCAACAGAACAACGAAACTAGTCTTGCAAGGAGTAATATGGCGGCTCATTCGGAACACCTCGGCCATTTCTTAAAATAAACCTCGGAGATAATGGGGTGCGATTTTTGAAAGTAGGTCAGCAACGAAGGCAATCGTATCTACTCGGCAATCCCCGTAACAAGTCGGTAGATATACCTCGTAAGCAGTACATGAATACACCAGAAATCCTGCGGTAATTCGCCTCTCTTTCCGGCGGATAACGCAAAATGCACACAGGCACTAAATATGTTTTTGAATACACACAAATTGTTTAAATATCTCAATTGAATGTTTTTTTTACCCTTTTCATTAAAGATGATCATATCAACACATCTTTGTTTCATATTTTGTCAATCGGCTCTTTTCGGCAATCCCCGGCTTGTACCGGGGATTGCCGAGTAGATACGATTGCAAACGGACATGCCCTTCGTTGCTGACCTACTTTCAAAGATGGCTCCCCATTACCTCCGAGGTTATTATAAGAAATGGCCGAGGTGTTCCGAATGCAACGAAGGGCATGTCAGTTTGCAATCGTATCTACTCGGAAACCCGGCACAAGCCGAAAAGATTGCCGAAAAGAGCCGATTGAAAATTAGGCGAATTACCCCAGGATTTCTGGTGTATTCATGTACTGCCTACGAGGTATATCTACCGACTTGTTACGGGGATTGTCGAGTAGATACGATTGATGGCGGCTTTCATATTATGTCACAGGGGTTTTCACTTGATAAAACCAATGAGTTCTGATTGCAAGTGTACCTATACTTATCGTTTAACCAACTATAATCTATCATTATGACAGATAACTAAATATGCGTTTATTATTTCAACATTATTACTATTATCATTATTATAAATATTACTATCTTCATTATCATTATCATTACAGTGTGGTATAGTGCTTGGAGACACACCCGGTATAGGAGAGAATGAGTTTCTAGAGAACGAGTTGATACAGTTTATCAGTCAGAACCAGATTCTCGGCTTTATGTATATCTTCATTATCATCATTATCATCATCATTATTATCATTCCAGTGTGGTATAGTGCTTGTAGACACACCCGGTATAGGAGAGAACGAGTTTCTAGAAAACGAGCTGATACAGTTTATCAGTCAGAACCAAATTCTCGGCTTTATGTATATCTTCATTATCATCATTATTATCATCATTATTATCATTCCAGTGTGGTATAGTGCTTGTAGACACACCCGGTATAGGAGAGAACGAGTTTCTAGAAAACGAGCTGATACAGTTTATCAGTCAGAACCAGATTCTCGGCTTTATGTATATCTTCATTGTCATCATTATTATCATTATTATTATCATTCCAGTGTGGTATAGTGCTTGTAGACAGACCCGGTATAGGAGAGAATGAGTTTCTAGAGAACGAGTTGATACAGTTTATCAGTCAGAACCAGATTCTCGGCTTTATGTATATCTTCATTATCATCATTATTATCATTCCAGTGTGGTATAGTGCTTGTAGACAGACCCGGTATAGGAGAGAATGACTTTTTAGAGAACGAGTTGATACAGTTTATCAGTCAGAACCAGATTCTCGGCTTTATGTATATCTTCATTATCATCATTATTATCATCATTATTATCATTCCAGTGTGGTATAGTGCTTGTAGACACACCCGGTATTGGAGAGAACGAGTTTCTAGAAAACGAGCTGATACAGTTTATCAGTCAGAACCAAATTCTCGGCTTTATGTATATCATCAAGACGGACAACGCGGGCGGTGTACAGGAAGACAGGGTGAGAAGTCTATCATTTATCTTCTGTTGTTGCTTTAAAGCGACTATCTCACAAATTAATCATTTTAGGGTGAAATGTCCTTTTTGGACATCGCGGGCGGTGTACAAGAGGACAGGATGAGATTTCTAACATGTATAATTCATCATCATTTTAATGGTCCTCTGTTGTTGATTTAACCCTTTACCAAACGCAAGATTTTAGACTGTCCAAAATTGAAAGAGTCTGCAGACGACATTTCAAAATGAGATGAAATTGGAAGGTGATCTTCTAATAGAGTAGAAAACATTGTGGGAAAAAGGAGAAATTGCTAGTTCCGAGCAATTTCTCTTTTTTCCCACGGTGATTTCCAGAGTCGTCAGCAACAAAGCGGTAAGCTGTCATTGTTTGGGAAAGGGTTAAAGTGACTTTCTCACAGATTGAAAGTTAAATCAATTCAGAATGAAATGTCTCTTTTGGACAAAATGACAACACAGATGTATAAAGTAACATAAAACTGCATTATTGATATGTTTTTAACCCAATTCATAACCGTTTGGCAAGTATGTTGCACATTTGCTGTGCAAATATTGTAAACCGTTAAACATGCTTGTCTACGCACAACGCCTTGCAAAACCTGGTAGAATTTTTGACATTCGATTATTCAATCAAAAGACTACATTTCATGGACATTTAAATCTACTAATATCTTGGTTTGAACCCACACGAAGTGGGATCACGTGATTTCAAGTTTAGTACTTAAAGCACTTCAACAATGGCCAAGTTGCCTCGCCCCCAACTTCTGTGATGTGGGATTCAATCTACCACACATAACTAATGGATCATTTTCTCGTTTAAGCTTTTAAACCTCCTAAGAATTGTGATACACAAGCAGCGCTCGAAGAGTAGTGGCGGCGAGGCACATATGAGGTTTGATCCCAAAGCGGCGTTATTCGTGTGTAACAGATTTGATCTTGTGGATAGAAACGAACTGGAGAAGGTCAAGAAAAACGCTGTCGGTAAGAGTTATCTTTTTTCAACATTCTTTTAAGCATGTATTGTGATTAATGTCCGTACACAAAGATTGCCATTAACATTCATCGACTGCAGAAGACTTCATAGTTTTTGGGTAGAATACGCACAATCCGCCATTTTAAAACTAATTCTTTTGTCGGATTGCTTCGGTCGTTCTCGGTATATATCGGTCTGAGTCGGAACTATTCGTACTAAACTAAATTATTCATTCACAGACATGTAAGTCATGTAACGTCAAGAGCAATTTTTCCTTTCTCCACTATGTTTTCCAGAGTCGTCCGCAATAAACTTGTCAAATTTCGTTATTGTTTGCTATTGGGTTAAATCATAGATTTACAGACAGGTAATGGAGTTTCATTCCTTATATTTTAATTTCACTGACAAGTCATCAGTGTTTTATTCCACATATCATACATTTACAGACAAGTTATCGGAATGCTGGCCTACGTTCGAAAAAGAATCACAGGTGATATTTTTCTCGGCGGAGAAGGCCCATCGAGATATCGAGGCGGACAAAGAGTACATTAACGACAACTATAAACGGTTCCTGGAGTCACTCCGGGATCTCTACGTAACATCGATGGAGAGAAGGATTAAATTCTCATACAAGTAAGAAACACGTTGTTGTTGTTTTTCATTTTATATTCATTCATTTATGTGTTTATTTATCTATCTATTTATAACTTATTTTTCATGGAATGTCTCTGAATCAACGATTCTGAATCCATTTTTCTTAGAAATTATCTGAATCAACGATTTTGAATCTATGAATCTACGATTCTGAATACACTCTATCCTATATGATACCTGAATAAACGTTTCTTAATCCACTCTTCCTTAAACAATCTCTGAATCAACGCTTCTAAGTCCACTCTTTTCTAGACACTGTCTGAATCAACGTGTCTGAATCAACTCGTTCTATTTGACAGGTGGATAGAAAACGTGTTAAAGCGACTCATTCATCACTTAAAGTCGATGGTAAAACAGCTGGACCTAACCGACATGGAACTTAAAGAAAAATCAGAAACAGTGCGGGAAAAGTTGGAAAAGCTCCGTGACCAATCAGACAATGTTATAGACGAACTAACAGACAACGTTAACGGAGAGCTGAAGGAATTACGGGACACACTGCTCAAGTTCTTCCGGACGCCTTACTGCAAAGTCAAGCTTCTCACGAACTGGAATCCCGAAGAGATCCCAAAGATTGACTCGGGACTCGGCGACTGGGGCTGGATCAAGATGAAGGTCCAGGAAGTGTTCTTCGATCGGCTCTCCGAGCTCGTCGCGGAGTGGGACGAGAGTGAAGGGAAGCTGAAGAGCATCGAGGTGGACATGTCCTACCTGGTCAGGTTCAAGCTGAAACTGCTGGAGGACGATCTGATCGACATCGAGAAACAGATGCAGGGAGAGTCCTCGGGCGATTCCGCCGTTTCCATCACACGACTGTCTCGGAGTCGGCGGCGCACTGGCTCGCTCGGTCCGGTCTCCCTGCAGAATTCGATGCTGTTCATGTACGAGCCCCGGATGCCGACTCGGTTGGCGGGCAGGGTCATGAAACCGATAACGAACATTATTTACCACTTCAAGAGTAACGCCAAGGTGAACGAGTACAAGAAAAACCCGCAAGCCGTCGCGTCTGGTCTTGCTAAAGAGTTTTATAAAGACTTGACAGAGAATTATGAGGGTCCGGAGAGCTTGCTGGTGATGTTCGTGGAGAATTTACTGGAGCGACCGCGGGAGTACATCGAAGCCCTCGGCCGGAAGATCCCCGATATGATATTGTCCAATCAGCTCTTGCTGAACAGGTTCCGCGACACTCTGGTGGAGGAGCGAGAGAATCAGTCTCTGTACGAACTCATGATGACGGGTATCGAGGAGTTACGGAACTCCCTCACAGAGTACGGGGAAGGCTACATCTTTGTGGACGACTTCGCCAAGGGCGAGATTCAGATCCAGCATGTGACCCCAGATGGCGGGAGTGTATCGGTGGCGTTTAACGTTTCCGACTTCATTCGGAAGAGCTCGGATGAGCTGGAGCTCTCCAAACGTAGGGACATCCGGGGATTGTGGACTGTGACCTACACTGGATTGCTTGTTAGGAATGGAGTCGAGAAGCCGATTGCTATGCGGGTCTACTTGCCGTCTTCGGGTGTAGAGTACACGTTTAAGGAGGTTGCTAAATTAAGGTGAGCTAAACCCCTTGTTAACTTTTTTCATCAGGTCCTGTTACTATATTCAGATTATGCTTTGACCTGTCTTGGTGAGTTAAATTCCTTACTCCAGACGTCCTTTCTTTATATTATCTATCTTTTCTTTTTCCATTGTTTGCAATATCTACAGCATAGGATAAAAACAAACCGCTGTGACTAAAGGAGAAAATGCTTGTAATCATTTTAGCATTAGATCTACGTTTTTGCCAAAGACATCGTTTGTCATCGTTGTCGTCAAATGAGAAATCATTTAATCATGCAGTATCTCTTTCTCGGAGAATCTTTGTTCTATAACAAATGGAATATGGTTATATTCTGTTAAGTAAATGCTATGATATCTGTGATACCTGTACCATCACACGAACCTTTGTATTTCTCCCGTTTACAGATGTTTGACGTGGCAGAACACGAACATTGCCGAGTTCCTCGGTATACACAATGCGGACACGAGGACCCCGGCGTTTGTCTACGCTTCCGTTTTGCGATCCGTGAGACGATTTCTAACCTCGTTCTGTAACAGGCGGGAATGTGCTCCCATCATTTTAGAGCAGACGGCGTCCGGTGTGGACTATCTTCATAATAAAGGTCTCGTTCATATGGAACTCTCACAGGATACCGTCACGGTAAGGAATGTCATTTAGTTTAGTGTAAACTTATTTATTTTACATCGATTGTGAAACAAGTTCTTTAAACTTAAATAAATCACACTCGATTCTGCTTCTTGGAAACTACACCAGTACTCCCACCGAAGAATATTTCAAACCCTTTTGATTGGCCAAATCCTTTAGCCTAATTATTCGTTTGCTTGATTGGATGTACATGTTTCTTTTTTTAAATTGTTATGGCAACAAAAGAATGTTTAAATTAAAGCTTACTTCATGTTATCCTGTCCCCAGTGCAGTTTACGGAACGATTACAGGGTGCCGTGTAACATTTTGTTATCCGTCACTCGATCATCTGATCGCTGCGCGCACCTGTCGGTATCTATTTTCCGTTTGCTTATTCATTTTTTTCCATTTATTATACATATTTGATATTGGTGAAATTAAAACGTGTGACCTTTCGGACAAATTTATCACTATCACTGAACAAATGATAAATCATTAGAGGCAAAGTTAAGCAAAAATTAGAGGCAATAGTTTAACAAAATTATTCCATAGATATACATACATTGTATATAAAACATAAACCAAAAGATTTAAAGAATATCCAATCTTCTTACATCGATTTGTAATGCTTAAAATACGGTATGTTGTAAAGACTTAACAGAAATTCTGTTTCTTGACCCCTTTTTTTTTATCTCCAATGTCGTTTATAAAACGATTCTCCAATTTCAGGTGAACGAAGAGGGTGATGTCAAATTATCCGGGGCTTGTTTATCAAGAAACGCGAGGTTGCCCGAATACACAGACTCCTGTGAAACCGGAAGTTTCGTTTATCTTGCACCGGAAGTTCTTCGTGGGGACGAATACGAGCCGACGGCTGACATTTACGCGTACGGATTGTTAATTCTCGAGTTAGTTCAAGTGAAACTGCCGTCAGTATTCAAAGAACAGAGAAAGCGACCTCTATGTAATTTCATAGAGTCAATGGACCCCGAATCGATGCTCAATTTAGAAGAAAACATTGAAATATTCACATTCAAAACAAGGGCTCTAGTAACGAACTGTTTAAGTATGGACAAGACAGAGCGACCGGAAATGGAAGAGGTGGTGGAATACAGCAGGAGGATCAAGGAAGAAGAAGATGCTTTATCACAACTGCCAACACGGCGGTCTCGGGGAATCATAAAGAAACCGTCCTGTAGGACATCATGTGCGTGAGCAGCAAGGCTTGTTGACATCTCCTATACCTAATCGTAAGCAGCCCAAAATGTCAGTATCAGACTTATTTGGAGATAGTCATTCTGTCGAATGCTACGGGATTGTAAGCATAACTGCTTAAACTGGTTGATACCTCCGTTTTTTGTGAGCATTTAGTCAGTTCGGTCTCTAATTATTTTTGAGCATTTAGACTGTTTGGTCTATACTTATTTGTGAGTATTAAGATAGTTTAATCTCCGCTTATTTGTGAGCATTTAGATAGTTTATTCTCCACTAATTTGTGAGCATTTAGACAGTTTACTCTCCACTAATTTGTGAGCATTCAGACAGTTTACTCTCCACTTATTTGTGAGCATTTTGACCCCGTGGTCTCTACTTATTTGTGAGCATTTACACAGTTTGGTACCGACTTACTTGTGAACACTTAGACAGTTGATTCTCCACTTATTTGTGCAGATTTTGTCGCTTCTTTCTTAAGCAGTCATTTCGTTTTGCATATATATGTACTTTTTCCTACGCAATTATATGATTCTTGCTTCTACTTACATGTATTTGAGAACGATCAGCATGTTAGGGTGCGCTACATATTTGTGAGCAATTATTCTTATGAACAGTAGGCCATAAGTGTTTGGTTGTTGGAGCGATAAGATGTCCATACCATACGGATTCATCAGACCTATGTCATCGCGCAACGCTTGGATTATCCAAAATGTTGTTTAGCTGCAAATATGTCTGTCTACCACAGTGAAGTGCTGAATATATTGATTAGAGATAGGATATTTAAACGATGATAAATCAAAATATTTATGAATATATGCCCAGCGATGAATAAGTTTCGAAAATAAAGAAAACCAATTCGTAGAGTTCGCTGTGTTTTCGATACCGAGTGGTTAGTGCAAGACTCCCTTATACTTGAATCTTTCTCTGTTTTCAACATTGTCAGGTAATATCTCAATAACAGCTCGAATATCTCCATTTATCTGCTTTCAACCAGTTCAAGTCAAATGAACATTGCCATTGGGAGACAGTGTTGCAGTGGTAGAGCGTCGGGCTTTTGTACCGAGAGTCTCCAGTAGGCGAGGTGAAAATTGCCGGTACTAACCCAAGAATCGGCGCGAGTACTGGTCCAGGTAGCAGTCATCAAGAGAGAATGTGATAAGATTCAAGCTTCCGCCACAATCGATGTAACATGAATAAGTTTAACCTTTAACATTGACCATGCCTATACACATTTAGTCTAACTCCCTTAATCGGGGTTTGTAAACCTTACCCTTCAAGATAGGGATCTGGCCTAGTAAAACTAATGTATGTATTCTTTAGTATGGGTCTTTTAATCGTTTTCAACCATTTTTCAGTTACATATACGTCTTCCTGTGTTAATTATCAGCACTAGACAAGGATAATGCTTCTTGCCCAAGGACCTTCCACTTGCGTGGGGTCGTCCTTTGACAGCATCTAGCTATAGCATAACACTTTACAAAGATAATCGACGTTAGTCTATCGATTCGATTTGATAAAATTAAGCTATGTGTGCTTAGTTTAAGACTTTTGAGCATGCTCAAGTAGACCAGAAGTCAAGGGTATTTGCTGAACATATAATAGATTTCAACATACTGTCAGCATTATTCCAGTCATGTGCGATGCGGTGCCCTTCCCAAATGTGAACCCCGTCTCCATAGAGTCCTGGGCACCGTTTTACTAAACTATTTAAGGAAAATATTTTCGTAAGTCAAAACTGAATAACATCGATATTATCATACATGTTAATTATAAGACAATATTGCAATGTTAAACTTCATTTAAAGCGCCTCGGAGGGACGAGTTCAATGATGTGTTACCATGCAATATTTCTTCACCAAATATTGAAATAAGAGGGAATGTTGTTTTGAACTTACGCAAATTTTAAGCACAGGCTGGTAAGTGAAACGGTACTCGGGGAGAAAGCGTCGGTTTGAGGGAGGGGTTTGTGTCTGAAAATAGCGTTGTCTACATAGTGCCTTTGATTAATTCTTTTAAAGTTGTCTACTGCAAGTCGCGAACATGTAGTGTTGTGGTGGTAGTGTGTTAATGTAATGGATTTGTAACTCGATATCCCCGAGTTCGAGTCTATGTATGCCGCTGGCTGTGAGCCTTTGCAATACAATACATTGGCTTAGACTACTGAATGCCAAGTTATTCGTAATGAAACTAAAATCTGTCGACACGGCCTCAAATCCCCTTCAAAAGGCGTTCGCGCTGTAATGACACCAGTGTCGCATGCGAAGACAACCGTTAAAGGCGGCTAGAACTTAATTAATATGTTCATAATCTCTACTAACATTTTCTCCGTTTGTCTCAGTTTGTTTTCATTTCATGTATGTATTTATCATATGTTTTCTCTCCTTTTTTTCTTTTTAAGGCAAACATTCAAATCTCGTCCAAGAGTAATGACACCCATATTGCATGTAAGAACAACCACAAAAATATGGCTAAAGGCTAAGTTCATAATCTCTTCGAGCAAAATTATTTTTTTCGTTATCTTTTCTGCTGCAAAGTGTTTCAGCTTTTAAAGTCGTCTGCATAATAGGGAATTGTGCATTCACCCAGTGGGTAGTGATGTTAAGGTAAACAAGGAATTCTGGTTCATGGCAACACAGATTCGCTAGCTAATCCAGTGCGCGTCTGTATGTACATACGCATTATGTAATGCAGCTAAACAATCCAGAAAATCATGGTAACAAAAGGTTACATTGCTCCTGACAAACAATTTCAACCTCCTTTGGCACAATCGTATTACACAAGTTGAAGACGAAACTGGTTTGTATTGTTTAAGCGTTGGCCGTCTGCTATTGCTTTCAATCAGGATTGGTCTCTAGGCTTTATATGAGCTAGTGAATTGATAAAGCAAAGACCAAGATATGAGGTGTATTCTTCCAGCTAATTTCTTTATTGCTTCTCGAAACCCTATATTGTTGATACTCATACCATTCGTCTGAACGAGTCTAATGATACAGAGAACTAAACAAATGGCGTATTTCCCTAGCCAATATCTTTATTGCTTCTCGAAACCCTACATTGTTGATACTAATACCATTCGTCTGAATGATTCTAATGATACAGAGAACTAGACAAAGGCCTATTTTCCTAGCCAATATCTTTATTGCTGTTTAAAACCCTGTATTGTGGGTATCCATTGGTAACCAGAGACCCAGAAAACATGCAGCACTCCTTCTGCACCTGATCTGATTTAAAGCGCAATCTTTTCACTGTCTTGCCAAAGGTAACCATCATTGTTTGTTTAAACATATTTTTTTGCCCAAAATATACATAGTCATAATATAGAGTTTTAGTACAAATCATAATAAGCAAATGGGTGGAGCTACAAGTTTTGAAACTTTTTTTATTTTTATTTCTTTTTATTAATTTCAGCTGCATGGCAGCCCATTTATTTCCAAAAACAGTATATAACATAGATTTTTTATTACACAATGTCACTTCAACAAAAAATATATATATACACATGTCCTGGGCCATAATCAACATATATGAGTAAATCTGGAACAGTTCCCCCAAATAAAAATGTGTTATTAAACTTAATTGCTAAGACTAATGAAGAGTATAGACATGAATTAGAAAGACTTATTTTGTTGCGGTCCTAGCTCTTCGGAACACGTAAGCGGAAACAAGTTAAGATGTCCAAGTTTTTAAAATTCCCACTTCATAAAGCAACAGCATTACAGGTACGGGGATTTAAAAAAGGGCGTAAAGGAAGGGTTTGTTTATTACGCGTGTCATGTAGAAATTTGCAGTAGGAGAGTTCTACGTGACTAATCCCATCTATGAACTAACGTTCCATGATACCCCGCTTTACCACATCTGGGGCCCGTTTTACTAAACAACTTACGGAAAATGTTTGCGTAAGTCATAATTGATTAACATGGATAATATCTTCAATGAAAGTACAATGTTGCAATGTGACACGTCATTGGAAGCGTCTCGGAGAGACGATTCCAATGATGTGTTACTTTGCAATATTGCTTTGCCAAATATTGAAATAAAAGGACTTGTTGTTTTAGACTTACGCAAATCTTAAGCGTAAACTGTTTAGTAAAACGGGCCCCTGCTGCAGAAGAATGCAGAAATCACTTAAGAAAAAGGGGAATTGGTTGAAACATGTCTACCTCAAATCACGAAGGAAAGTGTCATTTCTTATATTTCACATCTGTTGTCTGCTGTTATTCTCAATTTGACGAGACAAACATTTTCACTTGGGGTTCAGCTTATTTCTCTATTAAGCTTATTAAGCTCATATCATATAGTAAAGCTCTTCGTATCATATAGACTCAAGGGGAGATACCCCATTCCTAGTGGTAGGGGCAATGAACTGTGAATCACAAAGCCACTCTCAATATGGGCTCAAATCTCAGTAAGAGGAATATTTGATTTCGATGGGAGGCAGTCTTCGGTCTGACTAGCATAATGTCGAGGGTTCTATCAGGAGACTCGGATCAGCTTTTAATAAAGTATCCGACCAAAATATGATGTTCAACATTCCATATACATTGAACTGCTAACGTGGATGCTCATAAGAAATGTGTTATTAGCCGGGACATTTTGCACAAAATTTGTAACCTTACACTTTTGTATAATGTGAATTTCTCAGGTCACGGATAAATCCGAGGCATCATCATACTTGTTACAAGTATGTCCCGTAACTGAGAGTTTCCCACGCGTTTTGTTCGATACCCAACTGCTAAGCGAATATACACTAATTTTGAGATACATCTGTATAAGTGTGTCTAACGGCTTTCCATATCACCATATAACATACGTTTCGGAAGGCGTGTGTTATTCTTCACTTGTGCATTGTTCGCCAAATGAACGTAACCAGTCCAGAGGAGTCGGTCTGACCACAATAAACCAATTACCAAACAATAACGAAATTCAACCACTTTGTTGCAGACGGCTCTATAAAACATTGTGGGAAAAAGAGAAATTGCTCGTAACGAGCAATTTTTCCTTTTCCCACTATGTTCTCTGCCCTACCAGGAGATTGTTTTCCAATTTTATCATATTTTGGAATGTCGTCTGCAAACTCTTCCGATTTGGGACACTCGAAACTTTGGCGATTAGAAAATGGTTAAGTGTATTGGGACACTATGGAACAGCCACACGTTTAAATCATTTGGTAGTCTAAAGGTGGTTGTGGGTTCAAGCCCAAAAACGATTGCGCTTTTATTCTCTACTGTAATGGTACGGCGGTAGGAAGGTCTGGAGGTGGTTGTGGGTTCAAGCACCACAACGATTGCGCTTTTATTCTCTACTGTAATGGTACGGCGGCAGGAAGGTCTGGAGGTGGTTGTGGGTTCAAGCACCACAACGATTGCGCTTTTATTCTCTACTGTAATGGTACGGCGGCAGGAAGGTCTGGAGGTGGTTGTGGGTTCAAGCACCACAACGATTGCGCTTTTATCTTTTATTGTAATATTACGGCGGAAGGTAGGCCTGGAGGTGGTTGTGGGTTCAAGCATCACAACGATTGCGCTTTTATCTTTTATTGTAATGTTACGGCGGCAGGAAGGCCTTTGGGTTGCCTAAAGGTAACAGCCAGAATAGTGCTCATTTACAGCAAAATTTTGAAAATTTCAGAATAATTGACAATTAACATAGCAATACTTTAAATTGCGTTTTAAAGAGAAACTGAGACGGTAACATGTCGATATGATGTTTTTAAAAAGAATTAAGACGACATGGTTTGTTTACAGTTAGTGATAAAACGAGCTTTGCCGAAATTGCCGGGTGAATTTTGTTAAACATCGGGTACTCTAATCCGAATGATCCAGACGTATATATTTCATTCTACACAGTTACAGCTTCGATCATTCGAGTCATGGGCACTCATGAAATCGGACACATTCTCCTTTTGTGAATTTTTTTATAAT
Source organism: Cerastoderma edule (assembly GCA_947846245.1). NCBI lineage: Eukaryota > Metazoa > Mollusca > Bivalvia > Cardiida > Cardiidae > Cerastoderma > Cerastoderma edule. Next base: position 4,345,838 of record OX401413.1, on the reverse strand, counting down.
TGCACTTCGAAACATCGCTGAAAAATAGTGCATGCCTTATATTGCCATGACAATGTGATGTTTTGCTATGTTTTCACACATTGATTCATAATGCATAACTCATTTACCCAGTTTTTGCAGTTTTTTTGGGGGGCGACATTCTGGCTTTACTGGTGGAGAGGGGGTTTGTGAAGCAAGACCAGATACACGGTAAACTCAAGGGGAAGAGTACCTTCCTAGTGTTATTTGGTTTCGAGTCCACGCTGAGTGCACTTTTCCTTCCATCTATTATGTTTTGATATTGGAAGCGATGGGAACGCACATAGGCGAATTTGAGGAGATTTAGTAGGGGTAGGTGTATGGAGCAAGACCAGCCACAGGGTAAAATCAATATAACTTTAATATAAAAAGAATATTTTTGTGAATGAATCATTTTTAAGTTACAAAAGAATATGCCGCCATTTATCATTTCTGTCACTTCTATGGAGCCATGGAATTCATGAGGAAGTATGGTATTTCCAGCCAATAACGATATGCTACCATTTAAAGGGATAGGTTGACAATTTCTGTGTATGTCACACAACTTTAATCTCTTTTCAAAACCAATTTGTCAGAACCATCAATTGTCACAAACTATTACTTTCAATTTGGACAAAACTTTTTTAGGTAAGGGGATACATTTTGGATATTTCTTCATTAATATTCAAACAATTCTGGGAATACTTGGGGCAATGTGGGGATTAGGTATGTGACTACTGGTCAAGTTACAATGTATCATAATGGATTTGTTGGTGAAATACGGTCAATCTTGTTTTAAGCAATCGTATTTGAGATAGCATGAGCATGGTGTAAAAGACAATGAACAGCTTAATATTGGACGCGAGACATTGTAGAAATCTGCTCTTACGAACAATGTCCGCAACGAAGCATAGCTAGAAAAATCCACTTTGAATTTTATGTCCCCTGTGAGGATTCGATCCCGGTTCTCCCGGGTGGTTCTCCCGGGTGACAGTCCAAGACATAACCACTGAGCTAAAGAGACGGCTCGGTAAAGCAGAGGTTACATCTTGTCCTGATTGATTGTTGCTATGCTGTAGAGAGTGAGGCGGCTACGTAACACTGCATTGAGAGCGTAATGCTTGACTTTCATCCTTTATTAACAGGATTGTAAGTTCAGATTATATTTAGAGGTAGTCACTTATTGCAAGATTGACGATATTTTCCTTTTCAAACAATATTTCCAAAGTAACATTTTGAAAATCTATTGGTTGATTGTTAAGGGTCATATTTCATGCATCATCATCGTTTGAAAAAAAACCTGTTTGTTTACATATTCAAAAAAACGAATTCTGATTGGCCGGTTCAAAAATGTGTGCATCAACTGTCAAGGTCAGAGGTAAATAATCAGGAAATCTGAATTATAAATTTTGCTAATCTGGGTTATTTCTGGTTTACTTTCACATTTCAATTGTGCTGATGGTTTTTTCTGGAAATAACTATTTGAATCCGTCCAAAAGTTTATCAAATAATGTAGTTTGATATAGCACTAATCCCCTTTAATGGGCCTTTAATGCGTCATCATCGTTTGAAAAAAAAAAACACAATTGAAACTTAAACTGAGGCAGGATAAAAAAGTTTTACCCAGCACTTTTCCTGTCAAAAGCATTCAGCATTTAAACACATTTATTTTAACGTCTTTTGTTGGATAAAACAGACATCATTTGATTAAATAGTTTTCTTTACTTGAACCTTAATGTCTTTGTTCAGTTATATGCATCGGCAAAAATTGGTATCAAAAACCATTGCAAAAAAGAGAAATGCTTCTTTAACGCTTTATCATAACTTTAACAATGGTTTCTACAATTTCAAACTAAAGAAAACACATTTACTCTTACTATTTTATAACGGTGTGAACTGAAATTTGCTATCTGGGCTAATGGCAAAATCTAAAAATCATGACTTCATACAACAACAACTAATGTTGTGGGCTAGTGTTGCATTTAGCCATTATTATACTGCAATGTGTCAAATAGGAACACAGAAACCAAACGTTTTAAAGAAAAACAGACAAATATTTAACAATAAACATAAATTTAATAAACATTCATTAACATACAATTGTTCATTTTTTCAATTGGTTTATTAAAAAGTTTGGAAAAAACAAAGAAGGTGCGGCAGCCAAAAGTCAATCATGGTCAAGACTGTGTCAGTACCCATTGCGATTTCATTGGACTCGGACAAATTGGAAACATTTTGGAGACATTACAACTCTACCATCCATTGCCAACGGTAGATTACATCCCCAACAATGATTTCAATTCTGCAACATCAGTCACACTAAAATCACTATAACGTTATCAGAAATATATTGATCATTAAAAACAACAATTTCATTATACCACCACAATGATTAACTACTTTGCAAAGAAATACAGAAATCCTACATGAGCACGTGTACAGTGGGGGGAGACCATGATGACCGTTAACTGACCACACATAAATAAAAACAGCCAAAGTTGAGAATTTTGGGGAAAAAAGCCAAAAAGTGGATAAATTTTGAATAGGAAAAATAGAGGAGAATTTTGAATCCATGGCCGAAAAAGAAGATCGGACAAAAGGATGAAAAAAATGGAGAAAAAAGGGTAAATCCGGAGTGATCTTCTTTCTGAAAGTAGAATAAAAGTATCCTGTCAATGATAGATTTTACATGATAGACAGGCCAATACTTTCCCAAAATCTGACTCGTTCACTCATTTATTCATGTCTATTTGCTAATCACACTTGCAGCTAAAGATTATAGAAACAATTGGGATAATACGAAAACTAACTATAAACAAACAATTCATCTTAATAAATAACTACTACAATAGTTTTTACTCTCCAAATTTGTAGAGGAATATCATATTTTTTAATACCCAATAGTAGTTGCCTGCTATTGTTTTGAAATTGGAACAATCAAATCCTTGTCTGGGAGATAAGAATTACACGCTGACAATATTGTATTTTTTTTTTAATGTCTGACTTGACCTAATCATCACACAAGTTTTAAGTTAATTCACATTTTCTTGCTTTGCTAGTTTTTTCAGTTTAAATGATCAATTGTTCCATTATGAGGGTGTCATACAAGTCTCTAGTAATTGATCTTATTTGTTAAGAACTTATAGTACAGTATTGCACTGAAGTCTCAATTTTAAGTTATTGACAATTTGTGCTTTCAATACTGAGTGACATGTGATGTTTTATTTCTCAACAAAAATAGATTTTTATGAAATATTAATAAGTACTGAAAAATTTCTTACAGGGGATTGCTGCTGTGAGTTTGTTCATCCAGGCGATTGCTATGATGTGCCGCGCACTTACTGAAACCATATAAAAAGAATTGTTAAAGTTTACATCTTTGTATGGAGCTGTGTGACCCATCTAACTTGAGAGCAACAGTAAGTGACATGAGATTGAAACAAATTATGATTTCTATGTACATGTTGACTTTTCTGGTTATACGAATTTGATGTTTATCACAAGCATTAAATAAGTACTACACTGAAGACAGACTATAGTCTTGTAACTAACCTAAAAAAAGTAGTATGAATCATTTCACAGCTGAAATGTTTATTTTGTAATAATTAACCAACACTACTGAATGTGACATATTGAGAATTGCCTACTTTACTTTTGAATCACTTTATGTGCATTTTCTGGGACACTGACTGTTTTCTCATTTTTTAACGTAAGGCTATATTGTTAACAAAAGCGAAATACTTCTGTAGCTTAAAAATGAACCCTAAATATAGAAAAAGTAACCGCTAAATGAAAATGTCTTGACTATTATCAAAGACAGTCAGCACAATTGATCAGCATTGTGTGTTGAGAGAATCTATATAAAGGATATAAATATGTTCTTACCGTCGCCTGGATGAAAAACTCGCCAAACCCACTATCGAAGCAGCATCGATAGCGGGGGTCGGGCCCTGCTAAAATAGAGGGCCCGACTCCACCCTACACCCAACCTCCACCCATAAATCAAGACCCCCACACTAGCAGCAGCCAGTCTGGCCACTGCTCTCATCCACAGCTAGGACTGTCCCATCCACCTGTAAACACAACAAACAAAATGTATACACAACCTAACATTCCCTCCCCTACAAGTCATTTTGATCAAATATTACCAAATAACATACAGCCCCTGTCTATTAACCCATTGAATAACCCTATATAAGGCATTTACTTATATTGACTCATTTCGACCAATCACAGTCTGTTGTCTTCAATGTTGATCAGTGACAAAAATTATGAATGACAAAAATTGTAAATTAATACTACTTATCGAAATCCATCATTTTAAAACCCTATTGAAAACTAGAACAACATCATTTTCAGCTATACACCAATGCCCAGCTCAGCAAGGATTGAGGAAGACCCTTACTTCACAATCCATAGGGGCCAGTCAAGAAAGATTAGAACCATCAACATTCTATTGAGAGGTTGGTTTTTATATTGGTTGTTTTGCAATCAGTTTGAAATGAGTATTTCTAAACAACTTTAGTAAGTTGTGATACAGATAAGGAGAGAATGTGACCAATGATATCATACTCAGCATCAGCACCACTCATACCATAAAAGGGCATGTGTAACTATATCATGAACACTGTAGAGAATAAAGCATTAAACGCAATTATCATGAAAACAAAGAAAATACTGAGCACCAATAATCAAATCTTATTAGGAAAACCTTGCCCTAACCAAACCATGTTTTATCAGGACCAGGGTAAGCAAAATCAATTGTGTGTATTACCTGGCATATCCAAAAGGTGTAACAGACTTTATTTTAACCGTATCATCAAATATGGACAAGTGAGGGAAAAGTATTTATGGGTAGGTAAATCAAACTCAGATTTCGCTGCCTCTGAAGATAATGTTTCAGTATTTTACATATTTCATGTAGATTAATTTTTCAAAATTAACTTACAGTCACATCTGCCTTGGCCTCTGCCTTGGCCTCTACCTTGGCCTCTACCTTAGCCACAACAAGCTGGATGACTTCGTCTAAGAACATCCTGACCTCAATGGGCACCTGATGAAATAAAAACATGGAAAATTGTGTTGATGGTATAATATCAAAACCTTGCACTATTGGTAATTTCTCCTCTTGTCACTTTCGAAATACCGCAACAAAAAATATATATTCCGCTTTCAATATGGACCAGTCACAACGTGTCATACTAGGGAATGGATTACCCATTTCTTATTAGAAACAAGAGACCAACATCAAGATTCAATAAAGATCTTTTGGTCAAACAGCTTTGTTAATCTAAGTTTCAGGATTGATTTAAGTGTAGGAATTTCTATTCTCTATTCTATAATAAATCTGCATTGGCTGCACCAATAGACAAGCAATTATCGTGTATCACAGAACATGCAAGATGTCTTCAATTTAGTACATACACTGTTTGGTGATAAAACATGTGTTAAAGGGTAACTGGTTTTGGTTAAAGAAAATGGCATTATTATGTTTCACATTGAACCTTACTATTTGAGATACAGATAAATAAATGGAACTTAATTTTCAGAGTTTGGAAACTTTTACTCACACTAGCCAAAGCAGCTGCCTCCTCCTTCTTATTCATTTTAGCCTGGGCCTTTGCCTGAAAGAACTCAAAATGTTTAAATGTAACATCCCCATAAGTTGAATGCTGTTTACCAAAAATATGTGCATGTAAAAGCATTGAAGAAAGTATTATTTTTTTCGTCCAAAATTTCTCTTTAAAAAGTGTTACGCTCCACATTTTGTCATGACATTATGGTAAAAAGAGTCTTAGCAATCTCTGAAAAGAAAATGTGTCAACAAAAAGTTAGAAAATAGTAAGCATGGCATAAAGATATCACAAGCAAAAGGCTCTACACTAATTTTCATATTCTAAAAAGAAAAATTAAACAAATATAACTTTGTTATATGGACTATATAAAACACAAAAGATACCCTTTTCCTTTCTTTCTTCTCATCTTGCCTTGCCTTTTTGGCAAGGGCCTTTTCCTTGTTTGCCAATTCTTTCTTCAGCTTGGCTTCTAGTTTCCGTGCCTTAGCTATGTTTCTCTGTAATAAAATCATAGACGACATATACCCCAATTTGTTGGCAAGTGGATTTGAAAAAAAAAATCAAGAATGAACACATTTTAGATGCTTATTTTGAATGTCTATAAGAGACATAATTCTGCAAATCGGCATTAGGGACACATATTTTACAAGTCAAATTCATAAGAAACACTGTCCTTGTTTTCATATTCCTCATTCAACAAATCCGTTAATTAAAAGACACTGAGATTACAGTCAATATCAAATCTTCTACAATTACAAATAACTTACCACAGCCTCAGGCCCATCATCCAAGAAGGTTAAGGAGATCACTGAAAATTATAGAAATATACATCCTTAACCCTTTCCCTTACAACGGAATTTACGAAATTATGATCAGTACAAATGGAAGCAAATATTTGTGTCTGGTTAAATGATGAACATTGAATGGTTGGCATAAATATAACAACAAAACATCGCATTGCAGAAATGATAAAATGTTATATACAGGCCTGTGATGATTTCTAATCCAGGTTACTTAAGAAGATTGAATGATACTGTGACACATGAAATGCATTTTTAAGATTAAGGGTCTCATGTTTTTATCATTAAAAAATGTGAAGAAGTTATCAAGTATTACTATCTTTCAATAACATTCAATAATAATAATCATTATATAACGTCATCTATTTCAAGCAAGCATATACTGTACAACTATATGATTATCTCTAACAATAAATCAATCATGCTTAAATCACGTACCTGAATCGAAATCCTCGTTCGACTCTTCATCTGGGTCGCCATTGCACCCCACCCGTGGACTACAAGGGAAGCATTTCCCCATGCTTGAAAAACAACTTCGAATGCCTCGAATCATGATTGGTTACCATGCGTGATGAACACTAATCGGTAGACAGAATAATAGCGTCGCGACGCGTCTATATATAGCCTGGTCAACTGATGACGTCATATATGACCCGAGCAACCACCCATATACGGTAAAAGGTGACGTTCTTTGAATATGTCTAACATTTTGGTGATACCAAAAGAAAAGGTTTTCAATTATCTAATCGTTAATCACAAAGTTGACCCTATTTGAGTATCACCGACCCTTTAATTGGAGAAATTGATTTCCAGTGACGTCACAATAGGTCGGGGCGTGACGACCAAAAACAATGTCATTGGCACGAATTACAAAACGTCAGTCAAAATTATAGAAACTCTATCCTAATGGTGAAAATTGCTGAGATAAGTCGAATTTCCCGTCGCCCTTGCACTGGACCATCAGCCAGACATGATGTTACCACGACCATCACTTTAAATGGTTTGATATGTGCCTATTTTAACTGAAAGTCTGGCGCTCTTAAAGTCTGAGAAATGGCTTTTGTTTGTTTGTTTTTGTTTGATTCGTTTTGTTTTACATCGATTGAGAAGGAGGCTTAATAAAGCCCATCGAGTCACTCTCGATACACAAGTAATAACGCCGGTTTGTGGGCTAGTCCCGGCAATTTTCACCTCGCCTTAGAACGGGATTTGAATTAACTTAACGAAATTCCTCTCATGTTTTACAATTACAAGCACTTTATCTTATTATTGTTGTATCATAGGCGTAGGAGCCGGGTGTGGGGGGGGGGCAGGGGGGGCCCGGCCCCCCAATATCCAGACCGGGGGGCCAGACTATACTTTGGCCCCCCCAATATTCACAATGGCAAATGAAGATATTTGAAAAGAAAAAGAAAAGAAACGAAATTTAACAGCAGAATAAAAATAAATGTGTATTTTTGTGCTTTATCTAATTCCAATTCGCCTTTTGTAATGAACAATAACCAAAATCTTTTTGACGTCATCATCGCAAATGACAATCTGAACACATCGGGTTTATCCAATGAAAACTCTTCTCACAAAAATACCCGGGAATTTTTGATTGACAAAAACAACGGTGTAATAGAATTTTTTCTAAGGAGTCAGACTCAATATTGTCTTCAATTGTTAGCTAAAGCTTGAACAATAAGTTATTCTCGATCTTATGGAAGATGAATCCGTGGCTGTGACAGTCTGGTCGCTGCCACTCTTTGTTTAAATCTATGCATTTGATTTCCGCGTGAGATCGAGACCTGGCATATCCTTTTTTTTTTATTATTATTATTAAAGATACACATTTTCATACGCTTTCTTTTAATTCTCATAATGTTATTGAATTTGTAAATGCATGAAGAGTCATTAAAAAGTTTGGGAACACTTATTCTTAGACCGGTCTTCATCTGAAGTTTCAATGTTGAAAACGCTCCTACGCCTATGCAGTCTTGAAAAATCCTTAGAGGATTGGGGTGGCAAATGGCGGGTCTTTCTTCATCCACCATGAGCAGCACATTGCAATGCTTTTGAAAACGTGTTGACGCGACGTTAAACCTTTTTGAAAGAATCTAACAAAATAACTTTGCGTGTGGTGAACGCTGAAAACCAGCTTGTGAAGAATACCCATAATTCGCCATTTTGAAAATCATTTTTTCGTGCTTCGGTATTGCTTCGGTAGTTCTCGATATGCAATGGTTGGAACCGGAGCTATTTGCCTTAATCGAATAGTTCCGGCCCTGACCTGTGTATGCCGAACACGACCGAATGTATCCGACGAAAGAATGATTTTCAAAATGGCGTATTATGAGAATTCTACCTTAATGCTCTTCACATATGCGAAGGCCTATGAACTGAGATCTAGACTAGGTCCTTGGGTTGAAAGGTTCAACCCACTTTAAAGCTAAAAGTAATCTTAACAAGTCTGGCTTCGATAAGTCATATAATGACCACTTAAAGATATAAAAGATATATAAAAATGTGTTTTAAGTCTATCTAGAGTATGATTTTTACGATTTTCTAAATGTACCCTCTCGATCACGACGGCATGAATCGACCTTTAATGACCTTTCCCTACCGACACTGTTATCATATTGTCCCAATTTGAAATAGTTGCATAAGTTTCGGTTTTTCATTGTTTTCAACATCGTTACTGTTTAATCACTGCATTCATTGTAGCATTCCGTCTTCCGTACATTTTCTCGCAACGTGTTTAGTTTAAACGTATTCAACTTACATCGATTGTGAAACAAAATCTTACAACTAAGACCAATAACTCTCGATTCTGCTTCCTGGACTATAACCAGTACTCGCGCCAAATGTGGTTTAATAAAAGGTCGCTAGGCGGAATCCGCTTCTCACGTCGTGCGGGATTCAATCCCACGACCCTCGTCTCTGGAGGCAACTCTCGATTTGTTTGATTTCAGTAATATTGCGGCTTTCCTGCAAATTTCACGGTACCAGTGGCACTTGCAGGGTTTCAACCAGGGACCCACGGGTTACAAGTCCGCCATATTTAACACTGACCCAAACAGGACTCGTGTACTCGTGTACATACACTATATTCAGGACATTGTGACAAAACAAGAAACTCCCAACCACGAGCATATTTTACATGTGTCACGGACATTTCAACGATTGTGAATCGGGCTCTTATCTAACCCTTTCCCAAACAATAACGACATTTAACCACTTTGATGCCTTTGTCAGCTAGTTTTATCTTCTGTTACAATAAAGGACTCTTTAATTAAATGGGAAACATATTCAACATGAACATAATCAATTAATTATCCGCTGCCTTCATAAAACATGGAGATGCACAAATAAAGAGTCTTCTAACTCTTTACCAACCACACAATTTTTGCCTGTCTTTTACTACAAAATACTACATTTCAAAATGTGATGGAATTGAAAAAAAATCTTGAGATAGGACAGAAAACATTGTGGGGAAATGAGAAATTGCTCGTGAAGAGCAATTTCTCCTTTCCCACAATGTTTTCCAGGGTCGTCTGCAACAAACTGGTCAAATGTCGTTATTGTTTGGTAATGGGTTAAAACTCACACATTTCCAAAGACAACTTTACAGTTTAAAAGACTGCTCGCCTTTTTCATGAAAATGAAGAATAATGCTCCGTTTACAGAGGTTTTGTTCCTGTAAAACCCTAGTGGTTGGATGCATAACCTTCTGGTAAAAGGTGGCCGTCAAAGAACACGGGGTGCCAAGTTTGAGACAAAGTGGAACATCTGGCGCCGTGGCTCAACCCCCAAATGCCAATTGGCAAGACACTTGAGAGCCCTAGCCTAGTAGTGGTGGATCCAGGAAAGCCGTACTATCACTATCATAGCGTTCAACCCATTATAAAACAATGTTAATCTTAATTCCTAACGTGAACGCCATCCACAAAGTCATAAGCATCATCCCGCTTCCCTCCTTCTGTATTGAAAAAATAGTTATAGATTTTAATATTATTGCAGTTACTTCCCTTGATTAAAAAGACGCCATTAATTCGTACCAAGCTTCAACGGTCCAATACGCATAATTTCCGCGTATAAGATGCGTAAAAGAACTATTTTCGACATATTTTAAGAAGACAATCGTCCATTAATTATATTCACAAACCACGAGACCCACTTTTGCTTTCGACTGTTTTAAATTTCCGGCGGGAAATGACGTATAGGTGAGGCAACTTGAACTTTGACCGAGTCTGGCTGTGTTGTTATGTTCGAAGGTTCTGATAACAGCGATATCGAGCTTGACGACTTCGAAATGTCCGCAGACGACGAGAAGACACTTCTAGTGGGGAGCTCGAGGAGGATGGCAGGTGCAACTTACGTGCGAGACCAACATGGCGGCGGTGAAAAGGGGGAGGGTGGGGGAAGTGTGCAACTGGACACCACCTCGACACAGGGGGAGAAGGAAATCCAGTCATCAACGTTTGTGTACATCTTGTCATTTTTCTCCGCCATTGGAGGATTTTTGTTCGGTTATGACACGGGTGTCGTGTCTGGCGCAATGTTGCTCATCAAAGAACGGTTCAATCTGACGTCTCTAATGGAAGAAGTGATTGTGAGCGTTACCATCGGATTTGCGTTTCTATTTGCGCTTGCTGGAGGGATAATGAATGATAGGCTTGGTCGGAAGTTAACGACAGTTATAGCGAGTGTTGTGTTTACGATCGGTGCTGGAGTGCTGGCTGCTGCAGTTAATGTTGCCATGTTAGTAGTTGGCCGCGCCATTCTTGGAATTGGTATAGGTAAGAAGAACAAATACTCATAAGTTGCAAACCAATTAGAAAGGGATCACTATTGAAAGCCAATACAATCAAAGGTTTCACCTATGATTAACATGTTCTCCACTTGTCTTGATAATTGAAATATTATTGCCCTTAAAGGTGTCTGCAGTAGAGTATAGAAATTTATTTTTAAAATGGCTTCAAATGCTGTCCTTTTGATAACCTATTACCTCAGATTAAATCTTGCACGTTTCTGAACTTTAGAGTATAAGCATGCAACAAATAGAGTGGTACCATTTCCAGTCAGTTTTTGTTTTTAATTTGCATGGCATGGGTAAAAGACTGTTTTGGCAAAAGACAAGATTGCTTGACCATATTGTTTCTAGTCTTCTATTGTGCAAAGGATCATGATTTACTTTTTTTTCTTCTATGTCTTTGGTACCAATAGGAATAAGTTGAATATGGTAGTTATATGGATTTTTTCTCTATTAAAACAGTATTGAAGACTGATTTTCATAGTGATAAAGGATATCCAATTATCCATATAAAACTTTTAAATCGTTGGGTTAAAAACATTTTTACTCATGATGAGCAAAGTCTCCTCTTTTCTAAAAACTTTCAAATGCAATTGCACTTTTAATGGTGATTGTGTCAGGTTATAGGAAATAATTTGCCAAATGGCTTTAAACCCTATTTGATGCAAACTCAATTAAAATTGTATGTTTATGTATAAGCATTTTCATAATCCTCACAACATGCAATTAATCTTGAAAGGGTAAAAGTCTAAAGACGTCTGACCTGTTATCATTCATACATGCAATTATCTGATGACTGACAGACTTTGGATTGATCTTATGAAGTCCTTAAGAGCTTATCTCATATGACTCCAATCTTTAATATCAGACACAGTTAAATATACTGACTGGTCCAAATTGAAAGCATTAGCACCAACATTTCACCTACTTATATCACATTTATCGGAAAGGCATCATTTACTCAAACTAAGGGTACTTCCAACTATTTTTTTATGATTATTTTTGGTGAAGTTGAAAAAGATATTTGATAGAGAAACATTTTTCAGCATAAATTTGCACATGCATCTTGTCTTCTTCAGCATACAACAGGTATTTAATCAAAAAGGGAGATTGAAAAATTTAAAAGGGGAAAAACAAATATATTTTCCACCAACCATTTTTTAATTAGTTTCCAAGTTCCATGTTTCAATTGATACTCAGTAAAATAGGCTTTTCAAGATGACTAATAAAATCAGCAACTTGAGACAGATGAAAAGAAAAGAGAACATATCTATAAGTCCCTTTGTGCATTTATATGATTTGCATAAATGAAATTGATTTCACTTGCGCATAAATTATTGAAGTCAAAATATTGCCTGAAACAATGTAATAATACAAAGATTTATTTTTCCTTTTTATCAATCTTCATGTGTAAAACCTTACAACAGTTTACAATCTTTCAACATAAGTTTAGTTTTTCCCTTATTACCAGTGACCAATTATGCCTTCTTCACCAAATGAAAGCCCTGCAAGATCTTGTTGAAATGAAAATTACCTCTCCAGGGCTCATAAATGGTGTAAATAATCAGGCCTTGCTTCAATGACAGTGCCTCTGTATATCACAGAATGCACACTACCGAGGCTGCATAGCCAAACTCGTTACTTCAAACAATTTGTTTATCACGGGCGTTCAGTTCATAGCGAGTGTGGTGGACGGAGTGTTTAGTTATGATAAACTCCATGGCTGGAGGTATCACAAGATTTGTGCCCCACATTGTTGCTTATGTATCGCTTCAAAAGCTTCTGTCAAATCTAGGCAGGGCTTTTATTCACTTTATAACAGATACCTGTGGTATTCTTTAAAAGTATGCAGTTTTCCCATACAAATGAGTTTAAACGCTTGTTCTTTTCCTTTTTTTTCTCCTAATTACCCAATCTTACTATATTATATATTAATAAAAAAATGTGTTTCCCTCAGAGTGAAGAAAAGCCTGCACTCCTGTCAACTGGGTATTGAAATGTAACTTTGATTTACATTTTCATAAATGCCAGCGCCAGTAAACAAGGAACAACTATGACGAGACGTAAAGCTTATTTATTGCTCGAATAACATTAGCGCTGGAACTCCATACAAAATGGCGGACAAAGAGAGAGGGGAGATAATCCGTGATAACAGCCTACAGTATATCTGTACTATTTCAATACACACTATACATATAGTGGCGCAACCTTCCTTCTTTCTCTTCCCTTGAAAAAATAAAACATTTCTATTCTCAATGGAAAACAATATATATATATATACAGAGAGAGAGGCAAAAAGCATACTTGTGCCAAAACACTGAAACCATATCTCTATTGAATATTTACCTTACTTTGTGGATTAATCATGTTTAAGAACAAAACAAAACATTTCCTGCACATGAAATTGCTATAAGAGCGTACCTCAGGCGCATGAAATTGACTAGACGTGCATATCACTATTTTCTGATGTATGACTCTGTTAATAATCAGAAACTTTGAGTACAAGTTTATCATTGAAACTAAAATTTTTAGACTAGCTATTCCCAACACACTAAATGTTAAATTATTGACACAGTTAAAGTATACAGCTCAAGATGTGACATAGTCCTTCAAATACTCCGGTGGTTTCCGACTGCGATGAGACATACGGCGGGGAGCTTGTTGGCCAAGTAGTTGGCTATCGTCGAAAGTTTCTTCAGCCATTTCGACAGTTTGTGTATTAAGAAACGAATCGAAGGGTTCGTTCAAAACGTCTTCCTGGGTGTCATTCGGTGGGACAATTAATGCTGGTGGGATGTCTATTGTCGTTTGATCTAGGTCCAGATTGTCCATAGGCGTTGTGTCGGTATCCTCTTCATTTTCACAAATGATTTGGTCCTGTATTAAACTGCTGGAATTTATCTCAGAGTTGACACGATAACATTCTGATTGTTTCACTTTGTATGATGACGCGCGTAACTGATTTCCGACGAATTTTTTTATGAAACACCACTCTCCGTCCATAGAAACTACAATATATCGGTCCCTGGCACGAGTCTTCTGTTTGTCGGAATACAGATACACAATATCTCCTACACTAATATTTTCGGAATATCGAGAATATTGCGGACATTTCGATTTCTCACTATATGTGTGGTTCTTTTCACGAATCGTGTGTTGTTTCATGATTAAGGCCTGATCCGAAATTGGGAGTTGTTCATGGGTGAACTGATTTCGTTGTGTCCACATTTCTCGTGCTGACAGTCCTTGATTGCGGATACGCGAGTTTAACCTTGCAACACAAATAGCTAGTTCCAAAGGCGATACTGTGCCACCTCCGGGTTCATGGCGGAGCAGCTCTGTTTCGAGTTCAGCAATCCCTTTTTCAGCGACAGGGTTTTTGTTCGCGTTTTTAATCCTCCCGATTTGAAGTGATATGTGAAATTGTTTTAATGACGCGTCGTCTCTCAAAGATGCGAAGCCAGGAGCAGGGTCAACTCGAACAACCGCACCCGGTCCATCAAGTGGATGTAGGCCTACAATTAACTGAATCAATGAATTGCGCAATGTATTGCGTTTCTCGTCTTCTATTAAGCATGCCGATGTATAAGATGTGACAGTTTCCCTGACTAAGAGAATCAATTGACGGTTGCGCTTCAACACATCTGCAGCAAAGTTCATGCCTATTGCCTCTGGGGGATCCTCAGATGATTGCTTAATGAGGTTGTCTGGAAAGCTTTGTAATGAAGCACACGTATGACAGGAACCATGTAATCGATCGATAGCCTTTGACAAGTCTAGAGCAAAGAAATTTCTCTTAACGACAAGCTGGAGTTGATGCCTTGATGGGTGATCCAATCGGATATGTAAAGCCATGATCAGGCCGTCTAAAACGCTTCTTGGGACTAATATCAAGTCCGTTGGAGGAAGGAGAGGATCGTTTCGGCGAACAATGAGTAATCCATCCCTTGCTACAGACGCGACACTTAGATACCTTTTGACGTCTTTAATGTTGGTGAGCTTTTTTGAAGGACGTGTACCCTGTTTTAAGTGTGCCATTACCCGGCGCAAGTCCGGACATTCAGACTGTACATCCTTCCAAGCCGAGCGCGAAGTGAAAGGTAGTTTACTGGTATTGTCTATTATGTCCTGAATGCTTACTGATCTAACAACCGAGTCTTCTAGGGTGCAAATAAATGTGCAAACTTGACATTTTGGCTGGTAACAGTCTGGGGCATTTCGGCTTGCGAAATCAGAAGGAATGTTGGCGGTGCCAGAAAGATGTTTGACGGTTGTTTGATATCGACATACGACGGAAAGGAACGATGTTACTCTCGGACTGGCTGAAAATTCACCGCGAGATAACTTCGAAATGGCTTGCACACACGGTTTACTGTCGGTCAATACACAGGCTTTGTGTTCTGATTGGATAATAAATGGAGCAAAATGCTTCACAGCTGCAGCGATGCACAATGCTTCAACCTCACAAGGTAGCCATGTCACTTGGTGCTTCCTTAGCTTTGCACTAAAGAACCCAGCCAGGAGCAGCCTGGTGTTTCGGGTCACATATAATGTTGCGCCGATGCCATGCTTCGAAACTGATCCGTCGGTTACGATCCATAGTTTATCACTCGCTTTTGGGATAGTGATCGATTTGTTTGATTGAAGCGACTGTTGGGCAGTCTTGAAATCTGTCATTAATGTATCTGTCCAATTGATCTTGTCACGGGATTCCAGTCCAGCTATAGCTTGATCTAGTGAAGACAGAATACTGGAACAATTTGGTAGGACTCTTGCTAGCATCTTATAGGCACCTATGAAGGATCGCATACCATGAACCGTGTCAGGTGGTGGACACGAAGACAACACTGCAATCTTATGGGGGCTTGCTGAGATTTGGCCATCTGTCCAAACCCATCCAAGAATCGTTGTGGTTCGTGGACAAATGATTGTCTTTGATGGAGATAGATGTAAGTTCGATTCTTGCAACGCCTGTAACACGCGGGCCCAATTTGCAAAAAGTTCCTCAGGTGTATTTCCCCCACAATAGAGATCATCTGCCAATTTAGCAACGCAGCCATCTTGCAAACAGTCACCTAAGACACGGCACATTAATTCCTCCAATGCTGTTTCGGACCCTGGCATGCCCATAGCACACTTGGTATATACGCGAACGCCTCGAAATGGAGTAGCCACACCACAATATTTCATTGATGTACGCGCCAATGGTATCTGATAAAACGCGTTTGACAAGTCCGACACGATAATATATTTCCACTGGCCAATAGTTCGTAGAATTGAATCAACATCAGGCATGAGGGATGGCTGAGGTTTACTGTACTGTCCAACTTCAGCAAAGGCTGTAACTAGGCGGAAGCCTCCAGAAGACTTCTTGACAAGAAATGATGGATTAAGATACTCTGCGGTGATTCCAATATCCTCTGGTCGCTTGAAAACCCCCTGTGCCTCTAGTTCATCAAATTTCCCCTGTAATTCAACCAGCTTGTTTCGAGAATACTGAGGAACGCGGCCTTTTCTTTGTGGCGGTTCAACGGGGCCCATATTTACAACAGCTTCGAATGGACCAGCTGCGCCGTTGTATCCTTGTAGGTCAGGGCTGAAAATTTGATCATACTCCTTAAGAAGCTCCTTTAATTGGCTTCGATTCTCGAGCGGCAAGATATTGTCAGGGTCTAATGTAACTTTGCCTGAAAAATAATCTTTAACAGGACTTCGCTGCTCCTGTGGATTCAGCATTGTAGGTGGGGCTATGCAGTCATTCAACCCAGGAGAATGAGTATACAGTACTTGACATACATGGTCATTCTTCCTGAGTTGTTGGGGTTCACATGTGTCATTGTAGAGACGGATCTTTCCCGCTATTGTCTCAGTGATTTGTGGGCGTGGCCAATCACGAGTACCTTTTGGAGTGTCGTCTACTCGGGGCTCGATGGCGAGAGTGTAGTCATCTTTGGAGTCAAGGGGAGAGTCAAGTTCGACAAAACTACCTGGCCAGACAGTGGTAGACTTTGCTCTTAATACAAATGCTTGGGTTCGACGGATGCGGTTTTCTTTTCGATCTGATGAAGAACCATACTTAATGACATCACACCCTTCTATGTTGATCTGTTGTATTGCTGGTCTTACTGATATGTCGTTACTTGACATGAAAGGAATGCCTGCTAAAACGTCAACATCTAGGTCACTGACAACAAGAGCTTCTAGGTAAAGATCGGTGTTCTCTCTCGATAGAGTCATACGAGTTTCACCAACGATTTGTAGGGGTGTTACTCCATCTGCTTGTAAGGCACTTTGTTTACTTTTGGTAATTACTGCTCCTATCGAACGTGCAGTAGATTCTCGAATCATGCTAACTTCTGCTCCAGTATCGAGTATAAGCTGTAATGGGTAATGTTTGTAAAATGCCTTAAAAAATGGGGACTGTTTTGTAATGACGCGGCGCAAAGAGGCAACAACGCGTAACTTGTGTGGTTCATTGTCAGCCATTTCGTCAATTGGTGAAGGGAATTCATCTTCGCCAGACTCGGGATCATCATCAATGGGTATCGTCTGTCGTGCTTTCGTCATGTACAGTCTATCTCCCTCAGGTAAGAATTTACAGGTGCTGAGGTAATGTTGGTAGGACCTGCCAGACTGTTTACATAAAACACAAGTCTTTTGTGGCCGTTTTTGGTATGCGTTACTTCGAGATGATCCACACTGAGTACTTTTAAATGCTGTTCTAAGAACTTTGGCATCGGCAATGGAGTGAACCTCATCTAACAAGCTATCCAGAGCCATGGAAATTTCTGGCTTGAGGGATGCCAGTGTTTGTGAGCGCAGCTCTGTGCCATATCTTTGTTTGACAAGGGAGGGTAGTTCTGGGTGAATCAGCCTTAACCATGTAAGAACAACTAAGTTTTCAAGGGTAGGAGAAAGTTCTTCGTCTTCTTCAGGTACATTCCCATGGTGCTTAATGGTACCACCAGCATGCAGGAGGTTATCTTCAACAAAACTGGTAAGTCTCTGGTAAAGGTCCTCTGGTCTCTCATTGGGTTCAAGCCGGATGTTATTGAAATCAAGAAAATGGCTTCCTGACGTCTGAAACCCGTAATGTAGACGTATAGATTGCCACACCCCTTTTATTGATGTTGAACTCTTAACAATGGTATTACGAGATATAACTGGGCAGTAATTCGCAATTTGACCCAGCATAAGCTCAAGTTGGGTACACTTCTGGGCAGCAGAACGTCGTGCCGCTTCTTGGACAGCTTCTCCATCGTCGGTAAGTCCTCGAAGGGGAGTAGCATTTGTTTTCTTACCCCAAGTAAAATCGTCAATAAGGAATCGGGCAAAATTTGGGTCCAGAGAAAGGGTGTATTGTAAGTTCTGTCGCCAGGCCTCAAAGGTCGTAATGTTTTCATTCTTACTTAAAGCCCATTGTTTTGGTGCTCTTGCGCCTGCCATGATGTCTATTGAGACAGAGTTTAACTAGTTGTTTACGTATAACAGCTATAAGTAGAAGCTGCCTCGTCAATCACTAAGCACGTGGGTTGTTGTATTTACCGTTGTTAATCGTTCTTGAGCATCGAACTGGGTATTTCTCGCTGTGTAGAGATGGGCGAAGGGTTCATGAAGCCGCTGCCACCACGCCAGTAAACAAGGAACAACTATGACGAGACGTAAAGCTTATTTATTGCTCGAATAACATTAGCGCTGGAACTCCATACAAATGGCGGACAAAGAGAGAGGGGAGATAATCCGTGATAACAGCCTACAGTATATCTGTACTATTTCAATACACACTATACATATAGTGGCGCAGTCTTTTTTGCTCTTGTCCATTTAATGGTTTGAAATATCAAATTTCAATAAAAATTCACTTGTTCGTTCAGGCTTTTGGACAAGCTGGGCAACAGGATTAATTGATTTTGCCACTCCAGGTCCACATATTTATTGTTTAATATCAAAAACCATTTTTGTTAATAGGATACATGTACGGATTGTCTTGTTTGGAAATGATATGAAATACATGAACTATCAACAAACATTAGTAATTAATGGATTTACTTAATGCAAAGATTTACTGACAACATGTGATTTGCTCCCTCCTATATTTGAACGTGTTCTTACCACAGTCTTAACCTTAAAAGTTTGCTTTAGTGAAAGTAAATATTCAGCTAACAGTTAACTAAAACACTAATGGAGTACTCAAAGACCATAGCTGTGGATGCACCTTAAAATCCCATTCATTTGTTACAACATATACACAACATGGTAATTTAGAGGTCTCCCATTTGATACCTTTCCATAACTCTAGGTATTAGATAAAACTGATAACTTTGTCACATATTGGATAATGTATGCAGAAAGCATTTGCTTCTATTGCACAATATTCGCAGATTTATCCTGTTAGACTATTTACTTTATCAATGAAAAGGTAAAAAAATACATGCTTGTATGCAGAACTAGTATATATATACTTTAATAGCATCAGGAGAATCAAATGCAGTGTACCTTGTGAGCATCAGTATTTTGTTATATATGTATCAGCAGACTTTCATGCTCTGAGAGCTTCCCTGTTTTTCGAAGCAAAAAACCAATAAGAAGAGATGAAAATCAGTCAGTTTTCTTTCATGTTCTGATTGTTTCCCAGTTCTTAAAAGCAGAATCCCAAACACAAGATCTGAAAATATCCTTGAAAGCTTGCATAATTCATTGATAAATGATGAGCAAGTTCTGCTTTTGTCACAATGGTTTCAAACCTTTTCTTTTTCATAACTGATTAATTCGATCATTTTTATGTGTATTAGAGAAAATGTCAATCAATCCATTAACAGGCCAAAGTTTTAATGTAGGACTGTTATGTCCCTCATGAACATGAAGCTCCTGCTATCGCTTTGAAACCTCTTTATGCAACTGTTGCAAAGGATGTGCTTTTACTGACAAATTTGTCATGACTGTTGCAACATTTAACATTGACATGATGATGATCATAAGGTACATTTTAGCCCCAAAGCTGGCCAAATGGAAAACCCTCAACCCAACACCATAATCATCCAAGCACCTTAAAAGCTTACAGTATACTGCCATCTTATTTTCAGGATTGGCATCGATGACAGTCCCAGTGTACATTGCAGAGTGCGCTCCCCCAAATCTGCGAGGACGGCTCGTTACTTTAAATAACTTATTTATCACGGGCGGACAATTTGTGGCTAGCGTAGTAGACGGAGCCTTTAGCTATGATAAGGTTCATGGATGGAGGTTTGTGTTTACTTACTTAAAAATATTAGTTTAAAGCTTAGAATGCTGGGAAATTCTCTAAATTTTCGTGTCATATGCTTTTCAAAACCTTAAATATCTGCTTAATTTTGATGAGGAAAGATACTCAGAGTAGTAAACAGGTTAGGTCACAGGCCAGCCAAGTAAATTGGTGGCTGGCCTGTGATCTAATAAGCATGAAGTCGATTTCAGCACTGAAATGAAAAGGGAAGGAATCTTGAAAATGATTGAGTCCTTCTTCTGAATAACATCACAACAAGCAATTTAATTCAACAGAATATGAAACAAATAATTAGTAATTCACTAAGAGAGAGATATTCATAGAGTAAAAGAAAGATCTAGGTAAATATTCAAGAGAGATAGAGTTAGAAAGGGGGCATTATTCTATCATAATTTATAACTCATATTACCTGGTTTTGCAGCATTTCTGAGCGCTAGTATGCTTTTAATCAACTGTGTTGATATCCATCCATTCAGATATATGCTTGGTCTCGCTGCTGTTCCGTCCATCGTTCAGTTTTTTGGTTTCCTGTTCCTCCCCGAGAGTCCGAGATGGTTGGTTGCGAACGGAAAAGAGGAACGAGCAAGAACCGTCTTAATCACGATACGAGGCTCGTCGGATATAGAAGCAGAAATGAAGGAAGTCATTCAATCAGTCGAGGAAGATCGGAGGGAAAAAGAGTTGGCAGGTTTGTCACAGAAAACAATAACTCAATTATCGAGGGTTCAGTGCTAACTAACTAATTAGCCAACTATAACTAGCTATAACTAACTATAGTCAGTCCTTCACAACAAGAAAGCAGGGTCCTGCATGGCTCAGTGGTTAAGGTGGTGGACTCTGAACACAGGGTCCTGGGTTCTCGAGAGTGACCTATGAAAAGAAATCACATCAAATGAATAAGTTAAGTCTAAACTGTTTAGGAGAGTGTTTTAGTAATTTAGTAATTTAGTATTTCTGTTGTGGTGGTAATCTGTTTGTTACAACCCATACATGTATGGACAAGGCATACACAACTTGATATGTAGGGCATTATGCCCATTAGAGAAGTGGTGACAGAGGTATTTGGCCCACAACATGTTTCACAGTGCATGCTTACAATGCTAGGTACAGAATTATTTGTCCCAGTATGCTATTTGACTAAGATTGCTTGTTTTGCACATTGCTGTTAGATAATTATGGTCTGGATCAGGACTCAAATTATGGTCTATTTCAAATATTTTTTTAGAATATTCAACAAATCCTATTTTGTGGGTACCCTTAGAATCGTCTCGACGAGACTATTCTAACGAGTACCCACAATGTAGGATTTAGAAAAGCTATAAGTAAGTTTGTTTAGGAAATAGGCCTTTCGTCTATGCCTCTGTCTAAGATATTTAGGTATTTCACTCATTGATATCTAGTATACAACCTTAGCAGTTTGGCATAAAAGGTACTTGTTCACACATGAGACAATTTGCAAGTCAAAATGAAATGTCATTAAACCAATACAGTATTTGTGTCGTGCCATGTTTAATGATAAAAAACAGCTAATGAATGCAAAATTGACTACAAATGTATCAATTAATCTAAGTGTGTACAGATGTTGAGCAATGGATTTCAAAACCGTTTTGAACACTTTTGGATCTGAATAAAAAAAAATTCATTGTATACTGTCTTTATAGTCCTTATATGAAAACTCATTTTTACTTTCAATTGCTATACCCAGTATGTATCATACAACAGTCCAGGTGCTATACAGTTTAAAAAGAAATAGTATTGTAATAATCAAGTTTCCTCACATCTTTTAACAAGCATCCTTAACCCTTTACCAAATACCACATTTTCGACTGTACCAAATTGAAAGAGTTGCAGACGACATTTGAAAATGTGATGAGATTGAAAAATAATCTTCTGATAGGGCAAAAAACATCATTAAGAGCAATTTCTCCTTTTGCCACAATGTTTTCCAGAGTCGTCTGCATCAAACTGGTCAAATGTCATTATTGTTTGGTAATTGGTTAACCCATTCTCCGATACATGGTCTTGTGAATGATACAAAGTATAAGTAGCTTCAGTTTTCTCTCTCATATTGATAGTAATAAGACATCTGCTGCAACCGAGTAAAATATTAACAGAATAATGGGCTCAACTTAGTTAAAGAATGGATTGAATATGTTCTTGAAAAGCTGCATACTTGCTAAAGAAACAGTAACGATATTATGAAAAAAGAAGTATTTTGTTTGTTTGATTTTCGTTAGATGTACAAGCTAGACTCAGTCTTGAGTGTTTTAGTGTTCCTGGATGACCTAATGGCACTAGGCTAGGAAATGTGTCTTGCCTAAGGACACTCCACGGTGAAATAGATGGGTGCCTGTGGGGATCGAACCCCGGGTTGACCGCTTTATAGTCTCTGACACTAACCATTGCTCGGCTGCAGATCCTAGAATTAAAAGAGGATATTGTTAGACAGACGTTTAACCTTATTAGGTACTCATGTAAGCAGGATAGAATAAGATGATATCATTAACTATTGTGGTAGAAGGAGCAATGGCTTCTTTCTCTGCTCTCGCTGCGTACACCTGTCAGTATTGGTTTTCCGTTGTTTTTTCTCACTTTTTTGTTTGTTTTATTTTCATTTTTGTATGTTTTTTTGAATCCAAATAGGTAACAGGATAAATAGAATAGATTGTTGGAGCCTTTGAATAGGAAAGGTTATCGGGGTCAGGTTCAGATTATTATCAAATTCGCCTTTGGCTGACCGGATAGTATTTCTACAACTTGCCCGATATCATTTCTAATTCTCGACACCCACCATCTATTCTCTATAACAGATGGAAGATTAATTCTTTCCCCTTTACTAGGTTCCAATGTGCTGATGAAGATTTTGCGAACACCCATTGTCCGACGGGCTCTATTTGTTGGGTGCGGACTTCAGTTTTTCCAGCAACTCTCGGGCATAAACACTGTAATGTAAGTCTTTTTTTTATCCATACCTGACTAAGCATGCACAAGTTTCTCTATTTTCATGTCATGTAACCCTTCTTTTGATCCACACCTGAGTTAGCATGAACAAGTTTCCCTTTTTTTCATTTTTGGACCTGAAACCTGGTTTCCAGCTGTAATGCCATTCCAAATACCGCATTGCAATAACTTTTGATGTATGATTCAGTGCAAGACTCATTGGAAGTGTATCCGTCTCGTTATACAGTGGCCTTGAGTTCAAGACCCGGCTTAACCAATACTCTTAACAACATTTAATGAAGACTTGATTTATTTTTCTCTTACTAAGAATGATTGGTTCTGATATGGGAAAGCAGTCAGGGGCTTTAAAAGAATATTGTTTAGGACTGGTTATGAGATACCACAAGCATGGTTTAGTGACAGTATCTGTTTTTGTTAGACAATTTAGACCTATAGCCAGTTACTTTTGAATTCTAGAAAAGCCTTGATATAGCAGAAAAGTCTTGGACATAGGGTTAAATGCATGCAATAGAAAAAATGCCATTTCAGGTACTACAGTGCTACCATCATTAAGATGTCTGGGTTCAGGGACTCGACGACGGCTATTTGGCTGGCTGCTGGAACTGCTTTTATCAATTTTATATTCACCATCGTGGCCTTGTTTGTCGTGGAGAGACTTGGCAGGAGAAAACTGATTCTCATTAGTATGTTTGGTGAGTTTGTTTGTTTTATTAGAAAACTGATTCTCATAGTATGTTTGGTGAGTTTGTTCACCATTGTGGCCTTATGGAGAGACTTGGAGAAAACTGATTCTCATTAGTATGTTTGGTGAGTTTGTTCATTTTATAAACAACATTGTGGCCTTGTTTGTCATGAGAGACTTGGCAGGAGAAAACTGATTCTTAGTAGTATGTTTGGTGAGTTTGTTCATTTTATAAACAACATTGTGGCCTTGTTAGTCATGGAGAGACTGGGCTGGAGAAAACTGATTCTCAGTAGTATGTTTGGTGAGTTTGTTTGTTTTATATTCACCAACATGACCTTGTTTGTTGTAGAGAAACTTGGCAGGAGAAAACTGATTCTCATTAGTATGTTTGGTGAGTTTGTTTGTTTTATGTACAACCTGTTGCTTTGTTTGTCATGGAGAGACTTGGCAGGAGAAAAAAAACTGATTCTCAGTAGTTTGTTTTGGTGAGTTTGTTTGTTTTATATACAGCATTGTGGCCTTATTTGTCGTGGAAAGACTGGGCAGGAAAATCAATATCTCAGTAGTATGTTTGGTGAGTTTGTTTATTTTATGTACAGTATTGTGGTCTTATGTGTTGTGGAGAGACTGGGCCGGAGAAAACTGAATCTCAGTAGTTTGTTTTGGTGAGTTTTTTTTTATATACAGCATTGTGGCCTTATTTGTCGTGGAAAGACTGGGCAGGAAAAACAATATCAAAGATTTGGCATTTACAGACAAGTAAATTAAAATCAGATTTCGCACCTCCTGAAAAAGATATCCAACAGTTGAGACCAGAAGAAATTAAAGAGGAAACCTTTTAACCAACAGGAGTTAACCCTTTACCAAATGCCAATTTTCCACTGTCCCAAATTAAAACAGTTTGCAGATGGCATTTCAAAATGTGATGGATTTGAAAAATAATTTCTCCTTTACCCACAATGTTTTCCAGAGACATCTGCAACAAACTGGTTAAATGTTGTTATTGTGTAGTAATGGGTTATAGATGCGAATATTTGTCACAAGCAAATTCATTCTTTTTATACGCGTCGCGCGCATGCGCGAAGGCGTATATAGTGATCGTACGGAATCCTTCTTTACCTATAGGGGCTTAATCACCGCCGAGAGTAAGAAAGTAGTTCCAACTTCTATGTTGATTGTAATCTGTCTATAACTGCGTGAATTCTAATCAAATTAAATCGTCATTTTGTTAAATAACTCTTTCTTCCTTGGTTTGTTTTGGATGCATCTGTGATGTGCAGGATGGTGATAAAAGGTAATGCAAACTATCCGCGTTAATTTCCAAACATCCTAGAACTTCTAGAAGAAGGTATCTAGCGGCACCGGATAACAGTCGAAACGGCCCGATGTCAAAACGTCCTACGTTCAAAACGGCCCGAAATAAGTCAAAACGGCAAAATTTTCGGTTTAGAGTGTTAAAACAGTGTAAATCTTATTTTGGCCGTTTTGACTGATTGAAAAATCAACAATTGGGCCGTTTTGACCATTCCATGGCCGTTCTCATCGATCTCCGGGACGTTTTGACATGGGGCCGTCTTGACACGTTCCCACAGTACCCGTATTTAGGCCGTGGGATTTCCCCCATCTATAAAGGAATCCCCAGTATTTTTTTACTCAGTGCAGAACAAAGTCCCTATCTTTTATGATTTGCAAACTTCTTTTAACGACAGGCCTTGTGCCAGAAACGGCTTAGAAACATTCATGAAGAAAAACTGACAGTTATCAGCGATTTAATTTTGTTTCATAAACGCATGACCCAATTTCAGTAATAGGTTTCCGATTCGTTTGTTTGGTTACCAGAGGGTTGGGAACCAGTTCGCTTAGTGAAGTGAAAATACGGCTCCCGATTCTTTGCAGTAATAATGTTAGGAAATAAAAAAACGACATTGATTAACATATTTAAGCCGTTACTTTTATTTGAAAGCTGATTTTGTAATTGAACAGGACGGTTCATACTAAACAAAAAATCTTTCATTTTTTCATTATAAGAAAGAAAAAGAAATATTGCCTGATGTATAGCCGGGAAATACACCGTGTTTTTCGTTACCATTACTGACCATGAAGTGAGCGTGTGCATTTTACAATGGCAAAATGAAAAAGAAGATCTATTATCACCTTTTGCCCAATGTATTGGGGAAATACCTCTATTGTTTCAAATCCTGGAAGAAACACTAAATGTAGGTATTGTTGAGTAGATAAAAAATTCACCCAGATTAGAATGTATGATTGTTTACTTTGTTGTTGAGATCATTTTTTAGACTTACATCTCTCCGATCCTTTTGATCTACTCTTTTCTTGTGTTCCGGTTTCTGTTCGTAACACTCGGGCATGCCTTTGATATGGCATTTAACCCAATATATATTTAATGCACTTTTAAAACTTTTCAATGATCTCTGACTGAAGCTGTATTTGTGCTGAAGTGTTTCTTTAATAACTTGTGACTGTGGCCCCTTGTAGATTGGTATCTTAACTAAAAATGCTTATTTTCGTCTACAATATCTATTTTGTTGATAACTAGAATAATACTTTTTCATTTGATTAGAGCATTGGGTTTGAGTACCACTGGAGTACTGGGACATGTCTTTTTTGACTTCTATTTTGATTTCTGCTATTCAACAGAAATGTGTTGGTTTGTCTTCAAAAATCCCTTAGAGTTCTTTCAAATCCATTCGTACGCACAAACCTCTCAGACCATACTGCGACGCAGTTCAGGCCATTCTGGCCTTTGATGTTAAATTATTTTCCATGCTTTATCTGAATGTATAGTTCATAAGTTTTGCCAGTGACATCTCTTGTTTTGTCAATTCCAGGTGTCTTCCTCAGCCTGATTGTACTGGCTATTGGTTTTCAGCTTGCGGCCACCCATTCCCCACCCATCACTCTAGACGAGGGTATCACCACGTCTCCGTGTCAACGTTACAGGTAGGTCATTCAGGGTCCTGCATTGCACTGTAGTTAAGGTGGTGGTCTTGGAAAATGGGGGTCCCAGATTCTAGTCTCACCACTACCTCAGGGGGGTACAGACAATTCCCCACTAGGACGATTCCCCACTAGGACAATAACCCACAGGACAATTACCCACTGGACAATTACCCACCGGACAATACCCCACATTTGTGTCAAATAGGACAATTCCCCACTGGTGAAATGAAATGGTCACAAAACTTTTATTTTTCAAGAATCTGAATTAAAGAATTATTCAAATATATTTTCAAACAATTATCTTCAATTTACACATGAAAATATATTTATATTACAATAGCCAAACAAAAATCACATGGTTGAAAAAAGGTCAAAAGATTGGTCCATTCACAATTATTTTTGTAATGAGAATGTGGACAATTCCTCACTTTAAATAAATAATAGCAATAAAATATATCTTTTGATATGTTCATGAATCTTTACTATTGAGGCAATAAATTTAAACTAATTAAAAATCAGTGATCATGGATTTAAACATATTATTTGTGCACAATGATAATGTAGAAAAGAACGGATTGCAATTCAATTATCCAATGAATAATAATCAACCCATTTATTAATTTAGGCAATTGAAAACAGATTTATTGATAAATTTATATTTTGGTAACCTTTTTAATTTTGGATTTTGATTGAATAATGATTGTTTTGCTTCACACCTCTAATCAACCTTTGGCTAAACCTTGCTAATGAGGTCTTTAATTGATATTTGATATATCAATAATGTACATGTTTTTCAGTCTGTGTTGGATTTTCACATCTTAATTCTTCATTTCTTTTAAAATTGGTTTATTATCCCTATGCTTCCTTATATTTTATCCCATTAGACCCCACATTCCATCTACTTGAAATATGTTAGTATTTTAAATTCAATATCATAAGAATTCACAAAGCGACTTTTAATTAGGATATTCAATATTTGCAAACTAAAGTATTTCATGTTAGGTTAAAATTTTGAATCAACAGTCCAATTAATTGATATTATATTTACTTTTGCAACACTATTGATAATAAATTGTTACATGCATTCTGTACAATTCTTTTATCAGTATACATTTTTGCAGACGAAAAAGGAACAATGCTTCAAATCTCTATTTTGATGATTTTTCACTCTTATTTTCATTGTTAATGATAACCGATAATGTAAATAATGCAAAATCTATGTTATAAATATAAAAACATAATGTATTTGAATAAATGTTTTATATCAAATAGTGGGTAATTGTCCCAGTGGGCAATTGTCCTAGTGGGTAATCGTCCTGGTGGGGAATTGTCCTGTGGGTAATTGTCCTAGTGGGGAATCGTCCTAGTGGGGAATTGTCCTACACCCTACCTCAGGCCCACTGGTACCTCTGGATTCGTGGGAGAGTCCTTATTTGGTAAGACACTTCATAGACCTAGCCTAGTAATATTGAATTTAGGAAAGCTGTTACATATCTGAAGAATTGTTAACATGGCATTGAACACCTTATATAAAAAAGCTAGCAAAGGTTCAAACTACACATTGAGGGTTCCACACAAGACTAAAGAAAGTCCTTCATTTTTGAAGGTAAATTAACCAGTAAGCTGTTAATAATTAAATTATGTTGTAAACAGCAGCAAACTCATTTTGAAAAAAAAAAAAAAGAATTTTGTGACTAATTTCAGCATAGAAAGATTAGTTTTTTCATTCCATAATGAGTTTGAGAACTTGGTCGACTCACTGCAGTACATGTATGTTGATTATTATTTAGTTTACTAAATACAGCAAGAATGCTATTTGATGTTCTCTTAAATAGTTTTCATCAAGTTGGAAAATCTTAATATTTTCTTACTAAGTTGTAGAGATTTAAAAGTCTTATTGCTTACTGCAGCTTTTATTTCACATTTAATTTAACATATTTATTTTTTAATTATTGTACTAAGAATTTTATTTACTAATTGCAGTATGTGTGAGGCCTGTATAGAGAACTTAGATTGTGGATTTTGTTACGAGGATTTCGGGGGTGGACCTATGAATGGTTCATGTTTGTATATAGAAGGCGACGACAAGAGTCATTCTCAATGTAAGTGGTTTACCAGAAGTGACATCAACTCTATATTTATTTAGGAAAGCTGTCAGTGACTTTGAAACTATATTGTACAGTACTGGTGAGGAAATACCAGCAGTGTTACATGCACTTTCCACCAGATATGACTGAAGTAGAGTTAAAAATGATGCAAAAGGCAATATTTAACCAACAAGATATAAACTAACTCCATCACAGAACTACAACTAATTAAGCACTTTACTCTGTTTAATCGATAAGTTTCATATAGGAATTTGATTTTTTTTTTCAATATTTTTTTTAAATCAATGTGTATCATTTAGGATTTTGAATTTTTTTAGGCAATTGGAAAGATTTAGCACTTTTTGGTATTGAGAATGTTATGGTTTTCTTGTATTGCACTTTTTGGTATTGAGAATGTTATGGTTTTCTTGTATTGCACTTTTTGGTATTGAGAATGTTATGGTTTTCTTGTATTGCACTTTTTGGTATTGAGAATGTTATGGTTTTCTTGTATTGAGAATGTTATGGTTTTCTTGTATTGCACTTTTTGGTATTGAGAATGTTGTGGTTTTCTTGTATTGAGAATGTTATGGTTTTCTTGTATTGCTCATAAAAATCTTATTTGGATTTGACAAATGTTCTGATAAATGAGCTGCCCATATTTCTGGGGTGGTCTTAGAATTGGAGTTTATTGTATTGTAGGAATTCTTGTGTGAAAATTTCTTATTTTGAGAAATTTCTTCTGTTCTCAAAATGATTTCTTAAGTCTTCTGTAACAAACAAGTAAAAAGATGTTGTTTGGTAATGGGTTATTATAAAGATTTCATACATACTGTATATTTCAGACACAAGTCATGAACATTTTGTGTTCTAATATTTATATTGTGTAATAAAAATTCAGTTGAAAATGAGTATCATTTCCCTCTCATTTGTCATTTTAATTGTGGTATACGCAGAAAATTTCCAAGGCCATATTTCAATAGATGGCCAACTATTTACAAATTCGGAACACTTATGGCATCAAAAATCAAAATAGAAATTCTAAACATAGCTAAATATATTCATGCCATGAGACAGAACTTTCTAGACCTATTATGACTTATGTTACCCATCACTTATATTTGTAATATGCAAATGACTTTGTATAGTATTTCCAAAGAAAAAGAATTATAAAGTATTGCATTGTATTTATATTGTATTATGAGTCAGAAGCCTTTGTCTACAAAATTCTATTCTATTCTATTGATTTATTGAACAGACGGACGCTGTAATGCTACGACTGGGGACGAGAAAGATCTGATATTTGCGTACCAGTACTGCCCGACAGACTACTCCTGGATGGGCGTGATGGGGCTGGCACTCTATCTCATGGCATTTGCCCCAGGTGGGTAGAATAAATAGCTGAAAAGCATACTAGCACTCGGAAAAACTGCAAAACGAAGTAAAATGAGTGATAAATTATGTTATAGTATGTTGAAACATAGCGAAAAACCACAGGATCATGACAATGTAACGCCTGCACTATTTATTATCTATCCTTCAAAGTGCTATTTTCATTAATTTAATTTGGTCCCCACCAATGTATCTTCATTCTTTACATTTAAGTAACATCTAAAATAGCAAGGAGGTAGGTGGAATGAATTGCTCAACTAGATTTCAATATTAGCCTTTTGAATGCTGAATAATTTGCTAAAAATAGATTTTTTTGACATCTGCTTTCCAAAACCTTAAACATCTGCTTAATTTTGTTGAAGAAAGATACTCAAATTATTCAAATTCCCACAGGGGAATGTGTTGACCACTTCTTATGTAAGGTTTTTGAAATAGGAAAAGGCTTATCAGATAGATGGGGACTGGTTTGGTAATACATTACTGCTTATTGGCATACAAAGCTTAACCCTTAGAATTATGGGTAATTTTCTAAAAATAGATTTTTGTGTCGTCTGCTCAATAACTACTCAATTTTCATGAAGAAAGATAGTCAGAGTAGCAAGCAGGTTAGATCACAGGATAGCTACCAATTTACTTGGCGGCTGGCCTGTATCTAATCTCATTAAGCTTATCAAGTAACCCAATACCTAGTACATTACCTCAATATGATATACTATGTGAATACAATGCTGCTGTTTCGCAGGTATGGGACCAATGCCATGGACGATTAATTCTGAGATCTACCCTCTTTGGGCCAGAAGTACTGGAAACTCCTTAGCCACAGCGACAAACTGGTTATGTAATTTACTGGTGTCTATGACATTTCTGACCCTTACAGAAACCATCACCAAATATGGTATGTATAATTATATGTTGTGTAATTTACTGGTGTCTATGACATTTCTGACCCTTACAGAAACCATCACCAAATATGGTATGTATAATTATATGTTATGTAATTTACTGGTGTCTATGACATTTCTGACCCTTACAGAAACCATCACCAAATATGGTATGTATAATTATATGTTATGTAATTTACTAGTGGCTATGACATTTCTGACCCTTACAGAAACCATCACCAAATATGGTATGTATAATTATATGTTATGTAATTTACTGGTGTCTATGACATTTCTGACCCTTACAGAAACCATCACCAAATAATGGTATGTATAATTATATGTTATGTAATTTACTGGTGTCTATGACATTTCTGACCCTTACAGAAACCATCACCAAATATGGTATGTATAATTATATGTTATGTACTTTACTGGTCACAGTGTCTATGACATTTCTGACCCTTACAGAAACCATCACCAAATATGGTATGTATAGTTATATGTTATGTCATTACTGGTGTCTGTGACATTTCTGACCCTTACAGAAACCATCACCAAATATGGTATGTATAATTATATGTTATGAAATTTACTGGTGTCTATGACATTTCTGACCCTTACAGAAACAATCACCAAATATGGTATGTATAATTATATGTTATGTAATTGACTGGTGTCTATGACATTTCTGACCCTTACAGAAACCATCACCAAATATGGTATGTATAAATGTATGTTATGAAATTTACTGATGTCTATGACGTTTCTGACCCTTACAGAAACCATCACCAAATATGGTATGTATAAATGTATGTTATGAAATTTACTGATGTCTATGACATTTCTGACCCTCACAGAAACCATCACCAAATATGGTATGTATAATTATATGTTATGTAATTGACTGGTGTCTATGACATTTCTGACCCTTACAGAAACCATCACCAAATATGGTATGTATAATCATATGTTATGAAATTTACTGGTGTCTATGACATTTCTGACCCTTACAGAAACCATCACCAAATATGGTATGTATAAATATATATTATGAAATTTACTGATGTCTATGACATTTCTGACCCTTACAGAAACCATCACCAAATATGGTATGTATAATTATATGTTATGTAATTTACTGGTGTCTATGACATTTCTGACCCTTACAGAAACCATCACCAAATATGGTATGTATAATTATATGTTATGTAATTTACTGGTGTCTATGACATTTCCGACCCTTACAGAAACCATCACCAAATATGGTATGTATAATTATATGTTATGAAATTTTCTGGTGTCTATGACATTTCTGACCCTTACAGAAACCATCACCAAATATGGTATGTATAATTATATGTTATGTAATTTACTGGTGTCTATGACATTTCTGACCCTTCCAGAAACCATCACCAAATATGGTATGTATGATTATATGTTATGTAATTGACTGGTGTCTATGACATTTCTGACCCTTACAGAAACCATCACCAAATATGGTATGTATAATTACATGTTATGAAATTTACTGGTGTCTATGACATTTCTGAACCTTACAGAAACCATCACCAAATATGGTATGTATAATTATATGTTATGAAATTTACTGGTGTCTATGAGATTTCTGACCCTTACAGAAACCATCACCAAATATGGTATGTATAATTATATGTTATGAAATTTACTGGTGTCTATGAGATTTCTGAACCTTACAGAAACCATCACCAAATATGGTATGTATAATTATATGTTATGAAATTTACTGGTGTCTATGAGATTTCTGAACCTTACAGAAACCATCACCAAATATGGTATGTATAATTATATGTTATGAAATTTACTGGTGTCTATGACATTTCTGACCCTTACAGAAACCATCATCAAATATGGTATGTATAATTATATGCTATGTAATTTACTGGTGTCTATGACATTTCTGACCCTTCCAGAAACCATCACCAAATATGGTATGTATGATTATATGTTATGTAATTGACTGGTGTCTATGACATTTCTGACCCTTACAGAAACCATCACCAAATATGGTATGTATAATTATATGTTATGTAATATACTGGTGTCTATGACATTTCTGACCCTTACAGAAACCATCACCAAATATGGTATGTATAATTATATGTTATGTAATTTACTGGTGTCTATGACATTTCCGACCCTTACAGAAACCATCACTAAATATGGTATGTATAATTATATGTTATGAAATTTTCTGGTGTCTATGACATTTCTGACACTTACAGAAACCATCACCAAATATGGTATGTATAATTATATGTTATGTAATTTACTGGTGTCTATGACATTTCTGACCCTTCCAGAAACCATCACCAAATATGGTATGTATGATTATATGTTATGTAATTGACTGGTGTCTATGACATTTCTGACCCTTACAGAAACCATCACCAAATATGGTATGTATAATTATATGTTATGAAATTTACTGGTGTCTATGACATTTCTGAACCTTACAGAAACCATCACCAAATATGGTATGTATAATTATATGTTATGAAATTTACTGGTGTCTATGAGATTTCTGACCCTTACAGTGACAATCACCAAATATGGTATGTATAAATGTATGTTATGAAATTTACTGGTGTCTATGAGATTTCTGACCCTTACAGAAACCATCACCAAATATGGTATGTATAATTATATGTTATGAAATTTACTGGTGTCTATGACATTTCTGACCCTTACAGAAACCATCATCAAATATGGTATGTATAATTATATGCTATGTAATTTACTAGTGTCTATGACATTTCTGACCCTTCCAGAAACCATCACCAAATATGGTATGTATGATTATATGTTATGTAATTGACTGGTGTCTATGACATTTCTGACCCTTACAGAAACCATCACCAAATATGGTATGTATAATTATATGTTATGAAATTTACTGGTGTCTATGACATTTCTGACCCTTACAGAAACCATCACCAAATATGGTATGTATAATTATATATTATGAAATTTACTGGTGTCTATGACATTTCTGACCCTTACAGAAACCATCACCAAATATGGTATGTATAATTATATGTTATGTAATTGACTGGTGTCTATGACATTTCTGACCCTTACAGAAACCATCACCAAATATGGTATGTATAATTATATGTTATGTAATTTACTGGTGTCTATGACATTTCTGAACCTTACAGAAACCATCACCAAATATGGTATGTATAATTATATGCTATGTAATTTACTGGTGTCGATGACGTTTCTGACCCTTACAGAAACCATCACCAAATATGGTATGTATAATTATATGTTATGAAATTTACTGGTGTCTATGACATTTCTGACCCTTACAGTGACAATCACCAAATATGGTATGTATGATTATATGTTATGAAATTTACTGGTGTCTATGACATTTCTGACCCTTACAGAAACCATCACCAAATATGGTATGTATGATTATATGTTATGTAATTTACTGGTGTCTATGACATATCTGAACCTTACAGAAACCATCACCAAATATGGTATGTATAATTATATGTTTTGAAATTTACTGGTGTCTAGGACATTTCTGACCCTTACAGAAACCATCACCAAATATGGTATGTATGATTATATGTTATGTAATTTACTGGTGTCTATGACATATCTGAACCTTACAGAAACCATCACCAAATATGGTATGTATAATTATATGTTATGTAATTTACTGGTGTCTATGACATTTCTGACCCTTACAGAAACCATCACCAAATATGGTATGTATAATTATATGTTATGTCATTACTGGTGTCTGTGACATTTCTGACCCTTACAGAAACCATCACAAAATATGGTATGTATAATTATATGTTATGCTATTTACTGGTGTCTATGACATTTTTGAACCCTAACAGAAACCATCACCAAATATTGTATGGATATCTACATACCCTACAGGGATTGCAAAATCAATTGTTGGTATTTCCAAGCCTGTCCAAAAGCATTTACGAGCCAGAGAATTTTTACTGACATTTACTATATAACCTTTATACGGACAACCGGAACAAGTGTAGAAAAAAATTGGCATTTATGTACAAATCAAAATCAGATTTTTTCACCCCTCCCTTAAATCTCTCATGTGTATCTATTCTCTGTTGTAGGTACTTACTGGTTGTTTGTAGGCATTGTTGTACTAGGCCTTATATTCATGTACCTGACAGTGCCAGAGACCAAGGGAGTTAAGCTTGAAGAGGTGGAGACCCTGTTTGATGAACCAATGTGCCAGTGCTGCAAATCTACAGACAAATATTCCAAAACTGAACAGTCTTGATGAGCAATATGATCTGTATCTAATATTCATTATTTCACATGAATTTGTATTAATCTGCAAATCTACAGACAAATATTCAAAAACTGAACAGTTTTGATAAGGGACACACACAATCTGTATCTAATATTCATTATTGCGCACAAATTTGTATTGCAAATCTCCAGAGAGATGTTCGAAACGTGAATGTTTTTGACATTGGATACATTCTGTACCTATTATTGATTATTACATACAAACATGTTTTATCCGCAAATCTCCAGAGAGATGTTCGAAACCTGAACAAACTGGATATGAGACACAATCTGTTCCTTTTATGTAATATTCTGCATAACTTTGTTTAAAATCTACAAATCTTCAGATAAATATTCAAAACCTGAACAGTCTTAGTAAAGTATGCAATCTGTATCTACTATCCATTATGTCACACAATTATGTTTTTATCTGCCAATCTACAGACAGTTATTACAAAACAAAACATTCTCGATATTGAACACATTCTGTATCTGTTATGAATTAATAGTACATGATTGTTTTTAGCTATAAATTTACAGATAAACACTCTGAATCCATATGGCCTTTTCCACATGAGCTTGGTTTAACCTTATCCCTGTTAATTGTGAATGCTGAGGTTTCAGTGGAAGGCAATAACAAGTTCTTTATAATTGTGGCACTGTCTGAGAAAAATGGCCCAAAGTGGGTACATGGACAAAATTGAGTTATTATCATTTCTAGACACTATAAGGTCTGTGGAATGAGATCCAATTCAAATGTTTGCCCAAGCATGATTTTTAGAGGAATTTTAGCTATTGGCATAGAATCACTAAGACAACAAGTCACACATTTTCTTATATTGCTTTTTAAAATAAATAGAATTTATAAAATTCATACATTATATTTCAAATTGCATCAGTATGTGCAAAAAAGTGGGTGCTTATCAGTTTCAGTGAAAAAAAAGCTATCAACCGTATTTCAGTGAACTTTGCTCAATAAGTGGAGCAACTAGTAAAATGCTGACGTCATCTTTAATCGCGTCTTTCTCCATGACGTCATTTGACGACTTTGGGCCAAAAGTCTCAGTCACTGGCACATATTTGTGTTACCCTTGTCTTGCACTGAAACCTTAATATCACAAAGATGTCATATACCAATCATATTCAGGGTTCACTGCATTACCATACTTAATGCTGCACATTTGTAAAGGACTGACTATATCTAGTCTTACATCACACTCTCATCATTTTTTAAATTATAAACCAAATAATTTTGAAATTGTATATATCTGAATGGTACTTAGTTAATTAGGACTGAAAACATTGTGTAAAAAGAAAAATGTGCTCATGAAGAGCACCTTTTCTTTTGTCACGTTGTTTTCAGTTATTGTCTGCTGCGATTGCAGTTTTAACTTCTTTTTATAATAGAAGGATTTAATCAAATCTGGAACAGAAAGCTATCGAAACTGTGATAAGCCATTTTTCTTATTATTCCCAAAATTATATTGGGATTTAGCAGAAGTGTTTGAGATAACTTGACTGTACCATTGTGTGTTCATGTATGGTGACGGAGGCCAGTGGTCCAGGGATAGAGTCTCAGCCTCGGGACACAAGGGTTGTTGGTGTGATTCTCTTGAGGAGCGTCATCCACTTTCCAACTCTTCATTTGTTCACTCTAAGTGTGAGTGTCTGCATGCAAAATTGAGAGTCATTAACCAGAGTTGGAAGAACTTGTTTTATTATCTTTCTAAAGTAGAAAGTTTTAACTTATTTGCTTGACTTTGATTGTAAAACAAGTTCTTATAATTTTTGATCCCTCTTGAAACTGCTTCATATAAACATAACCAGTCATACTACCAAAATTATGTGGGTTAATGAATTGAAAGGCCGCAAAGTGGATCCCGCTTCTAATGGGAATCGAACCAACGATCCTCTGTTTGAGAGGCTGAGGCCCATCTCCTCAACCATTGTTCTTCACAAAGTGGATAAGTTTAAACTAAGGTTAAACTATGTATGATGTATGTATGATGAAATCCATTGATTTAAAACTTTTATGATGCCCTACATTCATTATTTTAATACATGATTAAACCCTTTACCAAACACCAAATTAGAGACTGTCCCAATTTGAAAGAGTTTGCAGACAACATTTCAAAATGTGATGAATTAGAAAGTAATCTGCTGATAGAGAAGAAAACATTGTGGGAAAAAGAAAAATTGCTCGTCATTTTCTTACAATGTTTTACAGTCTGCAATAAAGTAGTTAAATGTTGTTATTGTTTGGTAATGGGTTGAGAGGCCAATTAATTCTATCAGACAATCAATTACTGATTGATTGCAACCAATAAGAGCATCATGCAAAGTGACCTAAGCCACTGCTTCGTAAGATTGCATGTACTGAAGTTTTTTTTTGTTATTTCAGCCTAAATGATCTCAACTCTGTTACCTTTTGATTTAAGAATATTTTACCTTTTAATTCAAGAATCCTTTGAAAATGCTCAAGTGATAAATTTTGTATTACTTTTAACACATTGTTATTAAAGGAGTGTACTCAAAAAGACCACAATGACTATGTTTTATATACCATGTTACTATTTTTCTGGGCCTTTTGTTTAAACACAAAAAGATGTTTGAATATGTTTTGAATGAGTATTTTTCTATATATATTATTGTTTTTTTTTTCACACAAAGTGATTTTAAAGGTGCTTGTTCACAGTTGTAATATTGTTTTTTTTGACAGATTGTGATCAATTTTAAAGGCCCTTGTTTGCAGATGTGAAATAAGTTGGAAGTTAAAATTAGATGTCTTTAAAACGGTACAACAGCTGTACTAATATATGATAGACACTGAAAAATTGTCATTGGAACCACAATTAGATCATTTTTCTTTGATAAGACTGTGTATACAGTGAATTTACATGTATTACAATAAAAAAGCATGACATGGCTTTTGAGATCATCAACATTATAAATTTTACATACTTATATAAAGTTATGCTTCCTAGATTAATCATGCTTTCAGTATTTACTTTGAATTATATATCAGACAACAATACATAAGCTGTATTTTTTACGACATTTTGTCTTGACTTTCACATCTTCCCTTGTAAGAATAAGCACCTTTAAATTATTTCTCAACTGCTGCAAAAGATTTTGACTTTTATATCAGATCATTTAGTTTCTATATTTGTCAGAGATCCCATGCCTTGAGGTTGTATAGTTCATTTAAAATTATAACAAAGGGTTGTACTCGATTAGTTTTATATCAATTCAGTTTTAAAATATTTTGCAGAGAAAAAATAGTGACAAATTTTAACAATTCAAATGTTGTTTAAATGCTAAAAAAATGTCCTTTGGCTGCTGATAACAGTAATGCTACATCGTATGCGTATTGTAAAACGCATTTTGAGCTGATGCTTTGAAATTTAGTCGTCTAAAATAGGCATTTGTTGAAAGATGTGACAATCATATTTCACCTTCATTGTATTTTTGTTAAAGAGTTATTAGATTTACATTATATTTACCTGTTTAAACAGTTTTTAAACCCTTATAGTGGTGGAACAGACGTCATTCATATGCAAACTGGTAAGATCCAGGCCAGCCGCCAAGGAAATTGGCGGCTGGCCTGTGATCTAACCTGATTGCTACTCCGAGTATCTTTCCTCAACAAAATTACGCAAATATTTAAGGTTTTGGAAAGCAGACAACACAAAAATCTATTTTCAGAAAATTACCCAGCATTCTAAGGGTTAAGCTTTGTATGTCAATATTGATAAGCAGTAGTGTTGCACCATACCGTCTTTTTGAGGAAACCAGTCAATGTGCATCTGATAAGCCTTTTACTTTTTTTTTCAAAAGTTTACATAAGTTGCCCTCAACCCAATCTCCCATATGTTTTGGGAGTGGTCAAAATTGAATGCAACAGCAGACGACTCTTTTAAAGTGTATCAGGTAATGCATTCTTCGACATTTGAGGTACAAACAACTGTGACCAATTGATAAATTGCTTGATACAAACAATTATTCCATTGGTCTCAATGGGTTCTACCTGATATGTAAATGTGTAAAGCTACTTCTTGTCGTCTGCTTTTGATTCACAAATTACCATATGGGTGAAACAGAGTAATTGTTTGTTTGATAGGTACAGTCAAACTTGTGTTAAGAGGCCAGCCTATGGGACAGAGTAAATTGGCTGTTTAAGACAGGTTGGCTGCTTAACACAAGTTGATTTATACATTAAGTCTAACAATGGGACTTTCTGTAGTGGCTGTTTGGCAGGTTGGCTGCTTTAAAGGGTGGCTGCTTCACACAAGTTAGACTGTATAAACTTATTTATTTTAATACTATTTTTGACGGAAGCATGGACCTTATTGAATTTATAGCTGCTTCCTGGATACACAACCAATTTGGGGTTAAGTCGCAGCATTTTCACCTTGCTACTTACAGGAATCAAATTCGGGATTCTCAATAACAGAGACCGAAGCTCTGCCTCTGCACTACTGTTTGATAGGAAGAAACATGTAATGGTTTTTTTCCTTCGAAAGATGGTCATATTTATTTAGAGAGACACTCTTAATTTAATATTTAGCTGCTTATACTTGTAATCATGAATGGGCAAGTAAGATTAAAAAAATTACCTTTTTACATCTGCTCAAATTGTTCTGTTTTATTAGTCACAGATCAAAAAAGGAGTTTCTTTTGAATCACATAAAAGTGCCTAAGTGTCCATCTGTCTTATTGCTATCTACATTGTACTTAACTCCTTCCCCCCGGCAGACAATATTTTCTTACTTGAAGCAAACGACTTTAGAAAAGCTTTTCAAACATATGAAAAACTTTGCAGTTCTGCTGTTATGATATGTCAATAGGTTGGAAAAGCATTGTGGCCAAAGGAGAAATTGCTTGTGACAAGCCATTTCTCCTTTTACCACAATAGTTTTGAAAGTGGTCTAGTGCTGAATTTTGTTAGTTATATTAGTACATGTAGAGACTAATTGTCTGTTGCACAAAACTCCTGAAACAGGAGTCACAACAAGCCTATTGCAAGCCTTTCACTGCTGTGAATGACTTACAGTGGTCTTGCACTTATCCTTTGCATTATAAGGTATTTTTTGTCTCATTCTTGCTCATTTATGCTGGTAGGTTGTTTATATGGTAGCGGGATATATTAGCGGGAATGCAATTGCTTTTTTATATAAGTTATTTATGTCATAGTTAATGTTTATATGGAAAAAAATAAACAAGCCATACACAGCTTAACTCCATCTGTTTTGGTCGTTTTTACTGCCGTGTCTAATACATTTGCTTGATATAAAAGCATGCATTTTCTTCCATTCAGCTGATTAACCAGTAACAAAAAAAGAAATTCTATATACAGTGGAGCCTCGTTTATCCGGTGAACGAAATCGTAAGGGAACGGAATTATTTGACCAGTTTGTTGCAGACGACCTTTGAAAACTTTGTGCGTAAAGGAGAAATTACTCTTGACGAGCAATTTCTCCTTTTCCCACAATGTTTTCTGCAATATCAGAAGATTATTTTTGAATTTCATCACGTTTTGAAATGTCGTCTGCAAACTCTTTCAATTTGGGACGGTCGACAATTTGGCTTTTGTTAAAGGGTTATAAGTATACATGTGCATATTGACCGTTTATGACTTAATGTGTATAAGAACATGATCTGCTTCATTAGTTCAGATGATTCGGATATCCGGACATTTTGTTAGGAACAGATGTGTTCGGATTAAAGAGACATCACTGTAGTTCTAAATATATACAGTATGTATTTAGTACAATAGACAACTTTTTTTTAGAGATGGGTGTTTTTTTTTTTACTGGTACCTATGATAATACCATGCTCAAGATGATTTAGGTTTTGTCTCTGTGCAGGGTCCATTGTCCAATAGTTGATCAATCTTTCTATCTGCCATTAACCCATAGAATGCTGGGTAAACTCCTGAAAATGTATTTTTGTGTTGTCTGCTTTCCAAAAGCTTGAATATCTGCTTCATTTTGTTGAGAAAATAATTTTCTTGAGGAAAGGTACTCAGACTAGTAAACAGGTAAGATCGCAGGCCAGCCTCCAATTTACTTGGGGGTTGGCCTGGATCTGACCTGTTTGCACAGGCATGAAGTCGGCTCCAGCACTATAAGGGTTAACTTTTTCTTCAAACAACCTCTGCTTATCCCTTTACAAGGGGGCCCCCAAGGCCTGGTGGTTAGAGTAAAACACTTGAAATCACATGGCCCCTCTGCATGTGGATTTAAATCCCAGGTATGGCATTTAGAGTTCCATGAGAGGTAGCCTCTGGACTGACTTATGGAACGCAGATGGTTCTACCCAGCTTGACCAATTCTTATTGGCAGTTGGAATATGGGGTCTTCCTCCACCCCTAACAGATTGGCCATTACAACATGAGTAGAATAATGTTGAGGCGATGTTAAACTCATATAGATATAAAAGAAATGTCCTTTCATATGATTTGGCAAAAAATTCATAGGAATCGTCTTTTGGTGGTCTTTAAAGCCAGTTGTTCAGGCAGTTCTATTTCTATGATTACAAAGGGAAGTAACTACTACCAAAAACTAAATTCAATACTGTCAGCTTTGTCTCCCTTAGAACATTGATTGACAAACAACGAAAAAGTCCTTTGATTGTGCAGTTTGCATTAAAATTTGCAAATTAAACAATTGATATTGAAGAATACGTAGTGAATTTTCTAAAGAAATATTCCAATAATAGTATCTTTGTTTAAAGTAGGTCTCCAAAAACAAGGTTCGATTCATTTTGGGGCCGAAAGTGATAGCCACGTGACCGACAAAATTATTTGCATAAATTAAAGATGGACGAAGAGCTGTGAGTTGCGATTGACAGTGAAAAAACTTTCCATCCGTAGAGGAATTTTCTTGATTTTCGTATAGTTTCTGTGTCAATTCCCGTCGAAGATGTCCGACCTAGACGTGAGCTCGCTCTCAGTGGACGAGCTGAAGGTAGAGCTGAGACGGATTCAGACGGAGTTGACGGAAACCAACCAAGAAAAGATCCGAGCTGCTGAGTACGGATTGGCCGTCCTAGAGGAGAAACATCAACTTGAGACCCACGTTGAGGAGCTTGAAACCAACTGTGAAGCTCTGAAGACCGAGCTCGATCATGCTAAAGAGGTTTGTTGAGATTTTGGTCTTATCTCTGTGTAGCTTGACTTCAATCTGCAACTTTATTGGACCAGCCGGTTTGATAGGAAAGACAAAACTCGGAAAACTCGTGCTGATATAAGTTTTAAGATGATGACTATCCCCTATGTAGAAAAAATAAATGTCCAAACCAAAATGCCAAAAAAGAAAATAGAATGATATAATAATTTGTCATGGGTTTAAATTGGAGTGACAGCAGTTGATCATTCATTAGTCTCAATTATGAATGAAGCTTTTTTCAACATTTGGATATCTATGTCTTTGACAATTTCATCCTGTTTTTTATGTTTCAAAAATTCTGAACGACAGACTGTGTTTTTAACTTGCGATATAATATGTTCAAAGGAACTGACAGATAGTTGTGTAATGAACCGAGCAAATGAATCTCTCAAAGACACTAATTCATCCGATCAGTGAAAAATACTGTCATTCACTGAGATGTTGTGTTGTCTATATATATATACCAGCATGTTCTCTCAAACAATGCATTAGGTTCCTAATTTGCATAAATGTTCAACAAACGATACATAACTCCCACTTCCGAGAAGACTTGTCCTGAGTCTTGGCCCTTGGGAGACACTTGGAGAAGGCAACTCCGATAGAAGGGTCACTGGTTTTACCGGAATCGATGTTAATTACCGGAATCGACCGGAATCAACATCATATTACCGGAATCGACATGGATTACTATATAAATTGATGTTTTCATTGATTTTAAAGTATTGTTTTTATCAATGTTGTCGAAACTATCACATTTATGATGAAAAGTATAGCTTATTCAAGATTTTATTATGATTTGCATATATTTAAATGACCTGTAAACAAAACATGTGATAAACCTCCGATAAACTTCTGGTCTAAAGGGATAATTAATTCTGCGGATTACGGGTATTAATTTTTAGGAATGATAGTATAATTTCGATTAAAAAAAATTAAAGTAATATTTATTAACCGCCTTGCCACATCTATAGTACAATTGGGCCATGGCAGTCCCTCATAACATCTTACGATAATGTTAATAAAGTTATAACAGTTACATCAGTTAATTAAAGAAAGAAAACACGAATTACAATATAATTTTCGTGAATTCGAGACAAAAACGTGTTACAAAGTATAAAAGAAGTTTATCACTATGGGTCGGTCCGTATCACTTTATAGCCATAATAAATGGTATCATTTCTTAATCAAGTATTAAGACAGCTAACGACATATTTACATCCTGTTCATCACATAAAATAGGTAATACACACAGCATTTGTAACATGTACGGGCGAGTTCGTAAATGACCAGTCGACAAAACCTCGCCCAAAATGTCTGTCTGAGTTTTGACATAGTTCCTTCTCAAATATATTTTTGTTCTTGTTATAAATAGCATTACAATTTTTTGGCCCAGTGGTCAACAAAGATTATTTGTGTTTGTTTCTCATTGTTCATTTCCAGTCGCCTTTTTCACGAAATTTGCTTCATCAGCTCATACCAGTAATTTTGTATCTTTGGTTTTACGAAATATGTCGATTCCGGTCGATTCCGTTAATTTACCTCGATTCCGGTAAAACGAGTGACCGCGATAGAAGGAGAAGTTTTAATCCCAGCGCTGCCACCAATGTAACAAA
The DNA here is from genome assembly GCA_947846245.1 of Cerastoderma edule. NCBI lineage: Eukaryota > Metazoa > Mollusca > Bivalvia > Cardiida > Cardiidae > Cerastoderma > Cerastoderma edule. The sequence continues at coordinate 4,301,330 of OX401413.1, read as the reverse complement.
CCAAGCAAATGAACCTCTCAAAGACACAAACACATCTGATCAGAGAAAAACGCTGTTGTACATTGAGCGGTTGTGTTGTCTATATATACACCAGCATGTTCTCTCAAACAATGCATTAGGTCCCTAATTTGCATAAAGGTTCAACAAACATTACAAACCTGAAATCTGAAATACATACTGTACATGATAAATCTATATAGATGTATCGTCTAAGCCCAAAACATATCCGATACACCTCATGTAAGCTAGTCATCTATCAATTAACATTGATGAAGCTCAACATTAAGCTTTTGGCATCTATTTTGTTAACAGCTAGCGGCGAGATGCTTGTGAGATAAATGAGATCGCATTACATAACACAGTATGGGGACAAGTTGTTATGACAAAATGGTTTACTACCGTATTATGATTGGACCCACATTGAATATTTCAGCGTTGTGTAGATGGTGATTTGTTTGGCAATTAATAATAAATGATAGGCTATTTTTTTATTTACCCGTTCATTTTTGTTTCTACATAAATTGTGAAGGAGCTTGTTCAGTTTTAAGTTACTCGCGATGGTCCCTTCCTGGATACTTAACCAGTCTGCGCCAATCTGTGGGTTAGTCCCTGCTATTATCACCTTGGGTAATGGGGATTCAAACCCTGTACCCTCAGTACAATAGGCCAACATTCTACCCCAAGACCAATGTCAAAAACTTAAGTTATAAGATGTTTAAAAAATTTGAAGAAGTTTTGTTTTGTTTGTATGTATTGTCTGAAAGTAGCAATTGTAATGATAGCCCATAGTTAAAGGTTGAGAGAAATATAGACATTTGAAAGGGAAGTTAACATCCTATCTTGAACTTGGTTACCACATCCTTGATTAATTCTTAGTAATAAACCAGTTATTCAATCTTGACCCTTTTTCTTTTTACAGACATTAAGTAAACACCAGATCACTTTTCGAAAACAGAATGAGAGTGGAATGAACATAGAGGATTCGCTATTACAAGAAACTGTGGACAGAGAGAAAGGATTTCGGGAAAACATCACAGATCTCGAAAGCGAATTAAAAGCAGCAAAACAAAACCTTGCACGGGTAACTTCTGAACATGGAACTCTCACGAGTCTGGTGTCAGACCTTCAGGCCAAATGTGAACAACTTGAAGACCAGCGCCGACAACTCAAAAGTGAGCTGAAGGAATTCAAGATAAGGGAAAACCGAAATATTTCTGATTACTCTGAATTGGAAGACGAGAACTGCTCACTTCAAAAACAGGTGTCCATATTGAAGCAGAGTCAGGTGGAATATGAAGGTTTGAAACACGAGAAAAAGAGGTTGGAAGAAGAGCTAGATGACTTGAACCTGCAGTTAGATGAAAGTTCATCACTTAAAAAAATAGTTGAGAAGAATTTGGAGGAGGCTTTAAATGCACTGCAAGTGGAGAGAGAGCAAAAACATGCCCTGAAGAAGGAACTGGATTCCAGGCTTAATAAGGAATCTATGTTTAACCTGAGTAACCTGGCTCAGCTGGGTGGACTTAGTGAAGGCCTCAGATTTGCTAACCATGAATCCGATGGTGAGGATGAGGGAAGTCCTGCATTAAGGCAAGTGCAGGCCGACTTTGATGGTAAAGATGATGGGAATAAACAAGCTAGGCGAGGGCCTGGTAAGGTTAATGATATCCTCAGTGAAATACAAGAAAATGAAGTAAAGAAACTTGAACAACTTCTCGAGCAAAGTGAGTCTGAAAAAACTGAACTACAGAAAGCCCTGGACGAAGCTAAGAACTTGATTGAAGACACTCAGAAAGATCTTGTTGAACAAAAGGAAAGGGCAGATCAGTTGAAGTCCCATATAAGTTCTGTTCTCAATGTCAATGGAAGCTTGTCTGAATCTCCAGAAGGGGATGATTCCGAGGAGTTAGATAAGTTAATTGAGACGGAATCTGACGAAGAAAAGAAAGCTTTATTAGAAATGAAGAAAAATCTCATCACAAATGAAAAGAAATATACAAGTGCACTGCAGCACATCAGCGGATTGCAGTCTGAAATTCACAAGCTTCAGGGCAAGAACGAGCAAGGGGAACTCAAACACAGTGACCCTGAAACAACAGAAGCTCTCGGCCAACTTCAGTCTAAATGTAAACAGTACGAAAATGTTATCAAAGATTTGGAAAAGGACTTGAACAAGATGACAAAGCTTGCAGCAGAATCTCAAGGTGGCCTCAGTAGTACTCGGGAAGAAATGCTTAAAATCACTGAAGAGCTTGCCCAGTTGTACCACCTCGTGTGTGAAGTGAGCGGGGAGACACCCAGCAGGGTGATGTTGGAGCATGCTAAGGCCACAGACAAAACTAAGCCAGAATCCAGGGAAGGAAGTCAGGACAGGTCAGAGAAGGAAACAGACGACACCAAGGAGAAAACCAAAACGAGAAAGTCAAAATCTAGGAAGAAGGATTCACCATTGTACGAGAGCAGTGCGAAAGAGGAAGCCAACTCCTGCTCCAAGCTGGCAGAGACGATTGTGGACCAGGCTAAATACCTGAAGAAGGGAATTGAACACCTAATTGAGGTGTCTAGAAGGAGAACAGATGACAATGAGCAGGCCGATTCCCAGGAGCTTCAGGAACAAATTGTCAAGTTGAAAGCTATGCTGTCCACAAAGAGGGAGCAGATTGCCACGCTTCGCAGTGTATTGAAAGCCAACAAGTCCACGGCAGAATTTGCTCTTGCTAACCTGAAACAGAAATACGAGAATGAGAAAGTAATCGTCACTGAAACCATGATGAAGTTGAGGAATGAACTGAAGGCCCTGAAAGAGGATGCTGCTACCTTCGCTTCTCTCCGAGCCATGTTTGCACAGAGATGCGACGAGTATGTCACACAGCTTGATGAAAATCAACGCCAGCTTGCTGCGGCGGAGGAGGAGAAGAAAACATTGAACTCTCTGCTTCGAATGGCGATTCAGCAAAAGCTTTCTCTTACACAGCGTCTGGAAGATCTGGAGTGTGATCGGGAGCGACGGAACATGAGACGCCCGCCTGGCGGCGGGGGAAGAAACAAATCAGGTGCTTCCAAAGTAAGTCACTACGGTAACAATGATGAATCGTATAGCGGGAGATATGGGGGAGGCAGACATCAAAACTATCAAAATCACCATAACCATTCAAACTCAAGACGTGACTATTAGATAACGTTCCCTTCACCCCAACAAGCTGTAGGCAAACATTAGGGTAAGTCCAGAACAAACCATGTTGCAACCCAGATTATCATAGCAGTATCCTTGTAGAATGCTCGGGCCTAAAACACAAACAGATCATAATCTCTCCTCAATTAACACTTTGTCTTTCTTGCTTTTGGCTTTCTATACATCTATCTGGGTATTTGTGTTCAAACTGGGTATTCGGGCAATGTTCGTCGAAAATCTGGGTAAGAAATTGATGTAGGCAACCCCTATAACCTATGTCCCCATACATTTGATTGTTGTCTAAATTGAGAGCTTTTATAGCAAACTGTGCAAATATCATGCATCAAAATGTGTATGTCCTTGTGAAATTCCTGTGCATTGTCCAGAGAAATTCAGTATAATCCATTAGGTTGGAGAGAAAGATTGTATGTGATTTGCAACTTTTCTTTATTTCCTAATGGTTTCTACTTGTTTTTCTCTATAGAAACTGTAAAGGGGATAAAGAGTTATGGGTTTACAGAAGGGGATGCTATGTAATGAACTGGACTAATATCTATCTAATCAAGTGAATAAGTATATACTGGCTTTCATAACCTTTGATGTATATTATTCATAAACCAAAATCAGACACTTTAAAACTAAAGTATCATATAAAAAGTATCATATAATTTGAGAATTCCCTTATTGAATTCAATATCCTAGCATTTTAGAGGAATCATTTTGTTAAGTTTGGACATCAAAAGTATTTGTTGAATATTTTCACATTAGTATGACAGTCACTGTTCGTTTGAAAGGGTTTACGAGAAAATAAGTCACATTACGATATTGTTCTTAACAGTTCTTAAACGTTTAAGATGATCTCCATGCTTATTGGTATTGACCTACACAACCATTTTTCTTTTAGTAGAATGGTACCATGTTATCTTGTGATGTGATTCGTCCATTGTTCTCCTCATACTCATACTCCTTGTATCTCATTCTAACAATTTCCTTGCAGTTGTGAATAAACCTTTCCCTCGTAATCTCTGCCTTCGCCCATACCCAACCTTGCCTTGATATTAAGGTGTGTGAATCCAATTAAGAAATATCATCTACTACGGCATGTGATGATATTTTCAATTCCCTTAATTGTACCCCTTTCCTTGTTTAAAGCAATTGTTTAAAAACAGTAATTAACAATATATTTAGGTAAAGGGATTTGAAAGTTATTCCCTTTTTTTGTCAACAAAAATATGTAGTATGTGCTTAATAGATTTTTAAATACAAGCTACACAATCTGTTTGCCAGTTTGCTTGTTCAATAAGTATTTGTGGATGTAGTCTAGGCAGAATACTTTTAAAAATAAAAAACATTTAGATATAAAGAGAAATTGCTAGCTAAAATGAAGTAATGTAAACTCCAGACTTGTGAAATAGATATCATACCCCATGCCAGCTCTGAGCTTCTTTTGAATATTTTGTGAAAGAGAATCAGATTGTGATTTAAATAATTGGCAGCTAGCATTTTACTTATAAATGTTAAGGCTAATGAATATGGAAATTGCCATTTCAGAGGTTGAAGCATACATGGCTATGTCTGGTTTGAGGGATAGTCAATAGACTAATTGAGACTTGGGGGATCTTTCTAGCATAGGTAGATGATTTCTAAAGGATAGAAATTTTGCTTTCATAGATTTTCAATGTGAAAATTATGCTTCTCATTATTGACTACTAACAATTGAGCAAAAAGTAATATTTAAGAAAGTTTTAACCAATGAAAGGGTGAATGAACCTCCGATAAACAAAATCACTTTGGCTGCCAGAGGCCTACATAAAGAGACATGTTCCTTTAGATTCTTGAAAAAATTTTGTTTAACCCTTATAGAGCTAGAACAGACTTCATGCTTATGCAAACATGTTAGAACACAGGCCAGCCACCAAGTATTTTGATGGCTGGCCTGTATTCTATACTAAGGCGGTCTACAAGATCAGTAACTTGAACAATCTATGGGTCCTATGCATCTTCAACTGGACCTAAGGATATCATGTAGTCAATTCTTTAATAATATAACATTAGGATAATGAATTTCTTCATTTGAGTTTAAAGCTTATGAGGAACAATACCATTCCTTCTAAGATCTGTTGACAAATTTCTGTGGAAACGTTTAAATTTCATTCATTTACAAACTTTCCTCAATTTCTTGTGGTCACATGGACCACCCAGGCTATGATGTTACTTGTCCTACAGGCAAAACAAGTGGTCAAGGACCTAAGGACTTAAATGAATATATAACCCTGTGCGCCATGTATCTAGACAGATAGACAATGTTATGAACAACCTTTGTGAAAACATACCATGGTTACTGATGGGTCAATTTAGATTGTCTATGATTTGGATCTCTGAAACTTGAAATGTTTGATACTAGTGTTGAACTTTATAGCCCTAGCCTAGTACTGGTGAATCCAGGAAAGCTGTAGGATAACTGAAAATTTGTTGACATGGTGTTAAACCCCAAATTAACTAAAAACTTATGCTGAAGGTTAGGACAGGTTTATACAAAGAGTGGTTAGCTTGATGTCATGTTTACAATTTCTGTTAACACACTCTCTGACTTGGGGCTTCATTTTGTAGTAACCAGTGTACATAGTAATGTCTGATATCAAAGGTTTAATTCAATACTAAAGTAAGTGCTTCATATTTGTGAAGGAGCTACTATAGTATTGCATCGAACTTTCTGGTGATGTATGTGACCTTTAAGAATATCAGCACAACAAAACAGACTTCATCATCACTGCTAAATACATAACATACTGATTTTTCAGACATTTCCGACAAATATGTTTGATTTTACAGACAGATATAGCATAGGTATATGCTGATTCTTTCCAAAAGGCAGACGAGTCCAACATTTCTGCAAAGGGCATTGTTGGAAACCAGTGCTTGAACGGATTATTTGCTTATGATGAGCAAAGCATCCTTTTTCCACAGTGTTTGTTTTGTTATAATCTAATGCTGAAAATATTTCTTTTTTTTCTAACCAAATTATTAAGTCATATGACTCAAAATTTGCTGTAGAAGTCAACAGTTATATTCAGTAACTAAACATGTATTTCACCTGCATAATAATCTTTGAACAACTTTAATCTTTATACTAACATTATCTAACATATGTTTTGTTATAGTTATGAACGATTATTATGAATGGTTATGGTGAAACTATATAACTTAGATTATGTGCATACTATTATCACTTATTATTGGCTTATGAGATCAATTTTTCAGGTATTCTAAATATTTTCTTTGTGCTTAAGTATGTTAAGTATTACCTTTCCTTTAACCCTTTTTCCTCTCATTTGTTATAAAGTCATAAAGATATTGAAACTGATAGTACACTACATGTGATATAGATGTCCTTGAGAATCTATGTAATTGTTTGTTTGATATTGAAATAGTTTTGCCAAAAGAAGTAATTGCACAATTTCTTATATTCGAAGTTGTTAAATAGGGGAAAGAAGATTTGAATAGCCATCCAGAAGTGAAATTTTGTTACTTGTCCAAGAGCAAAGCATTAGGAAAGGACAAATGATATTATTGAATTGACAGAAAACTTTTAAAAAAAAAATTGTGTCTGAAATAAGTATGCATGTAATTACCGGTAGTCTTAACAGCTTTGGTTGTAAATGATGTAAGGATAAGAGGCCTATTTACAAGGCTAACTTCTTAATTTCTTTTTATTGTGGGTACTCGTTAGAATCAGCTTGTTGAATGTGTGCCCACAGAAAAGAAATCATATAGCTTTTAGAATACTGCATGGACAAATCTTTTAGTACACCTCTTAAATTGACCTCTGAGTTAAGAAGTTATAAGTTTTTTTGAAATGTTAATTTAGAATTGTTTTAGTCACAGCTTTATATACACTTGATGAGTGTGGGTACTTTTGACAAGTTATCCAAATTGGGATCTTCCGATGATACTAAAGTACTGGTTACGAAAGACTCTTTTCGTTATCTCCTCATCTTAACCACTGATATCTAATTGAATTGTGTTAATGAGATGCTGACATCAATGTTGGGTTGTCAACAAGTGAAACTGGAGCATCTATTCATGTATCAAATGGTTGCAAGTAACACAAGGTTGTGAGAGAAGGTGGAGATTTAATTACCTGAGTTACATCATCCCTGTTGGTTTAGTATGATGCAAAAATAAATACCCCCTAGGATATCAGGGGTTCAATGCAATACTAAAGTAAGTACCTCACGTTTGTGAAGGACTTACTATAGTCTTGCATTGAACCCTCCATATAGTCTTAATGATGGCTTCAAACCTTTTCCTGTGCCGAGGCATTTGTAGTAGATGACGGCAGATGACATCAAAAGCAATAAAGTGTCACAACATGTTAGTATCTCTTCATAATTGGTTGTGTAACATTGCAGTGTTCTCAATAAGAATTGGTTGAACAGGACAAAACAAAATCTGAACAGGCTATTTGGAGGGGTGTCCATGAGGGTTCTAAACATCTCCGCGAATTTGAACCAGCCAAGACACAATTTGAAGCTGTCATTTTGGCCTGCTGCCTATTTCTATTGAGACCATTCCATTGAAGTTATAATAGAAGAGATTTTCAATCATTTCAGGATGAAGGGAATTTCTTCATCGCGATGATTTGAAATGAAAATTGATGCAAATGTGTTAAGATTTGTCTGGTAGAGAAGGGATGAACCCATTTTAATATCTTTCTCAGGGGTCCATATAAGAGGCGTAAATGTCCTTAACCCTTAAATTGTTAGGTAATTTTCTAAAAATAGAGTTTTGTGTCGTCTGCTTTCCCAAATGTTAAATATCTGCTTAATTGTGTAGAGGACAAATACTCAGGGTCGCAAACAGGTACAATTTACTTGGCGGCTTGCCTGGATCTAACCTGTTTGCTTAAGCATGAAGTTGGTTGCAGCACTATAAGGGTTAAAACATACATTGTAGGTATTATTAGACTTATCTGGATGTTATGACTCTTATGAGTACCAAAGAAGAAGGATTTGGGATATCGTTTTCCAAATCATTGTGTGTGAAAGATCCTTATCCATTCCATTGGGTTAGTTTAAACTTATTTATTTAACATCGATTGTGACGGAAGCTTAAAGCTTATTAAATTCGCTCTCGATGACTGCTTCCTTGATACTGCACCAGTACTCACGCCGATCTGTGGGTTAGCCCCGGCAATTCTCACCTCGCCTAACGGGGATTCGAACCCGGGACCCTCGGTACAAGAGGCCAACGCTCTACCACTGCACCACTGCACCACTTGTGTTGACCATTGTCAATGTTATTTGCAGGATGACTTAGTAGCTAGTGATTTGAGACACATCTTAGAAACTCGGTACTCTAAAGGTATCTTATACTGATTTTGTCAAAATGATTTTGATGGTTTTGAAAAACACATAGTTGTTCATGGATTTGTATGGTGTTTGTTACAAAAATAAAGAACAAGGAAAGGACAAGAGAAATCATTACATTGCATTGATTTTCCCTAGAATCAGATTCTTAAAAAACAAGTAGCAATTAAAAATTTGTGTAATCCAATAGCATTGTAGTCTAATAATTAGTTGTGCTGATTTAATTATATGGAATCTACACGATAAAGAGTATTAACCCATCATTAACTTCTTTGGAAACTTGAGAGGTCCAATTTGAAGCCTTTGAAGATGATGGTAGTATATGCCGTGTTTTTCTTTTATACCATCTTGTCAAAGCTTCATTTCAGACTAGTCGACTTGATTAGATTGTTTTGTAGTGCTGGTCCAAAAATACCAGGAATCTGGTTGGTGTGTCTGCCTCTGCAATTTGTTTGGTTTGTGGCTGTCTTAAAACTAGGGCGTCCTTGGTTCAAGCTCTACCAGTACCTCTGTTTTCATGGGCGAGTCCTTTAGCAGGACACCTCAAAGCCTTAGCCTAGTACTGGTGAATCCAGGAAAGCTGTAACAAAGCTGAAATATTGTTGACACAGTAATAAACTACATATCGAGTGTTCAACGCAATACTATAGGAAGTGCTTCATGTTTTTGAAGCACTTTCTTTAGTCTTGCATTGAACCCTCAATATAACCATCCTATGAACCAGAATATCCAAACTGTAATGTTTGTAACTTGTTACGGTTACCTCTGTTAAACTTTGGAGAACCTGTGTTTCATCCCGCCTTTATGTTCTGTTTGTCCCACAGTCATACTCCCTGTCAATTATGTCAGAAAGGGCTGTAATAGCTGTCAAAACAACAGCAGGATATCTGCTTAATGAATTTTGAGGGGAGTTCAGGTATCCTATTTAGTCATTGATACAGGTATTCATGTCTGTGGCATTGATACAGGTATCATGTGTGTGGTTAATGCCCTTTTTTACAAACCAGGCTGAGGGTTCCTGTGTGGCCTAGTGGTTAAAGTGGTGGACTTAGACCTTGGGGGTTCCGGCTTAGAGTCCAACTAAGACCTCTGGTTGTGGCAAGTCACTTCAGAGCCCTAGCCTTGTACTGGCGGATCCAGGAAAGCCGTTACATAACTGAAAATTGTTGAGATGGCGTAAACCACCATACAAACAAACTAGACAGGCTGATGTCCTTGTTACAAATATGTGTGTCGGAAAATTATATAGAACCACAGGAGGAGAAACCTGATGATTGCTGTATTCTATTTTTTTTTAAATCATTAAATCTAAAGAAGAAAATGCTCTTTAAGAGCACTTTCTTCTTTTGTTACAATGATTTCTTAATCTTGTGCACCCCACTTTAAAGATGAGCTAAGAGAATGATGTTGATTAAGTGGCAATTCACTTAGAGACACAGGTATGCAGAGATAATACTCCACTTTTAGAGGTTTATTATACCTTTATAAAACGCAATAAAAACACCATTAACAGCTCTTGCCTCTCATACATGCTTTTATATTGATTAGATGTAGCCATTGTGATAATGGATTAGGCGCATGGGAGCAACAAAGCTATTGAGTCTAGTTAATTGTGGCCATACAAAATTGGAACAGCGGGTTTATTTATACCTGGTACTTTACTAGTATTGTAATTGGATTTCGTGAAAATATTCCATATATTCTGAAAACTGGCTGATTAAACCTTTTCTACTGCATTAATTAGAAATGTTTTTTGTAGACAATTCCAACCAGTACCCACAATAAAGGGTTTTGAAAAGCAATAAAAAAAAAGCTTTGGCCTATCTTCTCTTTTCTGGACTTTATGATAGGTGAACTGATGCTACAATATACCTAATTTAACAGTTTTCAATGCAATATGAACATAGAAAACTATCTATCCATGAATTATATAGAATAAACTTTGCTTAGGAAAATAGTATATTAAGGAGTGGTGAACTGTCAGACTTCATTTTCCTGTTCGACTTAATCATATGTATATGTTTATTTGCTAGAGGGGGCAGTCAATCCCTTAGGATAGGCAATTAGTCATCGAATAATGAGATGAGAAAACATGCACAAACACACGCAGATTTATGACCGATACATTCATCTTTTTTTATACCAAGTTACAGTCATGAAAATCATCAGAAACTCTGTTTTTGTTTGTTTAAATGATTGATAAGGGCAGCATATCTGATATCGTGTATGGGTGCTTGTCTTTCCATTACCATATATCAAGGGTTCAATGCAAGACTATAGTAAGTGCTCCATAATCATGAAGCACTTACTATAGTATTGCATTGAACCAACGATATGATTTCTTTTTTCATTCTGAATGAAAATTTTGGGTTTAATGCAAGATCATAGACATTTCTTTCCGAATTAAAATAGCCTTGTATTATAGCATTTATATTGACTGCATCTGACAATCTCTTCACTGCATAGATCATTTTGTAATGGATCTTGTTGGAATATATGAAAGAATGGCAAAAGGGAAATGAATCACACAAACAATCGCATCATTGTGTACCTGATATTTCTCTCTTAACTAAAATGCTGTATCCTCTACATTTGTATGGAGATGATACAGTTATAAGCTTGTTTAAAACGATGTGAAAGTACGATGAATCGATGAAATGAGGGGTCAGTGCAAGAATATAATGCATCGTTTACAGATGTGAAGCACTTACTATTGTCTTGCATCAAACAAGTGTTCTGTTTTATGTTTGAAAGACATTGCTTTGTTTAGTAATAGTTGCAAATATCTTGTTTTGTCATTCGAATTATATCCTTGATCTAAATGAAATTGATATTTTGCATACTCTTTACTTTAGGTTGCTATTAACATACAACTCGCTGTTGATGCGCCTTTAAACACCATTCATTCATTTTAACATAGAGCAATTGAAATATTTTTGGCAAAAGACCCCCATATCTTTGCCTTCCTTTATAGTTTTCATAGAAATAATGACCTTTTCCGCACAATGACAGCTGCAATCATGTTTTGTCTTGAACACATGGTCAGACGATGACTCATGTAAATTTTCCCTTCTCTTTTATATTCTATCTTGATTAAAGAAACAACTTTTTTTAACAGACTTATCTTTAAATAAGAGACATTTTGACATTTTACACATACCAACCCAACGCCACATTTTTGCATCTTGCTGCAGACAACTTCAGAAAATCATTGTTGTATGAGGTGAAATTGCTAGCTGCGAGCAATTTCTCCTTTTGCCACAATGCTTGTTCAATCTATTTACATATAACAACAGCAGAACTGAAACACTCTTTAACATGTTGACAAAGCTTTTCTTACTTTCTTACTTTGTCTGCTTCAAGTAAAGAAATGACGTCTGCAAGTGGTAAAGAATTCAATCATTGTGAATCACAAGAGGAAATAGATCCATAACATTAAATCAGTTTAAGTATCCTATCACATATATGATAATTGAATATACTAACATTTTACTTTCAATTTCTAATTGCCCTTGTTTTTCAGAGACGTTTTTGCCCAAGTCTGCCTTCAGAATGAGCGATGCATGTGCCATATAGGATGAAATATACCAGCCCTAAACACCTCCCTGCGCTTTTCCCACATTCTCTCTGTCTAAACTTATTTGTTGCTTGGTTTATATGTTGTCTGCTGCAAAGGGTTTAAAAGAAGGCAGTTTTCGATAGGTTAAGAAACATTCTTGTTACAGCAAGTTTCATAAAATGAAATGATTCTTCAAGGAAGTTGACATATTTATACCAAAAGAAGGATTTCTGAAAACTTTATTATTTATCCCTATCCTTCATGCTAAGTTGTTTCAACACTTCTAAAGACCTTCAAAACAATAACAACTAACACAAAAATGCTTAAAAAGGTCTTGTTGCTATGGTGCCCAAATTATTAAAAAAATGTCTTCATGGTTTTTGATTTTCAACCGCTGTTGTTTTCAATGGTTTCCACAAACTTTCAAATGAGGGAATGGGTTTTATATCTATGTATTAGCTTTGGTCCTGACTGTTGCTATAATCTTGCTATAGATTGATTTGTGGTTGTTAACATCTGTGATAAAATACTCTCAATATTGTGATAAAGTTAACCATATGTAAATAAAGACATTCATAAAGATATCTATTGGTGCAAGGAAAGAGAATTTTTTCTTTCAAAATCAAATGTAATCCTATATATTTTCTTATGTTGTCTCATATTTAAAAAAAAGACGAAGGTTTATTGATGAAATCATTGTTTTAACCCATTACCAAACAATAATGACATTTAACCACTGTGTTGCAGCCGACACTGGAAAACATTGTGGGAAAAGGAGAAATTGACCGAACTGACCAATTTCTCCTTTTCCCACAATGTTTTCCATTCTATCGGAAGATAACTTTCCAATTTCATCACATTTTGAAATGTCGTCTGCAATCTCTTTCAATTTGGGACAGTAAAAAATTTGGCTTTTGGTAAAGGGTTAAAGCTTTGAAGATACAAATTACACCATTAACTGTCACTGTTAGCTATGTTAAGATGTTAGACAAATGTGCAATACAGAACATAGATATGTCTACTAGATAACTAATGTAATGCGGTTGAGGATTCTTCTGTGTTGTGTATTGGGTCAGAGGTGTTCTTCTACTTATAGGACCAATGTTTCTCATTCCCCGGCAACTGTTCCAGCCCTCACAGCAATAGTATGTATCCGAGTATCGATGTTTCCTCCTCAGTGTATACCTGAGTGTGTTTCTATATTTTTTTCTCTCTCACTATTTTTGTTTCGAATAGGTGTAACTCACCTGAGTACAGATTGCTTGTGTTGAGCTTTGAGATTGCGCCTAGGTCTTGTCTGTTGTCAACTTTCTCTTCAAACAACTTCTCCTGAACCCCTTTGCTGGATTTTGACCAAACTTGACATGATTAATCCCTGGCGTGTCCTTTTCTGATTTCAAAAAAATTTCTTTGTGTAAAAAAATATTTTCAATTATGCTTCATGGGTCAAAATAAGTTCATCACCAAAAGAGTCACTGTTTTTTTTTTTAATATCATTACAAATTGGTCATCTTCAAAAACCTCTGAACTTTCATATTTCACTAAGATAGTGCAAAATATGTCCATTGACTCAATACTAGTTCAACTTATGACTCATGGGTCAAGATTGGCACCACCCAAGGAGGCCCAAGTAAGATTTGCGTAAGTCTAAAACAACAAGTCCTTTTATTTCAATATTTGGCAAAGCAATATTGCAAAGTAACACATCATTGGAATCGTCTCTCCGAGACGCTTCCAATGACGTGTCACATTGCAATATTGTACTTTCATTGAAGATATTATCCATGTTAATCAATTATAACTTACGCAAACATTTTCCGTAAGTTGTTTAGTAAAACGGGACCCTGGGGACACGAGTTGAAGTTGTATATGAAGATGTATGTAAACTCATGTGAACGATGAAGGGCCAAAGTGGCCTCTTGTTTCAATTACTCCATAATCATAGATGGTGTGAATGGTCAGTTTCAAACTTCTATCAGACATCGGCTGGTGATTAGGACAGGTTTTTGCCTTTCCTATACTAAATTCACAATTTCTTTCCAAACCCTACACTTGGGGTGGTTATAAGAGATGTCTTATAGAGACTTGAAGTACACACGGAATAAGATTTACTAGTTTCTTTTGATTTTGGAACAGTCTTTGCAAAGAACTGATAAGCCCATTTATCAACTCTTCTGCATCAATGTATTTGGTATTGTCTGATATATACACACTATAATGACTAGAGTTATTGGTATGTTTAGATGTTACCTTCTGTTTCTGTTATATTTCACAGACTTTCAGTTTTGATAAATGTATTTCTTATTCTTGATATTCCTTTTATGCCACTCCTTTTGGTTGTATTTTATTCCCCATGTTGTCTCTATCTATCACTTTTATTTTCTAAGAGGTAATAATGGAGGAAAGTGCCTAGTGGTTAAAGTTCTTGAATTGATATTACAAAGCCCCTAAACAAGAGGGGGACTATTGTGACCAATGTTATGATATTATGTCCGAACATGATGGCAAGGGCGGTTGCCAAGTGATGTTTAAAGGTGGTTTGCCCCTGTTGAATGGGATTTCTCTACCTAGTGTAAGACATTACACTGTTATAAAGCATGTGTTTTCATATATCACCAGAACTAGAAAGTTGATGGTCAACTAATGCGGGGTACAAAATGTGGCTATCATTGGCAAAAGTAGGTGAAAAAAGCAAAAATATCTGTGGCGTGGCCATCTGGTTCAGACAACATTGTAAACATTGGTCACATGATTCCCCTGCCTATCTATGCCAGGGTTCAAATCTAGCTGGAGATTTGACATTCATGTGAAGTGGTTACAATTCTTGATATGACCTGGAAAACGTTGATGTGATGAAAAACCAATTAAACAAACAAGTAAAACTTATACAGTAATGTGTTTTATTGTTATGATTAATGGGTTAGATATGTTGTGATGTTTCCTCCTTACAACTAGTCATTTTTCTAGTTTATTTTTTAAGGTTGATTCCAGATTTTTTTGTGATGTTAAGTTAATTTCCTGTTAGGATATTGTGGTTGACTATTTTAATTAGAACTTTATTCAAATGTTCTAGGTATCTTCTTTGAATTCGCCTGTTACTTTAAAGCTTTAAAAACTAAGTGGAAAAAAGAATGCTGCATGAAGAATGCTTTAAAGATGTCATCAAAAGACAATTCAAAATGTTTTGAGAATATTTAATTGAATAAATGCATTGCCATTAGATTGTCTTCAAAATTGAAATAATGTTCCTGATACAAATGATATTTACTTTTTCATCATATACTTTTATAATGAAACTATTTTTACTATTTGTCTTAATAATGTTAAGTTTTTTAGATATTTTTTTTTTTATAGTTTTATCATTTTATTATGTTGTTATGGCTTTTCATTTCAATATACCCATACACAGTTCTGTGTGTCCTATGTCTAATTGTGCCCAGAAAATGCACTTAATGATTCAAATAATGAAAATAAAAGGGTGTGTTTATAAAGAGATTTTTGTTAAAAAGATTGAAGTGCTTTTTTGATAGTGTTTAAAATTTTACAGCATAAATATGTATAATTATACTTATTTACCACCTCATTATAGTCAGACTTTTTTTATAGTTAGTTGCTTTAATTATTTATTGGTTGTGGAAAGACCTTAAGAATAATACCTTGTTGTACCACTATCTAAACTTGACGCTTTGAAAAGTTTAAAATCTAACTAAAATGATAACATGTCTGATTTTATTTTACTTGCTTACGGAAGGTGTTATGACCACAAGTATGGAGTCAACAAACGGTATGCTCTAAAGTAAGTCTGAATATCATAGTAAAAACTTCATTATTCTCAAGTAAGTTTGAATATGGTAGTAAAACATTTTATTGCTCTAAAGTAAGTCTAAATATCATAGTAAAAACTGCATTATTCTCAAGTAAGTTTGAATATGGTAGTAAAACATCTTATTGCTCTGAAGTAAGTCTGAATATCTTAATAAAAACTTCATTTTTCTCAAGTAAGTTTGAATATGGTAGTAAAACATCTTATTGCTCTAAAGTAAGTCTGAATATCTTAGTAAAAACTTCATTATTCTCAAGTAAGTTTGAATATGGTAGTAAAACATCTTATTGCTCTAAAGTAAGTCTAAATATCTTAATAAAAACTTCATTTAATCTCAAGTAAGTTTTAATATGGTAGTAAAACATCTTATTGCTCCAAAGTAAGTCTGAATATCTTAAAGTAGTAAAACATCTTATTTGGTCTCATTTTTCTTTCAAAAGTTACTTGATGTAAACGTAAACTCATCAACTCATGTTGCAATGCTTCATTTCAAACACTCTGTGATGAAAGAGAAAATAGTTTTGTACATTTTATGTGTATATTGGTATTTCAATGTGTATATTTTTATTTCAACTGGATACGAATTTTGTGCACTGGATTATACTATATATCCATATGTTATATATGTTTACGACAATACTTCACATTGATTTAAGTGTTTGAAACGCTATGTTGCACAAGCATTGCACCTACCCATGTTCTTTCAGTTATTTATAGTAGACTCATTTGCAGTATATTGGCAAGACTTTAAAAGTACTTCACAATTGAGAAGGACTTACTTTAGTCTTGCATTGACCTATAGAAGTATACAAGTGTTTTAAGGCCTCTGAGCTGCCTATCTGGTAGCTTGTAAAGTGAGAGATAGATTGTATTTGATATTGGATGTTTGCATAACTAACAAGTTGAAACTAATAACATTGTAAACTCTCCCTCTCTTTCATTTTCTTTACCTGATATCCGAACCAACTTTAAAGTGTCAATATATATCAGTGATAGATTCCATCTTCCATCATTTATTTATTAGAAGTGATCATTTCGACCAAAGGGGAGCAAACTCTTCATGGAAAGGGTTATTTTAAAGGAAATAATATCAATGTCTTATTTTTCTCTTATAAAGGTATGTAATGTAAGTATATGACATAAGTAGTCGTCACTTTTTAGAGGAGCCTGAAAAATTATATCGATGCTTCAACAAACTTTATAAGCTATTGTTTGTGTGAAATGCAGTGAGCAATTTCAAGGGTACTAGCTCAAAAGTTAAATGGGCATATCATATTACCAATTATATATTCATGACAAATCTATCTGACAGGTCTAATATTTAGAAATATAACATTTCCCTTCGTTTTTTGCCTCTGACATTTTCAATTTTAAGTAGAGATGCTTTTCATTGCATCAATGCTTTCAATTGACTGTAGGTTTAAAAGAAGACCTTGTCTTTAAAATACTTCAGATGTATTAACTTGTCGATCATATGTAACATGCTCATTTTTCCAGCATGCCTTTGAATGCAATGAAATATTAACAAGTGACTCATTTTATTTTCGTTGTAGGTTAATTAAGATTATTTGCTGTGCTTTAATAACATATCTCAACCCACTCTTTCATGTACATTTTTATATTCATTCTAAGATTTGGTATATTTCATCATTCTCTTTTACATAATTATTGCACTAACTTTGATTGCATTGTCACTTATCAAATATAAGTTATTGTTAACTGAACGAATCCTATTTTAACGTCAACTCAACCCATTTCTAAACAAGTTAAATTCATTGGTTTACATAAAAAATCACTTAGCTATACAATTATTTGCAGGAGAATAATTAAGTAATTTTACAACTATGACTTATGAAGAAAATACTCATTATGAATCATTTCTCCATACATAACACTTCTTTCTATCTGAAATAGCTACAAACATATGACTTAACATATTTTCACTCTTCTTATTGATTTTGAAACTGACTTTTCTCATGGAATGAGTTTAGAATCTTGGAAATAGAAGAAGTTTGGCAACATTGTGGAAATGTAGATTTTGCACATCAAGTGCAAAATTTACCCTCATCAAAACAACTTTATTTTTAATGCAGGTTTATATCTCTCCATAGTTCATAGGTCTTAATCATGGCTACTGCAAAATACTGAAAAAGAAGAGTAGGAGAAGGGTTAAGTTTCCGAATGTTATTATTCTTTTATAGGTACTCTATCATGCATTCTAGACTTGAATGAAATTTTTATTTTCCATCCTGCTTCTTTTCCAGTGCTGAAAGGGGATAAGCCATAGAGACACTACCAATAACAGCCCTGTGTAAATCTCTGACTGATCAAATAAACCTGCTGTGTTTGGTCCTACATTCCTCGATCATCAAGATAGCTAGTGGTCAAGTCAGGGACTTCCATCATCTAGATGACCAGTTCACAGTAAACCTTTTCTGGTTCTTGAGTGACCGTGCGAAGACGGCTTGACCAAATCCATTGCTGATAGACAGGAGGGTCTGTGAAGAGGGTGTGACCAAGTTCCATGGTTATTGATATACAGTAGTAAGGGGGGAATGTTATTGTCTACAGGACCATGACTGTGTTCATGGGGACCTTGAGTTTGAATTGTTGTGATAGACAAGTAGTAGTGACATAGAGTTATAGCCCATAAGAACCATGAGCCAGGTTTAGAGCATAAATTATCAAGTGTGTATGTTGATACATTTATGGGCTTGAACCTCTGACATTCAGCTATATGGTTCATTATTATGTAGTGCAAATCATTGTGATTACCATGATATTATTCCAATATGCATATTTCAGCCATTTACTCCAGAGTCTGTTTGTATATCAAAGGTTCAATGCCAGACTATAGTAAGTGCTTCATGTTTGTGAAGCACTTACTATAGTCTTGCATAGAACCCTTGGTATATATAAACAGATTACTCAGGAGAGAACAGATATGCGTATGTTTTAGCTTGCCTACCTTTTAACAGTGAATGCACAGGGTCTTTTCTGGTATGTGACACAAGGGAATTGTGGGTCTTCTACTTGTTCATACCATGTTAAGACTGTCTACTAGTAAACCAGTACCTCCCTGAAGGGTCATGTTGAAAAATATCTAAAAGCTTACCACGGTAAGCAAAATATACTTGATTTGATATGCCCGTACCTTGGCAGTGTCATCTATTTGAGCTGTATTTTGACAACCACCAAATCCATATCGCCAAAATCTCAAATACCCATGTGCTAGATTGACTTGTCCAGATGGATAAAGTCTAAAAAGGAAGTTTATTTACAGGAAAGGAAAGTGTTGAATTTTGGCAATTCAAATTATGATCCAATTTTTGTTTAAATTATTGTTTCATTTGCCATAGCAAATATACATCTATGCTTTGTCTTAAGCAATGGTCCAACATAAAAAAGGTTCTTATAATGTTCAAGAGATATGGGTCTTAAATCTATGACATAACGTTTAATAAAAAAAAAAAACTCTTAGAAAGTCGAAAAAATAAATTGCTTACACATTTGACAAACAGTTTCTTCTTTCTTTTCTTAGAATTTTGCTGAAAAATATTTGATCACTTAAGGTTGGACTGGTTTTCATTGAAGGCGTGGTTCAGACTGGGGGTAGGCTTTAATGTTTTTGATATGCCAGTATGTTTTATATATATGTATAGCTTTTAAGAAGTGGAGTCTGTGGGGCGATCTCTTAAACATTCTGCTTCAAATTCTTTATAGAAATCAATGCATGCTTTCTTAAGTAAGAAGGTCCTGTTTGGAATTTCTTTTTGAATGGACTGCTTAAAGTTTTTATCATCCTTTTGAATTGAATGTCAGGACCTTTAAAGTGCCATTGGTCTGGCTAGCTTGATGCAGTATTGAAGTATCGGTTATTATATTGTTTGCGACAGATTAGTTTTACTTTTTATTTAGCAAAGATCAAGATAAATCCTTGCATATTAAAGTATTTTGCATGCTATTGAGTAAATCTTATTTCAAGGTTTCAATGCATGACTATAGTAAGTGCTTCACAAACATGAAGCACTTACTAAAGTATTGCATTGAACCCTCGATTCATTTGTGTACTCATTTGAAATGCCTTTGTGGGGAAACAATTCATATGATTACCTTCAATTTATGGTTAAAGATGAAAATTGCAAATTTGATATGGGTATGCATGAAAATTATGTTGAAGCAGAATTTATAACAGAGATGTTTAGTGAGATAACAGCTACTTTGTTAACTAGATATAACTTGATTCCCCTATTCAAGGGTGGATTGGTTATTCTGCAGAATTAATATATAGGTACTTATAGTTATATAAATGATGTTTATGAAAAAAAGCCATGACATTGCATTATGATTTGAAATCAGGTTTTTTACAATGTTTCCATGGATTGATGCACAGAAATTCAATGAGTGTAACAACTTGAACAAACATCCATATTAACCTATTACAACCAAAGGAAATGTTTGTAACAAGCAACTTTCTAGTTAAATGACGTTTGCCTATTTTCAAAATAAAATTGTCAAGATAAAGTCTAAGATGACATGTTATGGTATAGAGATGTCCATATTATAGGCATATTTTCCCTATTTAAATAGATTATTTCTTAAACCCTATATTGAAAGGACACAGTCTCTACAACATAGGATTTATCAAGAATAATTAAAAAGAAAGTGCATGTATGATTTCATATATCTCTTATCTGAACATCAAAGATGGGTCAAATAAGCTAACAAGATTTCCCCAGTTTGTTTTTACTTTTACTTATGCAACATTGTAGCTGTGATTTCAATCTTAATGTTTTCTAACTATGTACCTAAGTACAAATAACAAAATGTGTTCTGTGATTGTTTTATATTTGTTTTATACTCATTTTGTAATGTTAAAGCAAACGGCTTTGTAAGTCGGCCATGTTTTATTTATTGCGTCCAGGATTGGAGGCACTCTGCACTTTTTCCGTGATACTTGTTAAGGGCTGATTAAAATCAGTTCTTAAACGCAGATAACTCTGTACTACCTTCAGACATCTTAAGGTATTGTGACAAAAGGAGATGATTCCAAAAGAGGTGTGTCTTTTAATTACATCAAACCAAGGGTTCAATGCAATACTATAGTAAGTGCATCATGTTTATGAAGCACTTACTGTAGTCTTGCATTGAACCCCTGAAATATACTTAGCAGTCAAAAATGGGTTCTGCAATTTGTTCAAAGGGATACAATCAGTGTCTAGCGAAAGGAAATTAAAGATCATTATTATTTTTCTGGAAAGAGGTTAATTCACTAATTGTAGGCTGCATGGTTTAGGTCTGAGATCTTTGTCCCAGAAATGCATTTATAGTTGTGTGTTGGTTAGCTACGATGGAGATTAACGTCATAGTTAACCAAACATACTTCAAGTTTGTATGTCATGCCTTTGATTTTTTTTTAAATCTTTTTGTCTGCTCTAAGAGCTTTTTGGAAAAAAGTGTTTGAATGGTTTGCTTATGTTTTTTTTTTTTTTGTTTTTTTTTGTTAAGTACCAACATTCTTCAAAAGCTATTCATTCATTCCTTGGAAGGGTGATGAAAGACAATTTTGACTATTCAGAAGATTGGCATTATTTATCACAATATTTTGTTTAAATGTTTCAAAATAATTATTTTACCAAGAGTTTATTTTAACAATGAGATGTTTTAAGATATGCCTCTGGTGCTTTACATAGTGTTTTTTATACCCCCATATTATTTATATTATGTTTGTTTTAAATTCACTGCTTATTATTTTGAATTAAGTTACTCTCTGTGTATATATATAAGTTATAGTGCTAAGGCATTTCACAAAGTTTTATGACTGATTACAATTGACAAATGTGGAGGGTTTTTCATTTTGTATGAATTAATGCGTCTTAGCTTTTATACTAACCTTTATGTTGCCATATTGGTTATTTTATGTAAACAGCCATGTTTGAAAAAGGATGAATTATTGTAACTCCTTTATTGATGCAGAAGGAATATGGTATGGTAACATTGCTACATACCACCCTCAAAGAACAAACCTTTAGTAATGCTCTCAATTATATTATTAAAATACTAAAGTATCAAAAGTGATTGAAGAAAGTTGATAAAACTTGTTTCACAATGAATGAGTTCAAACTGATACTAAACTTTGGTATGTTGGTCATTGGGTCATTGGTTTATCCTCTTGTTATCATGGTAGGGCATGTAAGGGATTTTTTTTATTTTGCTTATCCAGAAAAGTTCATTATATCTTGTGTTTTCTTGTAACCTGTGTTCTTTAACCCTTCTCCTACCTCATTCAATGTAGTCTGTTTGTTTTAGATTTATTTAGACATGTGACAAACTCCAAAATGATAAGATAGCTGGAAGCAAAGAAACTTCCTAAAACTAAAAGTCGTTTCAAATTAGAAATAACACCACAAGAATAGAACCATGTCTTTAGGAATTTGTTATTGTTCAAACTTACCTAGTGTAATTCTATATGAATACTCATAGCACTTTCTACATAAGACTTAAGAAACCATTGAAACCTTTTTTTTTTTTTTACTTTTTTGCAAATTTACTTTACATGGATATATAAAATAAAATATATCTAGATGGTTTTTAGTGAAATTCTACATGACAAGCAACACATGATATTTTGCACAATTTAAGACCTCTTTTTCTAAAAGCATATTAAGCTTTGATGATGGTTATTTTGGATTTTATATTTTTGGTACATTCTTCAGTCTTTGGTTTCTAAGACTTGTGCTGCATGTGCGTTGGTATATGCTATTCTGGAGTCAAATTGATGAGTGCTTGTAACCGTCTGGTTTGATAACTGTATCTTTTTTATTATTGGAAGAAACTTCAGGTTTTAGGTACTCACCAGAAACATCTCTTTGAGATGCTTTTGAAAGATACAAACAATAGGCTTTGGTGAATTGATAGTGCAATATTGCTTTGAAAACAATTAAATCCTTAAATTTTTCTTGACTCCTCTATAATTCAATGTATTTCAAAGATCTCCTCTATTAATTCATTCCCTACATTGTCTCACAGACCACTAACCAAATGTATGTCTTAAATACCTAAATTTCTACCAAATAGTTTTTGGAATGAATGTAAGAGAGAGTGTCTCGTGAATAATTCTTGCACAATACATGTACTAGTACATTGTACATGTATATTCAAAATTTTGAATCTCAAATTTAGCCCCCTTATTCTATCAGACCTCAATAAACTGCAGCTACTGCAAGATCTTATAGAAACCACTGTGACATTGGGACAACTTTCTCATAAATAAGTCACAATTATTTCTTTCAAATATTATAGAGGAACTGGGGGTTCTCATGGTATTTTTGTGGTGTGCTATTGATTCAAAGTTTGAGCACTCACAATTTCCCATATTTTGGAATTGGTTATGGAAATTTGCCTGCAGGTTGTACAGAGTAATAATGTCTGCAGACGTATAAATCAGTACCCAGAAAGTGAGCATCATTGTGTATTCAGGACTTGTCTTTGTCCCTCGTTGTGTATTGCCAAGTTATTTGTTTAATCAAAGAATTGTTGTAGTAGTATGATTGCTTGATTAACCCTTTCCCAAACAACAAATTTTCGACTGTCCGAAATTGAAAGAGTTTGCAGACGACATTTCAAAATGTGATGAAATTAGAAAATAATCTTCTGATAGGCCAGAAAACATTGTGGGAAAAGGAAAAATTGCTCGTCACAAGCAATTCTCCTTTTCCATCAATGTTTTCTAAAGTCGTCTGCAACAAAGTGGTCAAATGTTTAGGAAAGGGTTAAACCTTATCCTCTATATCATATGGCAATTGTGAAAAGTTAACATACTATCATTATATAGCAAAACTTTTTGCTTGGAATTTGGTGAAAAGCATTGTGACAAAGGAAGCAATGCTTTTAATGAGGAACATCTCCTTTTATCACATACATTCAGGTCTTGTTCATTATAAAAACTGTATGTTGAGTAATGGGTGAAAAATTAAAGATTTACAAAAAAAAAACAATTTTAGCTTTTATAGCTTAAAAGTAAGAGGCTATCATTAATTTTTTATGTTCCTTTTTTATATATAAGCAGAAGGAAATCACTTAACACACTAACACTTATAGTGCATTGTTTTAAAATCCTTGTTTAAAATTGTGTAGAAATTGCTGCCAATGGATTTTACTAGGTGTTTGAAATATCATTAAAGATTATGTTAAAAAAAACTGGTGTACATGCATCAGTGTTAAAAAAGAAAGAAAGTTGTATAAAACATGTCTATTGAACATAAATAGAATGTAAAGCTTTAACATTTGTCTTGTTTTCATTTATGAAACCCAAATATTTTAGTCGGATAAGAGCGCATCTTTGCATGATGTTTGTTTTTGTTATTTGTCCAAATTGAAAGCACCAGAAAATAAAAGGATAAAATTATGGCAAGATATATAAGCCATTACAAAGTTGAAACATTGCAGGTACGGCTATGGCGAAGAGGACCCCTATGGGACCTGTGTCCGAAATAACCTTAACCTAACTAGTTTCTATCTGTTTAGAACATTTAAACAAAAAGGAGACAAGTGGGGGACAGTGATGCAAAGGTAACTTGTCAGTTTCTGTGGATATAGGGGTTGATCCCGGTTAGTGATGAGGATAACACATTGCCATATTTTTGCATCAGACGACTTTCAAAGGCTGCCTCCTTTTGCCACAATGCTTTCTCAATCTATTCACATATTACAATAGCAGAATTCACAATTTTTTCCACATGTTTACAAAACAAAGCTTTTCTAAAGTCATCTGCTTCAAGAAAAAAAAAAGTGTGTTGTTGATAAAAGTTAAAATGCTGGGAGTAACCCACAAATCAGCGCCAGCAATGATGGCGTATCCAGGAAGCAGTCATCGGGGGTAAATTAGATGAACTTGAAGCTTCCGCCACAATCGATGTAAAATAAATTAGTTGAAACAAAAATGGAGATGAAGATTTCCCATGCATTAATTTTCTCTATTTATTAGCACGCAGCTCAGTCAATTTTCTGAAGTTGATGCAACATCATTCATTTGCCTTTCCCCCTTGATCAATTATGCTCATGTAAGAAAGCATTCAAAAGCTAAGAAAGAATATTGTGCTGTTCTGACGATAGAACACAGCAGCGATAGGTGCCCTTGTTGCCATATTATTACTTAAATAATGTTGTAGGGTTCTAGATTTACAAGGTGGAGTTAAATGAAAAGGGGGCTGGATAGGTCAGTCATTGGAACATTTGCATTTATTCCCCAATTAAATGCTCTTCCAAGGAAATTCGAGGTGAATTTCAATTGTATGTTAAAGTAATTAGTAGGGGTCTCGAATTACAAGGTAGAGTTATATGTGGAAGTGTCCCGGACAGCTCAGTCAGTCGAGCTTCCTCACAGATTGCAAAAGTCCCCATCGGGCTGCATGTTTTTCTCACCTAGCTTACAATAATGTTACAAAAAGGCATATATCCCCAATCCAACCAACTCAATTAACAAAGCTATAGCTCTCAAACCTTACCCACTTGCTTATTGTTATAACTTTCAGTGCCGGAGGGAAAGTTACATAACTCTTGGCCCAGTGGTCTAAGAACACAGGAGTGTCAGAACTGAACCCCAATGGCACCTTCAATTTCATTGGTGTGTCTTTTGGCAGACGTTTCAGAGTAACTGCCTTGTACTGATGAATAAAGGAAAACCAGAACATAACTATGTTACTGAAAGGCTGTTGACACAGCATTAAACTTCTATAAACATGGTTGAATATCTGTTGAATCCTTTGTTTTTCACATAATTAATAGATTTATGGTTGGCCCCAAAAGACATGCTCTTATATATTTTGTGCTGTTGCTTTCAATTTGGATCAGTTTCAAATTATTCCAAGGGGGCAAATTCAGAGGAAAGGCATTTAGAATGCCGAGTAATTTTCTAAAAATAGATTATTGTGTCATGTGCTTTCCAAAAGCTTAAAGATATCAGCTTAATTTTGATGAGGAAAGATACTCAGAGTAGCAAACAGGTTAGAGCATAGGTCAACTGCCAAATTACTTTTTGCAATAGTATGAAGTCCATTCCAGCACTATATGGGTTCATCACTTGAAACAGAAAACTGAACACATGTTTGGGTGCTAAATGTTGACAACTTTATTTTTCTATCTATCTTCCGATGATGTCAAACCCCTTACAGGGACTTAGACTAACATGTCTGAAAATGGTTCATCAAATGTGAGCTTCAACTTAAGAGAAAGGCAATTTACTTATTTCCTGCTCCATTTCCAATCTTTATTCAGATTAACATTTGATGATTTAAAGAAGAAAAAATGATGAACATTATACACGTATAAGTAAATTCAGATGTTGTCAACACATTTTCCATATTTAATTGATTCTCTTTGAAGGATTTAAAAAAAAAATTGTTCACTTCCACATATGTATTTCATGATGATTGCCTAAAATCGATATCTGCAAAATATTAATGTTAAATGGACAAAAAGGTTCACATCGCTCTATAAATGTACAAAATAATTATTTAAAAAAGTTCTAATATCACTCCCATCAGCTGACTGTCACTTCCTGTAATTTGTCTGTAATGGCTGCTGTGGTGCTGGTGCCTTTCTTCTCCTTTCTCGCTTGCTGTTTGGCTTCAGCTGCCTTGACCTGTAATAATATGCAGGAATTCAAATTCTGTAAATCCTTCACCAAGCACCAAATTTTTGACTGTCTCAAATTGAAAGAGTTTGCAGACGACATTTCAAATAGTGATGAAATTGAATCACAATCTTCTGATGGGGCAGAAAACATTGTTGGAAAAGGAGAAATTGCTCGTTACAAGCAATTTCTCCTTTTCCCGCAATGTTTTCCAGAGTCATCTGCAACAAACTGGTCAACTGTCATTATTATTATTGTTTGGTAATGGGTTAAAGTTGCTTGTTCGCATGAGAAAATGTTAAAGTCAAGGCAGTGCCATTGAAACAATCGAAGTTATTTAATTATTGTGATTTATAACAATCATTCATTTGTATTGTGTTTAATGACGTATCAACACTTTTTCAGTTATGTAATGGCTTTCCTGGATCCACCATTACTAGACTAGCACTCTGAAGTCACTTGTCAAAGGACTCTCTTAGGAAACTAGAGGTGACAGTGGGGTTGAACCAGCGACCCCAAAGTTCTAAGTCTGCCACCTTAACCACACATAACCCTATCTTTTCGTAACAGTCGTTTCAACCCAAATAGCTAAAGATAAATTATTTCTTATGTGCTATTTTTGTTTGTATGCTGTTGTTTTCAATTCCAACCAATCACAAATTCGTAGTCTGTCAGTTTTCTGTCGAAAAAGTAGATTTATTTTTTCTTTATATGTTTGGTACTGTTAAACAGATCCATTCCCAATAAAATAAACTGCCTACTTTTCCCAATTTCCAAATAAAGCTTACGTTTGAATTTTGTTATTCCTAAAAAATTCCTAATTTTAGAGAAAAGTGCAGTGATTTTTTCATAATTTTACCGAACCCATTCCCATAATTAACAAAAACAACACTGAAAATGTTACTTACCACATCTCTAAATTCAGACAAGTCTCTCCTCATAGCATAAGCATCCTCTCCGTCGGCGTAATACTTAGATTCTATCTCACTAATTCTGTAAACATAATAGATAAAGCATTTTATGATTGTGCAAAATTTCTGTCTCATTAATTCTGGAATTATGATTTATGTATAAATAGACCATTTTCTGACTGGCTTACACCCAAAGTGGTTACATACATACAACGCAGAAAGACCATTATTGTAACCTTAAAAAGCCTAGGACAATTCTTAAAAACAAAGTGAAGTGGTCAAAAAAATACATGGGCAAAAAGCTTAAGTACAATGCAGTACCTATGCTTAATGCATGAAACAATGTATATGTTAATTTTTTTTTGATGGATATGAATAAATATCTGATTATTACACAAACATTGGCATATAAGACAATTGTCCCTTCCTCGTACACTATAAGTCTACTACAAAATGTAATAACCTGCCCATAGTTATAAGTATAATTATTTTGGACTTGTAAGTGCTCAAAAAACTTCCAAAAGGTTCTAAAAACATTGTGATAGTGTGTCTGCAAACGGTGGGTTGCACCTTCTCCCAATCTGAACTCATCATAAGTATATGGAAGCCACAATATTGTTTATTGCGACACTTTTTTAATTGTACTTTTGTTTTCAAAATATATATCATAAACGTGAAATCTAAAAAGCCTTTTTATTTCATTAAGGAAACATTTATATATTTCACAATTTATAATTTCACTATACATATGAGTTACCTATAAAGAAAAAAGAATTAAAATGATGTTCAGCACTTCCATATACATTAAACTATTTAACACGTACACTTATAGGAAATGTGTTATCAACCAGGGACTTTTCACCCGAAACATTATAACCCTTCACTTATGTACAAGGTATATTTCTCAGCTCAGGGAAATACCTGAGTAGTTACAATTAACCCCTTAATCCATTAAATAGTCTATCTAATCAGACACAGAGTCAAATCTGTAACAAATGTGTCCGTATAATGAACCAAACTTACTGAAATTTAAGAGTTTCAGTGTAGAGGTGTAACGCAGCCCTGTTACTCTTTCTCACGTGCAAGGACACATATTGGGCGTCGAAGCACTCAACCATTGCTCTGGAAGCTTGATCCATCAACTTCTTTGCCAAACCAAGTCTTCTGTAGGATCTCTTTACAGCCTGTAATACAATCAAACATTTTATTGACACAAAATTATACAAAACAGCCTGTTGTCAAACAAACATTCTCTTCTCACAGAATTCTTCAAGACAAAAAAATGAAAATATGCAGTTAAGTCTATTACAAACTTATCCATAAGACATAAACTGTCAAACAAGTGTTTTCACAAATAATCGGTTGAATTAAAAGAAAGCAATATGAACCAATAGGCAGGAGACATTTGTTGCCTTTCCCATGAATGAGGAACACATCCTCAAGTGAAAGTATGTACATATATAAATAAAAACTTATTGTTATCATTCAGAAGGATTTGAAGAATTTGTCACAACATAAAACCAACAAATTCTAGTAGTCAATGTTTATAACAGTTGTTAATTTGGAGAGCAGCAAAAATGTTCTTCTTAAAATCAACCATGTATTTTCAAATCATTTGCAAACCAAATTCTATCTGAAATGTAAACTGGGTTTTTAACAAAAAACCTCTATTTGAATCTCATCATGTATTATTTTAAGATTTGTGATGACTTTCTATTATCACTGCTTAAAACTTATTTTGTGTATTGTTGCATTCTCTTGTTTGAGATTTTTTATACCGGTAGGTACAAATTAAAAGAAACAGCACATTATATTGATACAGTATAAGTAATTGTAATTTCTTTGTGCGATTGTGTAAATACAATTGTATCGAAAGGATGAAACTGGATTTGAACAAGTCACAAATTAGCGTAGGGGAAGAAAACATTTTTCATGGGTAGACCTACCAATGATGTAATGTGTCCATGGGCAGAGTCTTCTGGGTCTTCTTCCCTATGAGTAAAAGAAAAAGAAAGTTAACCCTTTACCAAACAACAAATTTTCAACTTTCCCAAAGTGAAAGCGTATGAAGACAGCATTTCAATATGTGATGAAATTGAAAAACAATCTCCTGATAGGGCAGAAAACATTGTGGGAAAAGAAGAAATTGCTCGTTCAGAGCAATTTCTCCTTTTCCCACAATGTTTTCCAGAGTTGCATGCAACAAACTGGTCAAATGTCCTTATTGTTTGGTAATGGATTAAACCATTACACTTCATTTGAGTAACTATGTATTCGGTTAGACCTAACTGTTTTCAACTTTATTTGTTTTGTATTTGGGTGATATTTTACATATCCATGAACCATGGAATTGTACCAATACAACCAACCCTATTAACTGGAAACTGGCTTGACAGTCATGACCTTTATCTAGAATGCCATAGAAAGAAGCCAGCAGTAATTTTGTTCTAAATTAAATCAATGAGTTTTTTTTAACAAAACTTTAAAAATCAATGGGTTTTTCTATAGAAAAATGATTAAAATGAATGAAAGCAATGGGTTTTGGGGAAGTTTTATGAGATTTTTAGGGCCAAAAATTATCACTGAGCCAGTCATTGCTTTTTAGTCTTTTCTCTTACTCATCATGTTCTCAAACCAGCCATCTCAAATTTGATAACAAGAATGATACCCTCCCTCTCCCTTAACATATTTAGGAGATAGGATTAAAAGAGATGATAATTCTTACAGACATCATATCAATCCTTGCATAATCATTTACAAAAATTTAATTCACTGTGAAAAGTATAAAATATGCCCATAGTGATATCAAAGTGTTTTAAGTTGTTGCAAAACTGTTTATGGCTAATTGTTTTTATTGATATACTAATAAACTAGCAAGCAAATACAATTCTTAAAAATAATAGAGTATAGCATTTTACATTTTAGCAACCAAATATCGTATAATATTACCAGTATGATAGTCAACAACTTACATTTTAGCCAGCACATATCCAACTATTTTACCAGATTCATCCTCAGCCACATAAGAAAGCTGGAAAAGATTTGATTGACAGTTAGAAAAAAGCCATGAAACACCTACATAATTCAAAACTAAAGGTGCTTGTTCCTAGATTTAGGCCACACCTGCATTAAATCACAATTTTATAGGATATAAACATCATTTACCCTTTATGATTGTAGACATCATTTATTCAGTCAATTCAGTGTGTATACAATCAATTTAGCCCTTAAATCCATTCCTGGCACACACACTGACAGTGTTGGGCAAAACCACATTAAAAGACTGGATTTCCCTGAAATCATGCATAATTCATTGATCACATGATCCTAAATATAAATTGGATGTCTACTTTAAGATAAAAGTAAGATTCATTGGTTTTGAAGTTGACATTATTTTGAACTGGAAAATGAAAAGGCTCTCTTCCAACCAAATTTAAGGCATTTTCACTTTATTTTTCCTTTATCTCATCTGTGAACAAGCACTTGTATAAGAAGAAGATACATCAATATCAACAAATTGCTCATAAGAAAAAGTCTTATCCCTTTTGGTTATATTCTTTATTCTAATTTAGCAATAACATTCTAAACAGTTCCAACAACTATAAATATAAATATGTAATATATGAAAGGTTGAGAGAAAAAGAAAATACATTATACCAACCTGTGGCCATGATAAGCCATGGTAAAAATAATATTTCATTTGGTAGTTTTCTGGTAAGCATAGCAAATTGCAATGTTGCATATTCATCAAATCATCAGGCTGAAAAAACAAAAATATAACAACAACATTTATATAGAAATACTAGGGAATACTAATATCACCTGCCTTTGAAATGTCATATTTCAGTAAGAATATTTCTTATAGTGCTGCAAGATTTTTGTGTCGTCTGCTTTCCAAATCCTTCAATATCTGCTAAATTTTCGAAGAGTGAAAGAAACTCAGAGTAGCAAACAGGTTAGATCATAGGGCAGCTGCCAATTTCCTGGGGGGCTGGGCTGGATCCAACCTGTTTGCATAATCATGAAGTTGCTTTCAAGTATATGTTTATAAAGGCAGACATGTCTTGATAATCGCGATACGGGAACTGGCTGGTATTACAGGTCGCTTATGTCATGCTCATGCATGCTTAATAAATACGGTTTGTTGCAAACACTTTTGCAAAACAGTTTTATTACTGTTGTTCCTTTCTTAAATCAAGATTTTTCACTTTTGGCAATATTGGCGATCAACAACACAGACCCTGGTAAACAAAACAAAACTACGTAAGTAGACCAAACAACTTACGTCTTCTTTCTGAGGGGACACTCTTACTTAGTTGGTCCATCTTAGTTGCTTCGAGACAAAACAGATAGACGAAATGATTGCAATTCGTTATGAGATCATTGGGCCACTGTTAAAACTGTATGGGATATTTTGTCTATTGGACCTTTTATCCGGCTTACTTGCTCTACATAAGTTTTGTTTCAAGCTGTCATAGAGCACTTTTTCACTAGAAGACTATCATGTAGTGTCCGAATATTGTGCCACTTCGCAAAATGTGACCAAAGAGAGGTGGAGAATTGATTGATTTCGGGTTTATCTCATGTGTAAACGTGATGTAAACAGAAAATCATAGTTACCGTTCCATTTCTGATATTCATGTTTCCGGTGTTTATGTACTGGAACAAGCGTTACTAAGCTGTTTTCAACAGAATCCGGTCGATGTCAAAGTGTGATGGGTAAGTCTTTTTCTCAACGATTTAAGTCGCGATTTTTACCGGCCTCTTTGGGTTACAAATATTGTACGGGTTAATATGTGAGCGAAATTAAATTTAAAAGATGGTAGTCTTAGGACAGTCGGTATTTCATAAGTCATGTATTAAAGATGTTGTGAATTGATTGAAAATTTCGTACGGATTTTGAGTGATATGGTCATTAGGCACATTTATAAGAAAACTCATTAAACGGTCAGTTGACAAGATCTCGAATTGGACCCGTAGAATAACATGATAGCATAATATCACGTGACTCTAAAGAATAATAACAACAACAACATGAGAGGGAAACAAAAATAATGCAAAGTTGATTTATTGAGGTATTCAAGTGTAGTTAAAGCATACACGATTATCACATATTCGTTAAACATGAAATAAATACTGATTGTGTTATTATCATGTAAAACACATGTTAGAAGTTTGAGGGATGCGGTAACCAGTTTCCGTATTGCACCAGTAACCGTCTTTGAATGAACTTGCCTTTTACGCGAAATTTGAAAATGTCCTTTGGACACAGATACATAAACCAGTCTTTTCTGACCAAAACTATAGCTTGAGATTGATGTGATGTCATTCGTTCTGACGTATTTAAGTAACCTTAAAAGGAAAGATTGTTGAATTTCTAATAATCAAACGTTATTGTATAGATAACAAAATAACCGTCTCATTCACTGTATTTTTGTTTTACATTGATTGTAAAGAAAGCTTAAAGCTTGTTCAAAGCCACTCTCGATGACGGCTTTCTGGATACTAAACCAGTAGTCACGGCAGTTTTGTGGGTTAGTACAGGAAATTTTCAATCCGCCTAACGGGGATTCGAACCTGGGACCCTCGGCACAAAAGCCCGACACTCCACCTCTGCACCAATGATGCTCACAGTGATCCAGTGATTTTCACTAAAGAAAAGTATAATTGTTTTTTTAGGGGAGAGTACTTTCGGTATTTTCTGGTTTATTTACTAAACGAAAGTAACCTTTGTTGTTAGGCTATGTAAAGTGGAAAGCAATATTGAGGAGCCTTGTACAAAATTTAGAATAGACATTTATCTTCAGACTAATAATACTCAAAAGAGAGATAGCTGATGCCTACTGTCAGAAGGAATCAAAGTTTGTTACAGCAATCAAGTAATAACAACTCCCCTTTTAGAATAACATTGTCCAATTATTTGTTGTGAACAAGTTTTCTGTAAATAATGGAAAGATTTTAAAATGCAACTAATACAAAAGCATGTGGCAACATTGTTGTCACAATATTTTTAGAGTTGTTGTCCAGCAAAAATGTTCACTTTCTAATGGCTGGCATTGATTATCTGATGACATCTTTGAATAGATTTGTCATATAAGCTTTTTTGATGGATTTTATTTTCAGGTTTGGTAAAACCCATTTGACTGTGTGAAACTGATTCTAGCTGTAGAAATCATCAAGATGGATTTAACGCTAGTGTCAGCTGGTGATGACATTAAAGTCTGGGATCCTACCAATCTAGTACAGCTGAAGCAATTTAATCCACATGACCAAAATATCAACAGCTTGTGTTGGTCACCTGACAGTATCCTTTAGACCGCAGTAATTTTGTAACTTTGAAAAAGCAATATTTATGCCTGTATTTTCTTACTTAAAATATAGAAAAAGGATAGGATAGTGTTTTGTTAAAACTTGTTTATTTTACATTGATAGTGCAAGGAAATTCTTTTAACGAAGAATAATCATTCTTGATTTTACTCCCTGGGTACATAACCAGTATTATTACTGATGTGTATGTAAAATGTTTGCTTAATTGTTGTTCAAAGTCTTCATCTTATTTTTTGCTAAGTTTATCTTATTCTTTCTGCTTAAAGGATATTTTTGTGTCATCTGCTGCTTTAAATATCTAATTTTGATGAAGAAAGATACTCTGAGTAGCAAACAGGTTAGATCACAGGTCAGTGGTCAATTTACTTGGCAGCTGATCTGGATCTAACCTCTATTCATAAGCATGAAGCGGATTCCAGTACTAATAAGGGTTAATACTGATAAGATAGTTTTGAATCAATCGTTTCTTTAACTCCATTAAGATAGCTTTCTTGCTAGCGCATCTGTACATACAGAAGATGTTGTCGTGACCTACATGAACAATCATGATTCTTTGAAATTACCGACTTCAGTAAGTATTAGAGGCTTCACAAATAACTAGAGCCTTAATGGCTGTATTGCATACACTAGTGCATTTCTATAACATTTATGTTTTCTTCTTGATTTCGTAATGATCGGTTTTTCTATACCATTTCTCTACACTTTTTCCACTATGCACTTTAACAGTTACTCTTCAAAAGGTTATTGAATGCATTTTGATGTTCAATTGAACTAGAAATCCCAAGATGTTACTGTATATATTGGAGCTACTATTAGATGAAGCAATTTGTCACTTATGAATTGCTTGAGACAATTTATCTCTTTTTTGTCACATTGGATACTACCTGATGAATTTTAACTTGAACAAAAAGAATAGATAGCACAAGACATTCAAAGTATTCGAGATTTATAATTGTGAGTTTGTTTCATCTTTGGTTAATTATGAGCAGTTTCTCTCATTGTCTCAATTGTTCCTGAAGCCATTTAGAAATGGTTGAACCTGAATTCTTTTTTGTCTAATTCATAATCATTTTTACACGTCAGGAAACCATCCGTCAAAGAGATGTACTAAAACAACTGCCTCCTAAGCAGGCAACTTCCCATTTTACTGCCAGAGCGTTTATCAAATTTACAAAGAACGTATTATCTTTCTTGATGTCTTTCTTTCATCTTGTGCCATCAATTTGTACCACACTCAGAAACCCGCATTGGGGTGTGGATTAACACATGTTGGTACTGTTCCAGGGAGGCTGCATGTGTGTCAATGTATCAGACAACTCACGCTACATGCTGATTGGTGACTCAGCTGGTCTCATCTCTGTGTGGGATCTAAAGGCAAAGAAGAAAAAGAAAACATACAAGGTAACAGCCTATTGGCATTTGTTTGGGGGAGGGATCTGGCCTAGTGGTAAGAGTACAGAACTTGGAGTCTCCCTCACTGTGTGGGTTCAAATCCCTGTGATAACATATGGATTTTCATGAGTGGTAGTTTCCCAACTGATTTGTAAGCAGAATGGCTTGACCAGCACTAATGGGCAGTTGAGTTAGAGGTCTTTGTACATTATTAAGAGTCAGGCATGGAAACGTAACTGAAATGATGTTGACACAATGTAAAACCTATATGTAAACCAAAGATTAAAACTAATCCATTCAACCAACCTTTAAAGCTTTTTAAAACTCAGGTTCTTTCTTATCTATGTACCTGACAAAACAAGATAAATAGAATGTTGACTTGTTAGCCAAGGGGTCATGTGTGGCCAAGTGGTTAAGTGGAGGTTTCATTAATATTTGTAGAAGGAGGGTGATATCTTTGGATTTTGGGGGACCTCATCAGTAGATTTATCATAAAACTGGTCCAACTAGCCGGGGTTTCTGGTCAAAGTAGCTGGGGGAAATTCCCAGCCCAAGATTTTAATGAAACCTCTGTTAAGATGGTGGACTTAGAACTCAGGGGTCCCAAGTGTGAGCCCCACCGACACCTTTGGTTTCATGGGAGTGTCCTATTGCAAGACAATTCAGATCCTAGCTTAGTACTCGTGTATCCATGAAAGCTGCTACATAACGTAAAAATTATTGACATGCTGTTAAATTTAGACCATACAAACAAACAGGCTTGTTGACAAAGCGAAAATATCTTATTGTTTTTAAATATCCTTATTTCAGGGACACAAAGGACCAGTCACTAGTGCCAAGTTCAATAAAGCCTCAAGTTATATAGCATCTGGGTCAGAGACAGGGGAGATAATTCTACACAATGTTGTGACAGGCCAGGGTTGTCAGCCTTTGACAGCTCCCAATGTACAGGTATCGTATGCTCACTAAAAGCGGCAATTTGCTTGCTTTTGCACTATTTCCTTTATGTTTCCACTTTTTTAGCAAGATTTTTTATAGCAATGTGTCAACTGAAGAAGTTCAAAAGCAGTTTTGTGACCTTCAGGAGCTGATAAATGGTGAAGCAAGCATTTAGGAATTGATTTTTTTGCAATTATATTTTGCCCCAGAATGCACACTGTGATGATCCAGATTTGACAATTATGAAAACGGCAATGAAAATTTAGCACATTAATGTCTGATTCTAAAAACAAGTTTGAGACTTTAAAGACAATGTCTTTTAACCCTCTGGTATTGGACTTAAGATTTCTTTGCTTTAGATTTCTATATTGTTAATGAGGTAGGTTCTATGATACAGAAGTTATTTTCGTTTTGTATCAGTTTATATGCCTCCCTGTTCAATATCACATTGAGTTTGCATTGTGCATATGTATTCCTCTTGAATACCACTTTGTTTATTGCCTACAGGCAAATAGCCATAGCTGTCAATGCACCTTAAGTCACCATTTATTTATTTCTACAGGCAATAAAGCAAGTGCAATACAGTTACTACAAAAAGTCCCTTCTGGGCGCTGTATCCGATGACGGCAGCGTCAATATGTGGGACTGCAATAAACAGCAACTCGTTCAGAGCTTCAACTGTCACCAGGCACCAACGACAGGGCTCAGCTTCTCTCCCATAAACGACATATTCCTGATGTCAGTCGGTTTAGATAAGAGAATAGCCTGTCATGACTTAACAAGTAAAAGGTAGGGGAGACAAAATGTCATTATTGCTTATGTGTCTATATTTTGTTTATGGGAAGTTTTAGGTGGCTTCAAATTGAAACAGGCCTGCTGATTTTTAGGCTTGTTCCCAATTTCAGGCTTTGAGAATTAAAATTGTCTTTCTTTGTTTATATTGAAGATTTTTAAATTCAGGCCTCAAGTAATGATTTTCAGGCTTGAGCATTCCTTAACAATAGCAGGCCTATTGAAAGCGATAGCAGGTAGCAATGAAAACATGAAAAACAATATTTTGTTGTTGTGGGACAGATAGAGACCATTGTAGCAAGAAAGCTTCCTTTGTAACTTTGGATTTTTGAATTCTTGTGTTGCAGATATGTTGAAGCGAATCTCTATGAAGTATTGTGTTTGAACTGTTACCAGTGTTCTGGCGACGATTGAAATTCTTGGAGATATTTGTCCCCTTGAGCTGTTAAAGTTGGAACATTGCCAAATTTCCTGGGACAGTACCAAAATTAGACATTTTTTTTAACAATGCACTCACCCGAATTCTTCTGAATGCTGTGTTTCGATGAAAACTTACAATCAAGTAAACTGAAACTGATTAACTGTATATTCAATAGTTTCCCATCAAGATTTTTCTAAGAGCCATTGAGGTTTTGTTTGTTTGTTTGTTTGTTTGTTTTCCAATTTGTTTTACATCGATTGTGAAGGAGGCTTTATAGCCCATCGAGTCACTCTCGATGACTGCTTCCTGGAGAATACACCAGTAATCGCGCCGGTTTGAGGGCTAGTCCCGGCAATTCTCACCTCGCCTAAAGGGGATTCGAACCAGGGATCTTCGGTACAGTAGCCCGACGCTCTACCACTGTACCACTGTCGCAGGTTTGGCCAATCTCAACTACCAAATGCCAACCACTACACAATCGGGGCATTTAGAAACTTTAGTTCACCCCTCAGACTCTATACATTTATACGCTTTTCTCGTTGAAGGGTTGTAAAGATAATGACAGCGGAGAGTCCGCTCACGTCGATAGACACCATGGGTGACGGGGTTACTGTTGTGGTCGGATCAACAAGGGGGATAATCTACCAGTACGACCTTCGAATGACCTCTGTACCTGTCAGGTCTGTAGAGGCACACAGGTCCTCAGTACAATGTCTGCAATTTCAGAAAGAGGTAACTACTCATAAGATACTTAAAATAAAGAATTTGAAATGAAAATTCTCATCTCATCCATTATTAATGACTTTATGGAAATTAAAGTCGTAATAAAAACGAAAAATTGTTAGCACTGCGTTAAACACCATTCAAACTAAAATGAATGTTTTTAATGGTAATTTTTTGTCATTTGCTGTTGCTTTCAATCTAGACCATTCTTAAAGTCTTATATAGCTGAATGGATTACGATTCATTTCATAAATACAAATTCAAAATCAGACAAATTCGGAAAAATGGCTCGGTTAATGTCTTTGAAATGATAAATACTTCATGATTTACATTTTGATTCATTCTGTAACCAAAACAAAGTTTTCATCAGGGTGGGAATACCTTAAGTTTTGTATTGTTACATTGCAGCCTGCGGAAGCGAGCACAAATAAATCTGGAGTTGTGTCTAGTAGTAAACAGCAATCAAAGCACAGACAGCTTCCCGTTTCCCCAAAATCAAATTCAACATCGAGAGGTAAGATCTTCCACAATAAACAATACTCAATCTTTCAAATTAAGTCCTATAATGGAGAACACCATGGCTTTTCAGGTCCATTTGATGAGGAGAACAGTGGTCCAGTGTTAGAGAGCATCTGCCTCTGGACATAAGGGCTGTGGGTTCAAAAAATCCTGTGTGAAGCTGGTCTCCCCTTGCAACCTTTCAATAATCCACATTTGGCTCAAGTACTGGTTTTGACCCAGGAATCAAAATCGAAAGTGATTAATCCAAGTTGTAAGAACTTGTTTCACAATCAATGTAAAATAAATTGGTTAAAAAGAAAAGAATTATAACTATTAATGATTGGTTTGTTGGGTCCTGTTTGTTTGCTTTATTTGGGGTTGGACATAACAGCCATGATCTTATTTTGCAATTCTTTGCTCATAATGGATGGAGGAAGATCCCTAAATTGCCTTCCTATAATGCCTGACCAAGGTGGGCAGAACCACCATCAATCCATTGGCAAACCCGGAATCTACCTCTCATGAAAATTCAAAATAGCGTTGTAGTGATTTGAACCCAAGATGAGAGGTCCTTTGTGATTTTTTTTGGATGACATATTTGAAGTTCTTTTCACAATTAAAATATCTTTCAGATATGGGTGGAACTTCGAAAGTTGATGTTAGAGTGTCCAATCATGGGGTTACAGAAGATATCTTTTCACCGCTAAGAGAAGGTGAGTGTTTCAGATATAATTGCTTCCAGATTTTTTGACAATTTCATAGAAGGTTAGAAGGCCTGCATGGCCCAGTGGTTAAGATGGCAGACTAAGAACTCAGGGGTCCTCTGGTTTTGTGGGAATGACCTTTGGCAAGACACTCCAGAACCCTAGCCTGGCACTGGCAGAAAGCCAGGAATGAAAATAGGATGATTCTGGTTCTCAGATACTCTACCATGCCCTGAAGGGAAAGTTCAGTAAACGGGTCTTCCTTGATCACTTTTGAGCCAAATGAAATGTTGATGCATTGTCTTACTCTATCATATATTGAAAAGATATTAAAGTACAGACATTAAAAAGGGATTTGTTTGTTTCTGTTTTCTATCAGAAATGTAATTTTTGGAATCTTTTGGATAAGAAATGAAACAAATGTTGAAATCTTTTTAGGACAGGGGAATGAATAATGGTAAGGTTGGTGAAATAGATTTTTTTTTAAATGTGATTGATCTTTTTAAATCTGATCTTTAATGTAGAACTCATTTATTTTACATCAATCCTAAAACAAGTTCTTACGGCTAAAGTGGTCCTGCAAGGCTTATTGGTTATGGTGAAGAACTTGCAACCCAGGGTCCTTATGCTGGGATTTTTTTGTTGGTGTGTCCGTGAGCAACAGATTACAGAGCTGAATGAGATTTATGAACTGTAATGACATAATTACGGTATTCCACCCCAGATGGAAAACTTGTATTTGTTTTTGGTTGAAGAATAGATTTGAATGTAAACCATGAAAGTACCTATCATTTCAAAAGCACTCACCAGGCCACTTTTCTAAATTTGTCGGATTTTGAATTGATATTTACAAAATGAATATCAATGAATTATCTTATTAAAACTGTTGTAATTGCCTCCCCTAAATTATCAAATTCTACATTGCAATTAAAATTACATGAATGAAAGGTGACAAATGAAAATTTCAATCCATAAAAAATCTTACGATATAAAACTTGATTTTATAATGGCATTTGTTCTGTTAAATCCTTGATTTTGTTATTCTGACTTTTTTACAAGTTTTCCATTAGGGGTGGAATACCTTAAGACTTTTGTGAATCAAACACTTGATCCTGGTTCCCTGGGGCCAGAGTTCTAACCAAGGACCACTGAATTCTGATGTGTTGGCAGGTTTGTTAACAATGTTTAGTTTAAACTCATTTATTTTTCATTAATTGTGACAAAAGCTTGAAGCTTATTTAACTCACTCTGGATGACTGCTTCCTGGATACTTAACCAGTACTTATGCCGATTTGTGGGTTTGTCCCGGTTTACTTCACCTCAAGGTGATTGAACCCTAGACCCTCTGTACTAGAGGCCAACACTTTACCACTGCACCAATGCGGCCCACAATTAACAATGTTACTTCTTAATTACTCATCATGCCTCATACTTACCATTGTTGTTGTCCTTCAGGTTTCCAGGACCAGTCTACAGAAGACATGGATTACCATGGCAGCTTTTTAAGAAACTCCAACACACAGTCTAAGAATAGCTCAGGGGATGGATACTTAGGTAAAAACAGGCCTGCTATTTTGCTGAATTCCGGCTTTTAGGAGCAGAGATCATTCCTTTATCATCCATATCATGTTGGTCCTGATACTTCTAAGGTGGATGTTTTTATATTGAGTCTGTGAAAAGAACTTAGAAAGGCGTTGATTGGTTCAGACTCTATTTATCATCCAATCAGCACCTCCCTGTTTTATCTGTCAAGATCTTTGTCTTTTAGATCCTTAGTGTTAAGTCCTGGTTGATCAAGATTTTTGGATACTTCAAAAATTGGGAATAAATAATGTTAGTTATCAGCTTGTGACCTTTGAACTCGACCTAGAATAATAATTTCTAGCAAGACTGTA
Source organism: Cerastoderma edule (assembly GCA_947846245.1). NCBI lineage: Eukaryota > Metazoa > Mollusca > Bivalvia > Cardiida > Cardiidae > Cerastoderma > Cerastoderma edule. The sequence goes on along the minus strand of OX401413.1, from coordinate 4,260,169 downwards.
CACCCTGAAAAGCATGCCTGTAGGAACATGTAATTTGATCCATGTTGACTTCAAACCAGTTAGTTCTCTAAGGTTCTTATATGAGTAGCTTACAATGGCTTAAACTCATTATCATTGGTTGAATACTTCTCTTATGATTATTTTATGGAGTATCCTTGGAGTTATTTCAAAGGCAGTTTTAACATTTAGAATGTTGGGAAATTGTCTGAAAATAGATTTTTGTGTAGTCTGCTTAAAATATCTGCTTAATTTTGTTGAAGAAAGATACCCAGAGTAGCAAACAGGTTAGATCACAGGCAAGGATGGCCTGGACCTAACCTGTTTGCATAAGTATAGAGTTGGTTTCAGCACTATAAGGGTTAATGAAAAGCCACAATTTAAGTATAGGAGTAGAAATCAAGAAGTTATCTATATCAAATATGCTTCTAGTCTGAAAAACAAAATGTAATTTAAGATAAAGAAGATTTAATTGTGTTAATTGTGATACACACTATGATTCAAGTTTGTTATGCTTTGCTTGTTATTTAGGTGTGTTTTCCCCCATAAATGACAATGTTGGTCGAGGATCAGCCGGAAGTGCTAGTCTGTCTCCACTGGCCTACTCAGGATACCCGCAGGCAGACAGCAAAAATAGTACCGGACTGATGGACTACAACAGAATGGAAACACAGGTACATGTATGTTTGTGTTATTGAGTACCCAGTACAAATACACCTATTCATCTATAAACCAGTGCACAAACTCTTGTTTAACTAGATACCAGTGCACAAACACTTGTTTAACTAGATATCAGTGCACATACATTTATAAAACTAGATGCCCAGTACATATAAAGTTATTGAACAAGATACCCAGTGCACAAACACTTGTTTAACTAGATACCCAGTGCACAAACACTTGTTTAACTAGATACCAGTTCACATACACTTGTTTAACTAGATACCAGTGCACATACATTTATAAAACTAGATGCCCAGTACATATAAAGTTATTGAACAAGATACCCAGTGCACAAACACTTGTTTAACTAGATACCCAGTGCACAAACACTTGTTTAACTAGATACCCAGTGCACAAACACTTGTTTAACTAGATACCAGTGCACATACATTTATAAAACTAGATGCCCAGTACATATAAACTTATTGAACTAGATACCCAGTGCACATACATTTATATAACTATATACCTGTCCACATACACTTATTTATCTATATACCTATGCACATACATTTATTTAACTAGATACGAGCTACATACACTTGTTTAACTAGATACCAGTACACTTATTAAACTAGATACTAGTGCACATACACTTATCGTACTAGATACCAGTGCACATACACTTGTTTAACTTGATAACAGTACACTTATTTAACTTGATACCAGTACACTTATTAAACCAGATACTAGTACACATACACTTATCTAACTAGATACCAGTACACATACACTTATTTAACTAGATATCAGTGCTTATCCACTTATTTAACTTGATACCAGTTCACATACACTTATTTAACTAGATATCAGTGCTTATCCACTTATTTAACTTGATACCAGTTCACATATACTTAGCTAACTAGATACCAGTACACATACACTTATTTAACTAGATATCAGTGCTTATCCACTTATTTAACTTGATACCAGTTCACATATACTTAGATGCCAGAACATGTGTACTTATTTAGCTATATACCATTACACATACTATTTTTTTTCTAGATGTTGAGTACACAATGTGTTATTTCTTATGATATTGTGTACACTTTCACATCATCATTTATTTTTTTGAATACCAGGTATTTATATACCTTTTTTATCTTTATTGCAGAATATTCCACCTGATGAAGGTAATCCTGGAAGAAAGTTTGACCAATATAAACTGTCCAACTCAAACCAGAATCTCAACAACTCACAGCAAAAGCAAGTCACTTTTATGCCAGGTAAGTGTACACTTAGCATTCTCTTTATATGAACCAATTTCTCATTTTAACATTTGTGATTGAATTATTATGTTTTTTAAGTTTTGAGTTAATTGCGATACATAATCTAAGTTTTCAACAAGCTTAAATTTGTGTCTTACAGTTAACACTTATTACTTTCACACCAAGAAGTTTCCTCAGGACCATCATCCAACCCTAACTGTTGCTTCTTTAGCCTATTCCCGTTTTGTGACTGGTCAAAATTTGAAGCGACAGTAGACAACAAATAAAATAGCAATAATAACAACTCTTAGATATTGGGCTGAAATATTTTGACCAAATGATGAATTGCTCTCTTGGGACAATTTTTTTCTTTTGTCATATGACAGTGGTTTAAAAAAATATGCAGCTTTGATAAAATATCATGGAGTAACAGGTTGAACTTCTTTGGCTGGATAGTTAGAATATGTTTATACATGGTTAAACGGTTTCAATTGCGTTATTAAAACCTTGTTCGTTTCATCTAATATATTGTTGCTTATTTTAACCTGTACCATCAATGTTTCAGGAGACGCGGCAGACCCCTACGCATTCCTCGTCAACGGGAGCTCAAGTTCCAGCTCAGACACGACCAGTCCCGATCTGAAACGACCCAGATCAGCCAATCAGCAACAAATCGGCATGAGTGCTTCCCCTTCACTACCCAGCATGCACCAGGACGAAACTCCAGGAAGTGTTCCAAGTTCGAGCAGATCTGTCAGACATTACAAGGCCACGACGCCTGACGGTGTAAATCCTCAGTCGTCCATAGTGAACCTCGATGAACGTTCACGAGAGAATGGTGAATCTGCGAGACATTATCAATCTGTTCAAGTACCAGGGGATATGAAGCAATTAGCACAGGTTGTGCGTTCCGTGGTTCAAGAGGAGTTAAAGGCATTTAAAAGTGATGTGAGAAATGTTGTGCGAGATGAAGTGGATGAAATGGTGGACATGTTACACAAGGATATTATTAATTTGCAAGGGGAGATGTTGCGCCAGTTTCAGATTCATCAGGTATTATATGCTTTTAATCTTTTTACTGTCATATTATATATATCCCTTGCAGCAAAGCAAATGGGAGCTAGATGAAGTTGAATGTATATCTTGGTCAGTAGTGAAAATAATAAAAGAAAATTAATTTGATTTGATGAATTTCAGAAAATTCTATAGATTGTCTATATGATTTTGCTTATAGAAGAAGCTTTCAGTTGATAAAAAGATTTACCACTTGTGTCTGCATGTTTTCTTTGATAAGATGAATGAATTTGGAAAAGGAGAAATAGAACAAATTGAATAATCATGTTTGAAGGTTCTCGCCTGAGAGACATTAAATGCCATCTGTTGATAGAAAATTACATAATGATTTTTTGTGATGTATAACAGGGGCCAATGAGAGGCACCTTCCCAATTGGAAATTTCTCTAAAGTCATTTGGATTTCCCAAAATTTCAAAGTCATACCAGCTTTTTGGTTTCCCAATTCAGTAATTTAAGCAATATGACCCAAATTTCATCGGCCTTTTAAATTCAATGAGAAAAAAACCCTGATACAGTGAGATTTCATTTACCCAAGGTTACTTTTCTCCACTATATATCTGGTTATCTTCATATATACTTGTAAGAATACAGCTGGAGATTAAAGAAAGCACTGTGACAAAAGGAGCAATTCTAATTTGATAGGAAAATAAGTTCTTTCTTGTTACCTAAGATTTGGACGAGCTACCAAAAACATATATATATTAAAGAAAGAGTGAAGAGGCCATTGTCACAAAATCGATAGATAATGAGCAATTTTTTCTTGTGTGACAAAGGTTTCTACATGCATTTGCAAATTTGCACTTTTTGTTTTTCATGCTGTTCTTTGTTGTCAATTTCATTTCCGACAAGTCACAAATATGTTTATCACCAGCATGATATTGATGACTAAAACCGTAATACAGTTTGATTAACCTTTTCTTTTTTATTTCAGGGTGAAATGCTGTCTCTTCTAGAACATTATTCTGTGAACAGAGATTTAGTCTCAGAGGTAGAGCGTCTTCAAGACGAAGTGAGGAGATTAAAGAAAAATTTCTGAACAACGAACATCATGATCAATTCAAAGAATGACAAACGTTTCTGAACAGCAAATATTATGATCAATTAAATGAAAAATAAATCTGCATAAAATTAGAGTTTCCAATCAAAAGACTGTATAAGAGTTTCTGAACAATAAAAACAACAAACTAGTGGAAGAATGGAGAGAGATTTCTAACAGAACAGACCAAAAATGGAATGAATAAATGAAGGACTTTTTTTTTTAAAAGAAATAATTCTGACCACACTAAACAAAATGAAGACTTGTAGAGAAGTTTCTGAAGACAAAAATGGAATGAAGGACTGGAAAAAACGTTTCAGTACAAAAAGAAAGAATGAAAAATTGTACCAATATACATGCATTAGGAGTCATATAATACTTCAAAGGTATATTTATTAGAAAGTGTTTCCCACCTATTTGTTAATAACAGCTATAGACAACCATAAAGATAACCACATAGAATAGGTAATATCTTTTCCCATTATCATTCAACTGCTACAGAAGACATTAGGAAACCATTGCCAAAGAAAGATAGATTGTCCCTAATGAGCAATTTATTGTCTTTTTGACACTGATTTCTTATCAATAGCATAACAAAGGTCTTTTTTATGATATTTGTTCTCATCTGATGTTGCGTTTGGATTTAGACTTGTCATTTATTTGCATAGAGGGAATGGGTAAAATCTCTCCTTGTCATTTAAATTAAAGTTTAAGTAGTTGAAAATATCTATCAAAAAAGTTAATTGATAAATCTTTAAATAATTTTGATTTCTTACCTGCAGAAAGGGATATCAAATGGTCTGGTTTAGTGAAGAAGTATTGTCCCATATACATGTTTTTCACAGATATAGAATGCTGCACATAAAAAAAATCAAAATTGCTTGTCTATCTGAACACTACCTTTTGTATATACATGTACATGAAGCTGAATTTTAGTGAAACTGACCAAATTATCACTCCAGTACAGATTACAGAGGATTGACATAAACTGGTTTATGTATGAATGATACTCAGCTTTTTATATATTCTGCAAACTACTTTTGAATCTATTCACTGAAAGGGGTTATTTTTCAACAATACTTTCTCTACTCTTCTGTATTAAGAATGAAATTACCAATTGACCACAATTTTTAGTCTTGAATGAAGAAAAAAAAAGGGTAAAAAGAGTGGGAAGTGATCTGCTAGAGAAATGCCGATAGCTATACCTTTCTTAGGGTCCTGCGTGGCCCTGTGTTAAGTTTGTGAACTTAGAACTAGGGGGTCTCGGGTTCGACCCCCAGCGACACCTCTGGTTTCATGAGAGTGATCTTTGGTAAGTCACTTTGGAGCCCTAGCCTAGTACTGGTGGATCCAGGAAAGCTGTTACATAAATGAAAAATTGTTGATACAGTGTTAAACACAATACAAGCAAACAACCTATCTTTCTTGATCAGACCTTGTGATCAGTTGAATTATCGGTCTACCTCCATGCTGAGTTGGGCAAAGCAATATAACTGAAGAATTGTTGATGTTTAAGAAAACCCAAATAAACTAAAAAACATAATGGTTCAATTTAACAGGATCTATATTTGTTTCTTAGATTCTTGTTGAGATTTTGTTGCATGTCTCTTTTAAGTATTAACTTACATGATTTACAACTTTCTTTTAATAAACAAAAAAAAACAAATTCAATTTTAGGGAGGTTTTTGTTGATAATACTTCTTGTTAAATGTCTCTTTAAAGTATTAGTTTCAGGAGTTCACAAATTGTTTCATTGGTTTTGCTGTCTATTACTGCATCATTGCATTTAGGTAACAAAAATCTGGTTTTTATGTACACAGATTTTCACATTATTTGTCATAATTTTAACTCGCCATAAGCAGATATATTGTTGTTTGGTGCTTAACATATATGTTGTATGTTGCCATGTTAAATACTCTTTCTCTGAAACATATTCAATGTCGATGACTTCTTAAGAAATGCTACAAAGTTTGATATGCAGAAATTCGGTTTCAATACAGTATTGATCTTCTATTGAAACAAAAACTCAGAAGTTTTTGTTTGACTGACCTTAATGAATGAGTTATTTATCAAATATATACTGTGTAGGAAAATAACTTATTTCTTGTTTTTCGATATAGAGGAATAAATATTTAAGGAAAAGAAATGTTGCTTGTTTTAAGTATTTTTGTAAGTCTACTGAAGCAAAATTATGTTTCTTTATGCATTGTAGTTGGGAAGTTTGGTTTACTTTTATCATCATTGAGGGAGCTTATTTTAAGAATTCATGGGTGCAATGTCATACTATAGTAATAAGTGCTTCATGTATATGGAGCACTTACAATAGTCTTGCATTAAACCCTCGAATTGTTCTATGAAGTTTTCAGACAGTCATCTGCAGGGAATTTGTTAAAGAGAAAGGATTTCTCCAGATGTTGCATTTTATTGTCTTTTCATGAGAACATGTAAAATTTATATTATATAATAAAAGAAAGAGAGATATATTTTTCTTGCTAATTTGTTTAAAACACAAATAACTAACCACATGTTTGGTTTAAATTTAGTTTACATCTATAGTGAAACAAGTTTGTACAGCCTATATCACTCATTCTTGGATTTGCTTCCTGGATATATAACCAGTTATCATGCAGAATGTTGATGAATGAAAAGTCACTAAGCAGAATCCTGCTTCTCATGAGAATCAAACCCTCATGTCCCTAAGTTAATGCTCTACCCCTGGATGACTTTACTCCACTAATCTCATATTCTGCCTTGAAAGGCTAGAATCATTTACTCATCAAAGCCTTGTGTACAAAGCTAATGCTCTATCCATGGATCACTGTACTGAACTCCACTTATCTAATGTTCTGCTTAAAAAAAAGCTGGAATCCTTTACTTATGAACCCTCGGTACAAAGCTAATGCTCTATCCATGGATCACTGTTATCCACTTATCTCATATTTTGCTCTAAAAGGTTGAAATATATAACTTATCAGAGTCTAGTCAGTCCATCCCCTCGTATGTGATTATTTTTCGAGTTCAGAATGTAAGCAACAGCTGATATAATAAAAAATATCAATCATTATGGAGATTCAGCTATAGCGAGGGAATCACGTTTGTGAACGACTTACTATGGTCTTGTGTTGAAATATAATGGGTAGAAACTGAAGAGTTTTTGTAAAACAAAAACCAAGCTCCTTCAAAGTCATATTTGTGATATTTTTAGTAAAACTTTTACGAGAAAATGAGACCTTTTTAAATGCAAGCTAGATCACCTGTAAACATATTGTTTTTGGAATCTTGTGTAGAAGATGCTACAAAGTGAGGATATCAAGGGTTCATTGCAAGTCTATAGCAATTCAACTTTGTGAAGGATTTGTTAAAGTCTTTGATTGCAACCTCTAAAGGCCAATTTAAGTATGCTTTTTATATTAACAAAGGAGTAACAAAGTTAACAAGTTTTGCCTTGAGTTGATGTTTCTGAAGGTTGTATATAACATTTTGCTAAGCATACATGCTCACGGCATTGCAACTTATAAGTGAAGCAAGAGAAATTCATCGTAGATATAGAGGTAGTGATCACCTATTGGTTGATATTCTCCACCAGTACTGCATAAAATCCTTTTCAAGCCATTGAAATCTTGGATAACGAATAAATCATACCAGCTCAACAAAATAAGCAGAAGAGAATATAAATAATCTTTTAAAAGATGTAATCAGTGAAGGCACGGTCAATGTTTCGTTTATTAGATGACCAAACAGATATTCTATAGCAGAGATGACCACCTAGTGAAATTCCACCAAGCTGTCCGGGTGCACTTTGTTTACAATAGGAAAATGGTCATGCTAGTAACATAATACTGCTTCTCTGACCATTGATCCTTTCAGTCAAGTGATCAAACACATGTGTATGTTACATTGTGGTGCTCCATGTTTTACTCATGACTATTGACACATCTTAGCTTGATGCTCTACCCCAAACGATATATTGCTCTATCTCTTAAAATGTTACTCTACACCCCTCAATGTATTGCTTTACCTCTCAGAATATATTGTTCTGACTCTCCCATCATGAAGCTCTATCAACATTATTCTCTACAGCTCTCAATATATTGCTCTATCTCATTCAACAAGTTACTTTACCTCTAATCATGTAGCTTTACCTCCTCAAATATGTTACTGTACCTCTCATCATGTAGCTCTTTCTCTCTAAATATGTTACTGTACCTCTCATCATGAAGCTTTATCCCCTAAATATGTTGCTTAAACCTCTCACCATTTAGCTCTATCTTTCCCAATATGTTACTGTACCTCTCATCATGTAGCTCTCTCTATCCAATTATGTTACTATACCTCTCATCATGTAGCTCTATCTCTCCCAATATGTTACTGTACCACTCACCATTTAGCTCTATCTCTCCCAATATGTTACTGTACCTCTCATCATGTAGCTCTCTCTATCCAATTATGGCACTATACCACTCACCATTTAGCTCCATCTCTACAAATATGTTACTGTACCTCTCATCATGTAGCTCTCTATCAAATTATGTTGCTATACCTCTCATCATGTAGCTCTATCTCTCCCAATACGTTACTGTACCTCTCATCATGTAGCTCTCTCTATCCAATTATGGTACTATACCACTCACCATTTAGCTCTATCTCTCCCAATATGTTATTGTACCTCTCATCATGTAGCTCTCTATCAAATTATGTTGCTATACCTCTCATCATGTAGCTCTATCTCTCCCAATACGTTACTGTACCTCTCATCATGTAGCTCTCTCTATCCAATTATGGCACTATACCACTCACCATTTAGCTCCATCTTTCCCAATATGTTACTGTAGCTCTCATCATGTAGCTCTCTCTATCCAATTATGTTGCTATACCGCTCATCATGTAGCTCTATCTCTCCCAATATGTTACTGTACCTCTCATCATGTAGCTCTCTCTATCCAATTATGTTGCTATACCTCTCATCATGTAGCTCTATCTCTCCCAATATGTTACTATACCCCTAACAATGTAGCTCTCTCTATCCAATTATGGCACTATACCTCTCATTATGTAGCTCTATCTCTTCCAGTATGTTACTGTATCCTCATCATGTAGCTCTCTCTATCCAATTATGTTACTATACCTCTCATCATGTAGCTCTATCTCTCCCAATATGTTACTGTACCACTCACCATTTAGCTCTATCTCTCCCAATATGTTACTCTATCTCTCACCATGTAGCTATATCTGTCCCAATGTTACTCTACCTCTCACCTTGTAGCTCTTATCTCTCCCAAAGTGCTCAGTACCTCTCACTATGTAGCTCTATCTCAATATAATACAATACCCATCACCACATAGCTCTATCTCTCTCAAAATGCTACTACTCTCTACCAATATGTTAATATACCTCTCACCATAAAGCTCCCCCAAAGCTATACTATTCATCTCATGATGAAGCTCTATCTCTCATAAAGTGCTACTATACCTCTCACCAAACAGCCCTCTCTCTCTCCCAATATGTTACTCTACCTCTCACCAAACAGCTCTCTCTCTCTCTCTCCCAATATGTTACTCTACCTCTCACCATGTAGCTCTTTCTCTCCCAATATGTTACTGTACCTCTCACCATGTAACTATATCTCTTCCAATATGTTACTCTATCTCTCACCATGTAGCTATATCTGTCCCAATGTTACTCTACCTCTCACCTTGTAGCTCTATCTCTCCAAATATGTTACTGTACCTCTCACCATGTAGCTCTCTTTATCCCAATATGTTACTGTACCTCTCACCAAGTAGCTCTAAATCTCTCAATATGTTACTGTACCTCTCACCAAGTAGCTCTAAATCTCCCAATATGTTACTCAACCTCTCACCACATAGCTCTAAATCTCCCAATATGTTACTCAACCTCTCACCACATAGCTCTAAATCTCTCAATATATTACTGTACCTCTCACCAAGTAGCTCTATCTCTCCCAAAATGCTACTGTACCTCTCATTATGGCTCTATCTCTCTATAGGTGTAACTGTACCTCTCACCATGTAGCTCTATCTCTCCCAATATGTTACTCTACCTCTCACCATGGAGCTCTATCTCTCCCAATATGTTACTGTACCTCTCACCATGTAGATCTATCTCTCTTAATATGTTACTGTACGTCTCGACGTGAAGCTCTTATCTCTGCCAATATGTTACTGTACCTCTCGCAATGAAGCTCTATCTCTCCGAAAGTGCTACTATACCTCTCACCATGAAGTTCTACCTCTAATAATATGTTTCTGTACAACACATCATGTAACAATATATCTCCTAAAGCGCTACCATGTAGCTCTAAATCTCTCAACATGTAAGTGTACCTTTCTTGACATGTAGCTCTTACTCTTTCAACATATAGCTCTATCTCTCTCAGGATGCAGCTCTATCACTCTCAACATGTACCTCTACCACTCTCTACATGTAGGTCTACCACTCTCAACATGTAGGTCTACCTCTCTCAACATATAGCTCTACCATTCTCAACATGTACCTCTACCACTCTCAACATGTAGGTCTACATCTCTCAACATGTACCTCTACCACTCTCAACATCAAGCTCTACCTCTCTCAACATAAAGCCCTGTCTATCTCAACATATAGCTCTACCTCTCTCAACATGTAGCTCTACCTCTCTTAACATGTAGCTCTACCACTCTCAACATGTAGGTCTACCTCTCTCAACATGTAGGTCTACCACTCTCAACATGTAGCTCTACATCTCTCAACATGTAGCTCTACCACTCTCTACATCAAGCTCTACCTCTCTCAACATATAGCCCTGTCTATCTCAACATATAGCTCTACCTCTCTCAACATGTAGCTCTACCTCTCTTAACATGTAGCTCTACCACTCTCAACATGTAGGTCTACCTCTCTCAACATATAGCTCTACCTCTCTCAACATGTAGGTCTACCACTCTCAACATGTAGGTCTACATATCTCAACAAATAGGTCTACCTCTCTCAATATGTAGCCCTACCACTCTCAACATGTAGCTCTACCATTCTCATTATGTAGGTCTACCTCTCTTAATATATAGCTCTACCTCTCTCAACTTGTAGCTCTACAACTGTCAACATGTAGCTCCACCTCTCTCAACATGTACCTCTACCACTCTCAATATGTACCTCTACCACTCTCAACATGTAGGTCTACCACTCTCAACATGTAGGTCTACCACTCTCAACATGTAGGTCTACCACTCTCAACATGTACCTCAACCACTCTCAATATGTACCTCTACCACTCTCAACATGTAGGTCGACCTCTCTCAACATTTAGCTCTACCACTCTCAACATGTAGGTCTACCACTCTCAACATGTAGGTCTACCACTCTCAATACGTACCTTACCACTCTCAACATGTAGGTCTACCACTCTCAACATGTAGGTCTACCACTCTCAACATGTAGGTCTACCACTCTCAATATGTACATCTACCACTCTCAACATGTAGGTCTACCACTCTCAACATGTAGGTCTACCACTCTCAACATGTAGCTCTACTTCTCTCAACATGTAGCTCTACCTCTCTCAACATGTACCTCTACCACTCTCAATATGTAGCTCTACCACTCTCAACATATAGGTCTACCACTCTCAACATTTAGCTCTACCACTCTCAACATGTAGGTCTACCACTCTCAACATGTAGGTCTACCACTCTCGACATGTAACTGTACCAATCTCAACATTTACCTCTACCACTCTCAACATGAAGGTCTACCACTCTCAATATTTAGCCCTACCACTCTCAACATGTAGCTCTACCACTCTCAACATGTACCTTTACCACTCTCAACATTTAGCTCTACCACTCTCAAGATGTAGGTCTACCACTCTCGACATGTAACTCTACCACTCTCAACATTTCCCTTTACCACTCTCAACATGAAGGTCTACCACTCTTGACATGTAACTCTACCACTCCTAACATGAAGCTCTACCTCTCTCAACATGCAGCTCTACCTCGCTCAACATGTAGCTTTACCTCTCTCAACATGTAGCTTTACCACTCTCAATATGTAGCTCTACCTCTCTCAACATGTAGCTCTACCTCTCTCAACATGTAGCTCTACCTCTCTAAATATGTAGCTCTACCACTCTCAACATGTAGGTCTACCACTCTCAACATGTAGCTCTACCTCTCAACCTGTAGCTCTACTTCTCTCAACATGTAGCTCTAACTCTCTCAACATGTAGCTCCTCCTCTCTCAACATGTAGCTCTACCTCTCTCAACATGTAGGTCTACCACTCTCAACATGTAGCTCTACCTCTCAACCTGTAGCTCTACTTCTCTCAACATGTAGCTCTAACTCTCTCAACATGTAGCTCCTCCTCTCTCAACATGTAGCTCCTCCACTCTCAACATGTAGCTCTACCACTCTCAACATGTAGCTCTACCTCTCTCAACATGTAGCTCTACCTCTCTCAACATGTAGCTCTACCTCTCTCAACATGTACCTCTACCACTCTCAACATGTAGCTCTACCTCTCTAAACATGTAGCTCTACCTCTCTCAACATGAAGGTCTACCTCTCTCAACATGTAGCCCTGCCTCTCTCAACATGTAACTCCACCTCACTCAAGATGTGACTCTTACTCTCTCAACATGTATTTCTACCACTTTCAACATATAGCACTGCCTATCACAACATATAGCTCTACCACTCTCAACATTTAGCTCTATCACTCTCAACATGTAGCTCTACCTCTCTCAACATGTAGCTCTACCACTCTCAACATGTACCTCTACCACTCTCAACATGTAGCTCTACCTCTCTCAACATATAGCTCTACCATTCTCAACATGTACCTCTACCACTCTCAACATGTAGCTCTACCTCTCTCGACATATAGCTCTACCACTCTCAACATGTAGCTCTACGTCTCTCAACATGTAGCTCTCCCTCTCTTAACATTTAGCTCTACCTCTCTCAACATGTAGGTCGACCTCTCTCAACATTTAGCTCTACCTCTCTCAACATGTAGCTCTACCACTCTCAACATGTAGCTCTCCCTGTCTCAACATGTAGCTCTACCTCTCTCAACATGTAGCTCTACCTCTCTCAACATGTAGCTCTACCTCTCTCAACATGTAGCTCTACCACTCTCAACATGTAGCTCTACCACTCTCAACATGTAGCTCTACGTCTCTCAACATGTAGCTCTCCCTCTCTTAACATTTAGCTCTACCTCTCTCAACATGTAGGTCGACCTCTCTCAACATTTAGCTCTACCTCTCTCAACATGTAGCTCTACCACTCTCAACATCAAGCTCTACCTCTCTCAACATGTAGCTCTACCACTCTCAACATGTAGCTCTACCTCTCTCAACATGTAGCCTTACCTCTCTCAACATGTAGCTCTACTTCTTTATCAATGGGACTCGAACCTGGGAACTCAATTCCAATTCCACCACATTAACATCTGGTCCACACAGGAACCTAGAGGCTTTAAAGAATTTTGTTACACCATCTTACCATCAGGTGGAAATGGGTTAGTGGAAGATCAAGGATGAAGTACAAAAAAGGAACCCACTATAATGTCTCATGTTTATTTCAATTCATTTATGTACGTATAATAACAGAAAAGCTTAACATATAAAATCTGGGCTACTCCCTAACAAAACAAGGCCTTAATATTACTGTATTAATCCTATCACTTTTAAAAAGTTTGTGAGGTTCTTAATTAAAAGTGTCAAGATAAGACAATTACTGTAAGAAGTGCAAAACGGAATTTCATTTACAAAACATTGTAAAAAAGAGTTATTCAGCATCAATCAAATCATCTTTCATCACACTGATTCCATTGCCTTTATTTAATTCTTAAGTTGTTTATTAATACAATCTAATATTTTTTCTTTCTGATAAACAATAAAATACTATCCACTGTGAATCACTCCAAATAAGCTCAAGGGTTTGAAAAAGGTTTTGTTTGGGAGTAGCACATTTCATCTCGTCATACTTGATAATACACAATTTACCACAGAACGTGACTGTAGCAATAAAATAAATAACAGGAGGAATCTCCCAGCATATAACTATGTTCAACATTCAATTATGTTCAACATTTAAGTATGTTCAACATCCAAGTATGTTCAACATTTAAGTGACCAACATTCAAGTCAACATTTGAGTATGTTCAACATTTAAGTGGCCAACATCTAAGTCAACATTTAAGTATGTTCAACATTTAAGTGGTCTACAGTTAAGTATGTTCAACATATATTCAACTCTATATAAAACAACAGATAGATAAAGGCATATGGTAAACTTATACTTAGGTCAGTGTTATGTAATATATGTACAGTCCAACTTGTGTTAAGAGGCCAGCCTATGGGACAGAGTAAATTGGCTGTTTAAGACAGGTTGGCTGCTTAACACAAATTGATGTACACTATAAATCTAACAATGGGAATTTCTGTAGTGGTTGTTTAAGGCAGGTTGGCTGCTTAAAAGGGTGGTTGCTTAACACAAGTTAGACTGTTCTATAATACTATATTATCAAGGGTTGATTGCAAGACAATTTCAAGTTTGTGAAGCGCTTACTAGTCTTGTACTGAACCCTTGATATATAGTATATTACATAGTACAAACTCTAAGACAAATACAGACCCCAATGGCTACAGGGACCTATGAGGATGCTCAAAGTCAATATTTCAAAAAATATTAGACAAATTCTATTTTGAGGGTACTTATAAGAATTGTCTTGTCGAGATATTTTCTACAAAAGTAGACACAGCACTGGGTTTTGTTTGTTTGTATGGGGATCAACTGTAATGCAAACTCTATTCTGTTGGTAATTAATAGAATCCTCTTGTAATTTTAGTGAGTAGGCACAATGGGTTTTGTTTGTCTGTTAATATGGGGTTTAACCCTGTGTCAAAATTTTTTCATCTTCTTATGGCTTTCCTGGATGTAAGGCTAAACTAGGAAGTGTCTAGTCAAAGGAAATTCCGAGGAAAGTAGGTGGAAGCAAGACCTCGGACTTCTAAGACCAAGTCCTTAAACAATGGGCAATGCAGGGCCCTAGCATTGGGTTGAATAAAAGAAATAAAGAAGTAAGCGAAGGGAATGAATATTCCCTTATCCAATCTAGACTACTGGTTGAAATAATGTTAAAATTCTTGAGAAGTCTTTAAGTCATATATATAAAATTTATCCATTCAACCATTTTACCATTTAATCTATGCCTTAGATTATACATTACCTTTCACTAACTATATCAAACTACATTTGGCCAGAAAGGATGAAAAACTAAACCAGTTGACATAAGCAAACAATGATGTATACATGTATATTAAAGACATTCTTGTTTTAAGCCACCATATGAAAAATAGACAGAATATTATGTGTATAAGACAACCAAAGGATTTCTTGTGTATGGTGTTTATTGCTGTATCAACAGTTTTTCAGTTATTTAACAGCTTTCCTGGATTCACCAATACTAGGCTAGGGCCCTGAAGTGTCTTTCCAAATGGCTCAAACCCAGGACCCCTGATTTCTAAGTCTGCTGCCTTAACCTCTGGGCCATGCAGGACCCCTGAAAAGATTACTACAGAGGCAAGTCATATAGAAAGAAAGGATTCTGAATGACTTGCGTCCAGCATCAAGATAGCCTCAGACCAAATCGAGATTTCAGTGCAACATTGAAAGCCTATAGTATAGTAAGTGTTTCCATATTTGTGAAGCTCTTAGTACAGTCTTGTATTTGACCCTCAAAACAACCTGTTAAACACTGTTTAATCTTAAAAGTGATTGCCAAAAAACAATCTTGCCTATACTAGGCTGATACAACACAACACTCTTCGCCAACTGGTTCATTTGTGCTTCAATAGTATCTTTCTGGCACCTAAGTACAAACACAATTTACCAACTGATTTGTGATGAAAAATAACATCGATTTCCCTCCATAGCCAAGCACTATCTATTTATATATACTTTTGATCACATCTTATGACAGTAAAGAAACGGGATACATTGGCACTAAGAGATGATGATTAAAAACATGAATGATGTATTAAAAAATATGAACAATACATTGGTGTAAGATGCCTTAGATCTTTCCCTGACCAAAACGTTTTCTGATTGAATCATAAAAGTAACAAAAGCAGAAATGGTTTTCCGAAAAAAGCTTTTAGTCCTAATGATTTTGGAATCATTTTCCTTCTGATGCATCAAAACTGTAGGAATAAGATAGGGAATTCATTATTTTGTATTTGATCCATAAAACTTATAAGCTCTATCTGTCCCAAACTCCTCACAGTGATCTCCCTGTATGGGGATGATCACTGCCATCACAAATGTCACGTGACCACATACTTAGAAACGAATATGGCATAACAAGATGGCGGCAAAACTAAAAAATTGTAATCCATTAGTGCTTTATTTATAAACAAAACCATTTTTTTTTAACTTATCTGGTCAGAAATCAATACAACAAGATATTGTTACTAAATTAACTAAGATATCCGGTAATCTCTTAACAAAACAGCATCATTTGAATTTCATCCAAATCTTGTGGTGGCAGTGGTTGATGCAGCGTAGCAAGGGGAGATCACTGTGAGGAGATTGTATCTGTCCTTTACCAATTATTGCATATGGAATCTTGAGAGATGTCAAACTGGCATCAATCATTACATGGCTGTTCAAAAGTAATATACATTCTTTTTTATTGCAATGGGAAGAGAGCGATGTGACAAAAGAAGTTATTGCATTTTTCAACAATTTCTTTTTTTTTGTCACATTTGTATGGACTATCAAAAAGAGTATATAATCATAATGGGAAGGCCTAACTGTAAACAGTTGAATTTGAAATAGTTCATTTTTTTCATAAAGCTGCTATTTGATATTGAAATTATATGAAAGACTCAACTAGTGCAAAAGTCACCTGTAACACAGTATCATAACAGGCTGTGGGGGATGAAAATATGCATTTTATACACAAGTCTTGATTAAATTTCAAAATTATGGATGAAGAACCTGATGATTATTTAACACTTTACCACCTAACGCCACATTTTTGCATCTTGCAGCAGAAGACTTTTAAAAAGCATTGTGGCAAAAGGAGAATTTGCTTGTCACAAGCAATATCTCCTTTCGCCACAATGCTTCTTCGATCTATTCACATATCTCAACAGCCAAACTGAAAGGTTTTTCACATGCTTACAAAGCTTTTCTAAAGTCGTCTGCTTCATGTCTAAAGAGTTAAAATAAAAAGAAAAGAAAAGGAAACTTGATGTGTATGATGTAGATAATGTGCTCATGATTTAAGTCCAATCTTTTTACAGAAATATGAATTTATCAACATGTATGTACAAGGCACAAAAAGGACTAACACATATCAATAAACAACATGCAACATAGATGTAATACTAGTGTTCACTTCAGTGACTTCTATCTTTACCTTGCAAGAAATATGTATGAGGTTAAGCAAATGCCCTAATACATCCAGGGGATAGGGGACCCTACATTGTTCCACTCAAAAATATAGCGGGGCTAGTATTGGCTCATATCGAGGGTTCAGTGCAATACTATAGTAAGTGCTTCATGTTTATGAAGCACTTACTATAGTCTTGCATGGTACCATTGATATTTGGTAATGAAAATGCTAACTGACTGTAGATTAAAAAATTTACTATCCAAATAAAAGGTGCTTGTTTGTATTTTTTTCAGATACAACAGTTACTCTTTGTTTAGCTTCAGATTTATTTGGCATGGCGATAGACTCTGGCCTTTGTTTGTGGTTAGGCACAGGGCTCTTTTAGACCACTTTTTACATGGCGACTTTAGAAATTTTGTGAAAAAGCTCTCTTGGCCAACCCTGTTATGCAATTTACATTCTGCTACCATATTACATAAAAAACAACACCTGATTAAGGCTTCATGTAAGATTTTGGATGGTGTTTACTGAAAATGGCCTGGGCAATTTCCTCTTCTTTCTTAGCACAACTTAATAAATAAAGTCATTTGAAGAAGATAATCATTCAAACTGCTGTTTGTTATGTAAACGGTTAAATTCAACATGGAAGTTTACCAGTTTGCATGACTTATTTCTTTTAAAAAAAAAAAATGTAAAAAACCTTTAAAAAAACCCTGACTTTATTCCAAAACATTCTGAATTTCAAATATGCAAGGCAACCATAGAGAAAAACAGAGAGAAATTGAATATCACAAAAAAGTAATTTTAACATAATGCTTTCAAAAATCATTTAAAGCAAGGTAAAAAAAAAGAATGATCTGTAGACAAGTCGATTTCTATCAAAGAAATACTTAAAAACAATTATATACATGTACATGCTATAAAAATGATGATTAACTCAAGTTCTCTTGAATAAATAACAAGTAGAACTTATCAAATTTACACCTGTTTTAATTACCGTTTACAGTTATCTTGGCGACAAAACAGTTGTTAACCCCCTCCTTATTTATCCTTTGAATGAAAGATATGGTTAAACATACATCAACCATTGCCAGAATAGGCTATCAAGTCTAGCAAAAAAAATGAAAGCATCGGGACACCATAATTATAAAGTGTTGAAAACAAGCTCTTTGTCATATTGGTTAGTAATCCTTTGTGATAAAAGGAGAAAATGCTTGGTATCATCTAGAAACTGCTTGATATAATATTTTTTTATTTCTAATTTCCTCCTTTCAAAAAGCATCAAGGTGAAGCGATATAAAGTCAAGAGTTCAATGCAAGGCTTTAGCAAGTGCTTCATAAACATGAAGCACTTACTATAGTCTTGCATTGAACCCTTGAAGTATTCAATTAGCCTTTCTCCTGGTTGAACTTAAGCTTGAGGGTCTAATGCAAGACTATGGCAGTTCCTTCACAAAAGGGAGGGACTTCATTTAGTCTTGCATTGAATGCTCATCAGCAGAAACAATAGAAAAAAGTGAACAAATTAGGATATGCATTATTCCAAAGTCATATTCTGCTTTCTCATATAAAACTATACTATTTGTGACAATACGTGTAACATTGTCTCTAGCATATACATCTTAATTACAAGTGACATGACTTATTCGTCTCACCACTTATCTATTATGTTCATGTGAGAAGCAATTAGTGGCTTTGAAACAACATTTGCACATGTGTGAGAAAATACAGGGGTGCGCTGAATTCCATGGTATGACTAAGTTATTGTTGAAAAGACAGAAAAACTAATGAACCAATACATGTATAAAATGAATGACAACCAAATACCCTGGATTATATATCAGTTTCTCTCATTCCTGAGAAATGATGACTTAGGCCTATCAAAAAAGAATGCACCTATACCTATAAACCCAATACCAAACAATAATAACATTTGACCAGTTTGTTGCAAATGACTCTGGAAAACATTGTTGGAAAAGGAGAAATTACTCTTAACAAGCAATTTCTCCTTTTCCCTCAATGATTTCTGCTCTATCAGAAGATTATTTTTCAATTACATCATATTTTAAAATGTCATCTGCAATCTCTTTCAATTTGGGACAGTTGAAAATATCGTGTTTAGTAAAGGGTTAAGTGAAAGGAAGCATCATAGTGTGGGGATATATCTGTTCGTAACATATCTGGGACATAACACTTAAAAAAAGAAAAAAAAAATACCTAACAAACCCTGAATGATCCAAACTAGTAAATGTTACTTTTTCCTTCACACCATATACAGAGTTCTTTATAGTGGAGCATATCAGAGTATTTTGTATTATGTATTTCATGAACTATCCCACAGGTATTTCCCTTTTCATTAACCCTTTACCAAACAATAACAACATTTAACCACTCGGTTGCAGACAACTCTGGAAAATGTTGTGGGAAAGGAAGAAATTACTTGTAATGAACAGTTTCTCCTTTTCCCACAATCTTTTCTCATCTATTAAAAGATCATTTTCCAATTTCATAACTTTTTAAAATGTTGTCTGCAAACTCTTTCAATTTGGGACAGTCGAAAATTTGGAGTTTGGTAAAGGGTTAATCAAATTCTAGAGAGTAACTACAGTAGTCTCATCATGTAAAAATCACTTTGACAAAGGAAAAAAAAGGCACTACTTGTTTCAATGCCTAACTCATAATGATGAAGGAAGACCCAAACTTGACTACTTTTTTTCTGGCAATTATATCTGAACAGTTAATACTAGATTGAGATATATCACCCACTTCTTTAACCTTCTAGTTGGAATGATTAATTTAAATTGTTGGTTAGCAAAAAAAAAAGCCTATAGAGAAAGCGCTGTTATGGAATGCAAATAACCAAACATCTGGAGCGAAATTCCTCAAGTGAAGGGTTCAGTGCAACACTATATAGTAATCAATTCACATTCATAATGGACTAACTATAGTCTTTCGTTGAACCCTTGCTTTCTTCTATGTTACTACCATGTAAAGGGTTCGACCATTAGATATTCATTCAAGTCCTTCTGTTTTGCCTGTAGGGCCAGTAACCTCATAGCCTGGGTGGTCCTTGTGACCACAAGAAATTGAGGAAAGTTCATATCAAATCTAATTTTTCCACAAAAATTTGCCAACAGATTTTAGAAGGAAGGATATTGTTAATGATTTGGTTAACCTCCCATGAGGAAATTCATAATCCTTATATGATGTTATTCAAGAACTAACAACATGATATATTAAGGTCCAGTTGAAGTTGTGTAGGACCCATAGATTGTACAAGTTACTGGTCCTGTAGACAGACGCCTTGGTATAGAAGTAAATGGTGACACTGTTGTATCGCTCTCAAAAAATCTACTTGACTATCCCCAATGCCCATATTAACAGAAAAGAATATGATCTAGCTAATCTTATCTACTTTGTATATATTTACATTGGTGGGAAAGAGCACTTTATAAATGAACGCCATTGTTTAAAAACCACATTTACAATGAAATCAATTCAATGATTACCACAGTTCAATACCTCTTTCTGACATTTGGTAAGTACAGCAGACAAGTTAACATCTGATGCACATTTGTAGGTGAAGTTAACAACGAGATTTGAACGAGCAGTTACGAATGGGTTTCATCCTTTACAAAAATGTGTATGGACAGACCCTGAAATGGCTCAGACAAAAATTGTCTGCTGCAAAAGAAATATCTCTTTCTATAAAGTTATAACCAATTCTACAAACACAATTATACTAGTTTTAGCAATCCTTGAGCAGAAGTTCCTGGAACTCATCATACAAAAAATCCAAATCTAATATTGTATTGATAGCACACAAACTTCTTTCCCATACTTGAATATCATAATCTGCTCTATTACAATTTGGGAGAGCACATTCTATCTTGTAAATCTTAACCAATTTCCCCTTTTGGGAAATTGAATATGGTCCAAACTGAAAGAATCATCCGACAGAAAACATTACATGAAAAAAGATCTCAATATTTGGAAAAACCATTGTGACAAAAGAATAAATTGCTCGTAAAGAGCGATTTATCCTTTTGCCACAGTTGTTTCTTTAGCCATCTGCAGAAGATGCTTCAAAACCAGGTTTAATCGAGTGAGGGGATAAAACCATTTGTTGCTGTTGCATTGTAATTGAGTATAAATGGAGTGTACAAATAAAATGATTGTATGTACGCGGGTTGTGATCACGTATCCAACACTGTCTGTAAGTCACTGGGTAAGGAAGAGATAATAACCCTCATATGTCTCTCGAGCTTTTGAATGCTTTCCTCCTTCACAGCTACATTGTTATTGGTCGCAAATTTCTGAAAACAAGAAATAAATAAGATTTCGGTCTCTGAAAATGAAAAAAAAAGCTGATATCTGAAAATGAGAGATACAAAATCTGGGATAAGCGTTCACGCTTCAATGCATATTACCACTTGAGCATAGTGAACAAAGCTTAATAGAAGAAAATTAAAGGTCAGCATTCTTTTTGATTTGCTATAGAATGAAAAAAGTCCCCTTCAAAAAATGCTTAGAATTTATTGTTTTTTGTGTATTGTTTCATACTCAATGCTTTGACAATTTCTGTTATACAGTTTCCATTAAACGTTTTTCATATTTTCACAAGATGTCTTTGATATTCACCAGATATTATCTTATTTACAACCTTAAACAGTATTTAATTTTCTATTGCCTGTTAAAGATTTATTTTTGGTGTGAGAGTTTTAAATAAATCCTTATTGGTAATCAATAACAGTGCTATGTAAGTGAGCTATCATAGCAAAAAATGCTATTTACGATAGTTAATGTACTCAACTAGTCAATGCATTTTCTAAATTTTTAGATTAGTGTTTAATGTCTAACAAATTATATCATATTTTACAACAATCTGTAAACACTTCGCAGCTTGCAGGTGCATTGACTCCCATTTATAAAACAAGTGTGTTGGTGTTTATGATAAAGAAAATGTCATTTCGCTCCACACACTCAATGGAAATGTACGTCAAACAAGTAAAAAAAAATTTACCAATTTTTCTCGTATTCTCAGGATCAAATCCACCACCTCTACTTCCTCTTTGTCCTGAATCCAGTCCACCAAGTTCTGAAAACAGGTAGTAAACATTTTCAACACCAACAAGATAAAGTACTTTTTTTTTTTTATATGGGTTTTACATCACATCAACATTATTTCAGTTATGTAGCGATGCCCGACTCTTAATGATGGAGGAAGACCCCATACTCAAGGTTGAGCTAGTAGTGGATCGAAATTATGACGACGAAGTGGATAGAGTTTTGACGCATATTTGCGACAACGTTTGCGACATTGTATTATATAGATCTAAATCTTCCTCAGAATGAAATTGAATACTTTGCATCATAAGAAATCTTATGTGAAACAATGAAAGATATAAATGAAAAAAAAGATATTATTTATAAAAACATAATCCCTAACCCTAACCCTAACCCTAACCCTAAGCCCATTTACGTCACCAGGCCACTTTACGGTTGTGTTAAAACTCAATCCACTTTGTATATTCAAGCGATCCACTACTACGTCGTCGCATACTCAACTGCCCACAAGGGCTGGTCGAGGCGGGTAAAACCATAGGCATTCCGTAAGTTAGCCAGGAGACTGCCTCTCATGAAAATCCATATCCCTCTCAGGATTAGAACCCACGCGGAGAGGGGCCATGTGATTTCAAGTTCTGTACTCTAACCACTAGGCCACAGAGGCCCCTAGATAAAGTACAAAATTACAGTTTTATGCTTAACAAAAAATCACACACTAAGATAGGACAGTCACTAACTCTTTAACCAACATATACTCTAACTAAACAATATCCTGAACACACTACCAGACAACCTTTTAACCAACATCATACAGCAAATGCATTTTCTATGGCCACTTTTTGTGGTTTGCTATTACTTTTCAATGTTGACCAGTTAGAAATTCTTAAACAAGGAATTGATGAGATCAAATGAACACTGGGAACTGGTTGCAAACTAATTAAGGTATTCCAGCAAGTTAGAATAACAAAGTCAAAGATTTAACAGTTTTATATCATTAAGAATTTCTTATGGATTGAAAATTTTGATTACCACTTTTCATTGATGTGATTTTTATTTCACTGTAAAAATTGTTAATCAAGGGAAGGTAATTACTATGGATTTAATATCAAAATTCATTGATATTCATTTTGTAAATATAAATTCAAAATCAGACAAATTTGTAAAAGTGGCTTGGTGAATGCCTTTGCAATGTTAAATACTTTCACGAATTACATTTCAATTTATTCTTTAATCAAAGCAAATACAAGTTTTCCATCTGGGTGGAATACCTTAATATAAGATCAGAAAAAGATTAGTTTCTACTCACAGCCTGACATAAGGCCTCCATATGTAACATCTGTAACTTTTGATTCACTTCATACTGGCGGTGATAATACCACCCTTCGAAGTTCGGAGATCGTAGAAACCTTTTATACAACCCCTCCCAGTCGCCCTTCACCCCGGAGGTCAGATTAGGTCCCGCCTGGTCTAAACTCCGGATAAACTCATCTACATCAAACTGTCGCAGACTCGGTGGACCCTGTGTGGTTGTTATAAAAGAAATAACATTATTAATCTTTTTTCCAAATGATCATTAGTGGGTGGTCTGAATTGGCAACAAATATCTCATGTATATGTCATAATTACATGATTCTTATTTTCTCAACTCTTTTTGAATTGTGGCTGTGTTAGCAGGCTTTATTCAAATATTAAGAGCTAATGAACTATGAATAATTACATTATTGATTAATAATTTTCTAATTTTAGTGTTAAAAGGATAATTAATTCATGATGTTTTCTTCTGTTTGAGGTTACATTTTACGAAAAACAATCACAGTAAATGCCTTAAAATACCATTTATATGTCATGAAAGGTCTTCAGCCCAGAAACATGAACATACAACTTAGCTCTTTATCATAGGATTTTGACTGTTGGCTGTAGAACTTTTGTTAATAAGAGAGATTTTTTACTTGACCAATTCCTCCTTTTTTAACAATAGTTCATATTCTTCTAGGTTATTTCCAAATGTTTTATAGCTACATTTGTTATTAATGAAGTCTCTGACAAGCAAACATTCTTTTAATAAACATAAAGCAACAGTTTTGTACGAAAGACTTTCATAAAAGAGGATCATAAACTATATAAAACCAACCTTGTGAGGGGAAATATTTCGTTGTAAAGGCATTAGACTGGCCACATATCTCTCCTGGAAATAGGAAAACACAAGTCAATTTTGAAGAAGTTCATTTCAAATACTTCCATGTTTTCGAATTACATTAATACCAAATGATGAAATGAAGTAACAATCAACTTTTAGGAATGGCTTATGAAATAAAATTCTACTATTCTACAAGCAGGTCCAGCGTAATCTTAACTTGTTAACAATACTTTGGTAACTTTTCTTTCGATTTTCTTCTTTTGGAATGGGTTTAACGCCATTTCTTTCATCAGATATATAACAACTTCCCTGAGTTTCACCAGTACCAGACTTGCCATCAGTTTTTAACTTTTCTGTACAGTTTTTTTTAAACAATGCAACTGCTTGCAAAATATGATTTCATTGTTGTAAAAGTACTAAATGACAAGTTTAACATTTATATACCTTCCCAGGATTCTTATATAGTCTACTGATGATACCTCCAGAAGTAATATTGTGTTGTAAAACTTACCAGTGGAATCATAAAGCTCTGAGTAAGTTCCAGGAAATGCCGTCGTAAAATCGCGTTTTGAGCTTCAACTGGCCGCTTTGACTGCATACCCTGTAATATAGAATAAACATGAATTAACTTTTGTATCCAACTGAGGCCAGGAATGATACTTTTCATCTTCTTGGCTTATTGTACATAAAGCAGGTTTGTATTAATATTCATGAATAATTCAATATCTAAGAGTTTTAAAGTGGGAACCGTGGTCCAGTGGAAGGGCGTTAGCTTCAAGATCGAAGGGTCTCAGCCAGATCATCAGAATTTTCCTGAGCAAAAAAATCATCCCATGTTGCTCCTCTCCACCCAGGTGTATAAATGGGTACCGGTGAGGGATTAAACCAATGTGCCATGGCTGCATTTGAGCCATATGTAAACAGCCGGTTTATCTCCCAGTGTTTGGGGAGGTCATTGTTTATAAAATAAATGTTTGTCATTTGAGATGGATCATATCCATCATCTCTAAAAAAGAATTTGGTCTCATCATTCATAATATAAATAACACCATTAGAACCAATCCATTTTTTAGCAACAATGGTTTCAAAAGACTTCTGTGGTAAAAGTGAATTATTATCGGGCTAGAGGTTTACAGAGGTTTACATTTTATTTATGTTACGATGCCAGATTCTTAACCTTGGAGAAAGACCCTACGCTTGTCTGTCCAAACGGACCAGTCAAGCCTAGTAGAACCATCAGCATTTTGTCAGTCAGTCGGAATAACTTGCTCTCATAAAAATCCAAATGTCTTCACCGCAATTTGAACCTGCATGGAGAGGGGCGATGTGATTTCAGGCTCTTTGCAGGTTAACAGGTTGGTCACTCAAGAATATATTGACCCTTTAGATACCTTACCTTGATTAATCTCTTTAGAATACCCTTATCTTTGAGCAGGAATGGCTTGTACCGTGTATATACACCTGAAAAATAAACATATCAGCTTAGCACTTTCTAATTGAAAGTGTTCAATCAAAGAGTTTGCATAGAACTTAAAATGAAGGACAGTTGATGTGAGGGTTGTGGGTTCGAATTTCAAGAGAAGCAGGATCCACTTTGCAACCTTTCATTAACTAAGTTTCACATAAGTACTTGTTATGATTTCAGAAAGGAGAATCGATTGTGATCAACATAAGTTATAATAATTTGCTTCACAATCGATGCGAAGCAAGTATGTTTTAACTAAAACATGAATCCATTTAATGCTGTATGTGTCTTTCTAAACCAACCTGACCTGATTTAAGTCTTAGACAATGCATTTTCTTGTTAAAGGCAGCACACATCTGCAACAACTAGAAAGAGAAAATTCTTAAAACAAGAACATTTTTACATTTTCGTAAAACTTATAAGCTTTTAGTGACAAACTTGAGTTTCCCTGGAAGTGGGGAGTATGCCTTGGCTTACAACAGACAAACAAAACCAATCCCCAGCAAGATGACTGATCAACTCCTAGTATAATATAAACTCAAAAAGCTTGTTTCATTGCTTCGTTTATCTAATTTCAAATATGCCCTACTATTCTAGAGATTTTTAGATAGTACCTGATACGATTCCATGCATAAGTACATGAGACATAGATCATTCTATCTTTAGTAAATTTAAATCCTTCTAAACGAAAGAGACAAATGACTAAAGAAATACTGCTTATAATGCATTTCCTTGGGTAAAGGCATCAGAAGTACAGAATAGATTATTAAGTACACTGAGAGATGTCCAATTCTGAAACTTACCTGGTTTACAGTCCAGAGTTTTTAATGAGCTAGCTTTCTTTAGTTTGTTGAATCCCTTTGGCACTGCTGCTGAAGCATAGCATAATTGGACATACATTGTACATGAACATCAAAGCCTGTTATAGTTTGAAAAACATAAGATGCAAAACTTATTTATGTATTCTCTTCATCAGTCAAAATAAAAGTCATTTGTGAAGAAAAGAGTAATTTGAATTTTGAGAGATTAAAGCCATGTAACATTGATACAGTACACATACAGTCAAACTTGTGTTAAGAGGCCAGCCTATGGGACAGAGTAAATTGGCTGTTTAAGACAGGTTGGCTGCTTAGCACAAATTGATTTACACTATAAATCTAACAATGGGACTTTCTGTAGTGGCTGTTTAAGACAGGTTGGCTGCTTAAAAGGGTGGCTGCTTAACACAAGTTAGACTGTAATCATGTCATCTATGCAAAAAACAGGAGCCGTTGTAGGAAAAGTAGCTTCTATGAAAGAAAAGTCATAGATATACTGGCTGCAGGTGGAAAACATTCTTTATCCATTAATACCTGGTTGTTCAAGATTCACCAGGGTATGTTGAATTTAGATCATTTCACTGAGACAGTCCACATAATAATCTTTGCTTGATATTCTACAAGTAATTGCCTTACTCAAAGATTTTCATTAATAATATATAGAAATTTCAACCAAGGATCAAACACTGTAGTCTTGCTTTAAACTCATGTAACACATTTAATCATGTATGAGTATCTTATTGCATCAACATTATTTCAGTTAAGTTGAGATTACCCCATCATTATGATGGATGTTAATATGGGTTTTACATCACATCAACATTATCTCAGTTATGTAGCGATGCCCGACTCTTAATGATGGAGGAAAACCCCATACTCAACTGCCCACAAGGGCTGGTCAAGGCGGGTAGAACCATCGGCATTCCGTAAGTCAGTCGGGAGACTGCCTCTCATGAAAATCCAAACCCCTCTTAGGATTTGAACCCACGCGGAGAGGGGCCGTGTGATTTCAAGTTCTGTACTCTAACCACTAGGCCACGGAGGCCCCCATTATGATGGAGGAAGAACCCAAACTTAATTGCTCATAAGGTCAAGCTGTGTACAACCATCATGCCATCACTGGGATTCAAACCCACGCAGAGAGGGGCCATATAATTTCAGGTTCTGTGCTCAAACCCACAGAGGTCTGTAGTTATCCTGGGGTTGGAACTATGTAATATACTGTATGTATAGTTTATTCCATAGTTCTGACCACAGGATAACTACAGACCCCTCTTCTCTAACCACTAGGCCACAGAGGGTTCTAACAAAACTTACTATAGAGTTACAGACCTCATGCTAACAAAGATGGAAAGAAGTAAAACTTACCGTCTCCCATCATTTCCCCTATCCGTATAATGTGGGGCCAATGTTGTAAAGTCTTAGCAAAGAATGGATTGGTTACCCCGAGAATAACTGCAGGTCTGAAAACAGATAAATAGTTCACATCTTTAAATAAATGATCTCTAAAGTTAAGATTGGCTTTGTCACACAAAAAATTCCTTCCTCTTCGATAAACTTTGTTTGAATTGGGTTAAACAGTATGTTAACAATTGTTCAGTTAAGCAACAGCTTTCTGTGCTTCCCTGTTACTAGGCTAGGCCTCTGAAGTGTCTTGTCATGAGACACTTCAACAAAATTTTATTTATCAACCAAGGTACATTTTTCTAGCTTCTGATTGGTTAATCTAAGAACATAGGAAAGACTTTGTTTATGAAAAGAACCAAAGTACTTTCAAGTTCTATGAAAAAAGTTTTCATTGATATACCCTTTAAAGGCCCATTAAAGGAGATTAATGCTATATCAAACTATATTATTTGGTAAACTATTGGACAGATTCAAATAGTTATCACCAATTAACACCATCAGATCAACTTACATGTGAAAGTAAACCAGAAATAACCAAGATTAGCAAGTTTTATAATTCAGATTTCCTGATTCTTAACCTCTGACCTTGACAGTTGCCACACACATTTTTGAACCGACCAATCAAAATTCGTTATTTCGAATATGTAAACAAACAGGTTGTTGATAAACATGATTGAATTGGAGATAACTATATTTCAAGCACAAAATAACTTATTTCAAATGATTTCATTAATAGGGTCTAAATGCATTCCTAAACTAATTCTCATGAATTTTGTAAACATAATAAAAGAACTCCATATATTTTTTCAGTGATGTATTTGTACTCCTCTCCTTTGATGTGCCTTTAAGTAACAATACTCACGGTGCTTGTGTTTTTGTTGTATACTCTTTAAACTCACTGTCATGAATGGTGAAGTAAGGTCTAAAGTCAGGACAAAAATTGAGTGGGGAAATCAAACTGAAAAGAAAACACAGATCTGTATAGTTACAAATCACAAGATCATTGATACCCTTCTAAACCTAATTAATAGCAGTTTGCTTTAGTATGGCAGTTCGTTAAAAACATAAACCATTTGTCTTGCAGTTATATTAAACAGTTTAAACCCTTTTTAAGTAAGGCAATTTATACAGCAGAGGTATCTTATATGAAATGGAAGCTGCAGCTAGAACATTAGATCTATTAACCAATCTGGGCTCTTCATTGGACCAAAATATTATGAGCCATTTTGGCTAAGCTACCCAAATTTTCTTTAGCCACTTGGATTTTTGCAAAGCCAAATTTGGCTAAGTCTTTTTAGCCATTTTAGCAGAAATATTAAATATAAATTACAGTTCATTTGTTCAATTTACAGACCAATTATTGAAATAGGCTAGAATGGTATTTATCACATAATAAAATAAATGATGTGTAAATTGAACAAATAAATAACAGTTCTTGTATCAGCCACTTCATTGTATGGTTGTTCTTAGTAGAGTTCTACATCCTATACCTCAATAAATGTTTACAGAACTTTGGGACAGGGTTAGAAAGACGACAGAAAATAATTAAACTTGCATGCATGCACCTGGCATGATTCATTTTTTAAATAAAACAAAATAAACATTTAAAAAAAGAATATAAAATAACTTTTGATTGTAAATAAAACAAAATAA
Organism: Cerastoderma edule; assembly: GCA_947846245.1. Lineage (NCBI taxonomy): Eukaryota > Metazoa > Mollusca > Bivalvia > Cardiida > Cardiidae > Cerastoderma > Cerastoderma edule. The sequence continues at coordinate 4,230,170 of OX401413.1, read as the reverse complement.
ATTAAACATTTTAAAAAAGAATATCTAACCTTAAAGTTTGCAGGGTATGCTGCAGCGTTAACGTGATCTGGGAGTCATTGAACTGGCAAGTTGACAGTACTTGTACAATAATGACGTTCTTTTTACTAAATGTGGGAGTTCCAATGCATTAAGATATGCTCATAAAAGGTTATATTTCCTTGAATGTTTGTTTGAATTACCATTTTTCACCGGGAGTCCCTTTCCCTCATGTTGTTGTTGTTGTTGTTTCGTTGTCCGTAAATTCCGTACCATGGAATTTCGTTCTAATATTGCATCGATGTAATCATTTAAAACGCTTGATATATTGAATGTGTTTACACACAAATAATGTTTTTTATTCGCGTGCTTTTTATTGCAATAAGTCCCATATCACCTTTATGAGTATCTTTTTTTAACGCAGTGAGCTACAGAAATAAGTATCGAAAACGTTTTGGTGCGTTTTATTATTCTGGTACCGACTTTAGTGTGACACATAAACTGAAACCGGGAACCGGCCTGTTTAAACGTTTTCATTAGACGTTGCTATTGGAAATATACATAATGTCTGGTCTCCGGATTTTCTAAAAGAGCGCTTTCACTAGAAAATCGGCTAAGGAACCAAACACTTCTATTTATATTTAAGCTGTTCAACGTCAAACTATTCAATTTTAATTAATGATTACCACTCGTAGTGGCGAAAAGACTTTAGCAATTCTTCCCACTTTCGCCATTACAGACTCTATACAAAATGGGGTCAATTTTACTTTCGCCAAATTGACGAAAGGGTACATTTCTTTTTTCGCCAAACCAAGTTGACTTTCGCCTATGGCGAATGGCGAAGCTTTATGAATAGCCCAGCCAATTACCCTATAATACCTCATTTTGACACTTTTGATGTAGGTAACCTTCAAAACAAATGGTAAAATTACTCATGAATTGATCCTCCTTTTGTTACAATGATTTCTTTCCACCTTATTTTTGATGCATTTTATATGATTTGCACTTTTGCTGTCAATTTGGACAAGTCCAAAAATCACAACTTAGGGAATAGGTTTAACATTATAGTTTTATTTGATTATTCATTAAGGGTTTTTACATGTTGCCAGTTGTGATGCATTGCCTGCTGGCTAGAAATGATAGAGGAATACCCAAATCTTGATTGTGCAAAAGGGCTGGTCAAGCAAGGTGGAACCACTGCAACTAACAACTTAAACAACAACTATTTGGGAACAACCTGTCATTTAACCTTTTACCAAAAGTCAAATTTTTGACTGTTCCAAATAAAGAGTTGGCAGACGATATTTCAAAATTTGATGAAATAAAAAGATTATCGTCTGATAGGCCAGGAAACATTTTGGGAAAAGGAGAAATTGCTCGTCACAACCAATTTCTTCCTTTCCCACAATGTTTTCCAGAGTCTCCTGTAGCCAAGTGGTAAAATGTGGTTATTGTTTGGTAATGGGTTGAAGTAAGCTAAAATTATAGCCCAATTACAAATCAAACACAATAACTTGAAAAAGAATCGCCACTAAACATGTGTACATAATACTCACCTGACTAGAGACTGAACTGTACCAGAAGTGATAGACGGAGAGCCTGCCATAACAACCAGAGGCTGAAATACACAAACACAAGTTTTTGTGAATAGTTATGATGAACTCTTCATTTTGGCAGCCACCTTGGCAGGTGAGGCGTGAAAACCCTGGGCATAGACTCCATTAATTTGTTAGTCAAGTACACATGTGCGCATTCTTACCAATGGTGTATCAATTGTATTACAATGCATTTAACATCTCTGTTGCATGAAGTTACTTTGTACCACTGGTTGTATCTCCATGTACTATTTCTTATAAATCATTGGGCTTTGGATACCATTTCCCTGCGTATGTTTAATTGCAGACATTGATGTCCATTGAGAACTTAACGGCATCATATGCAGGAAAAAACAAAGCAAAACAAAAAGAAATAAAGTAAGAAAATATTAATTGAATCTTACCTCTCCTGTTAAGACAAGTTCCCATAACATTTGTACATGAGGTAGAATACTTTGAAATGAACTGAAAAAAGAAACATTAGGAACTTGTTAAAAGAAATTCGAGAAAATCTTAAAGATAACAAGAAGTTAGCAAAAATATTATTCTATCAAATCTTAATAATTCAATGAACAGTGAATTGTAGCATTTCAAGCTTAGCACAAAATTTGACAATCAAATCATAGACATGGGAAGATTTTTCTATTTATATTAATTCACATCACTTCAACATCATTTCAGTTATGTTGTGATGCCCAACTCCAACAGATTAAGGAAAACCTAATTAACCCTTTACCAAACATCAATTTTTCGACTGTTCCAAGTTGAAAGAGTTTGCAGACGACAATTCAGAATGTGATAAAATTTATAAAATAATCTTCTGATAGGGCTGAAAACATTGCGGGAAAAGAAGAAAGTGCTCGTTAAGACCAATTTCTCCTTTTCCCACATGTTTTCTAAAGTCGTCTGCAACAAAGAGGTCAAATGTTGTTTCTGTTTGGGAAAAGGTATTATAAAACTCCATACTCGACTGCCAATAAGGGCTGGTCAAGCCAGGTAGAACCATTGGTATTTCGTAAGCCAGTCAGGAGTTGTATACGAAGAAATATCTTAAATTATGCATAAAGCCAATCAATTTGATAAAACCATAGCCCCATCCCTCATATGGAATGTCGTGAATAGTCCTTAACTGAGAGCAGCTGTAAATGACAATTAAGCATAAGGAATGGCATGTACAATAAATATTTTACCTAAATATGTCTACTTCAAACAATGAAGGCAACACAGTATGCGCTGGCAAGGAAGGCTGAAAAATAAACAAAACTCAAAGTAACCATACAATAAACCTCATTGTAAATTTGAACACTTGAAGTCAAATTTGAAGATATTGGGAAAAATAGCAAAAGAATAATGGAAGACTTATAACCATAATCAACCTTTCTCAATTTTAAGAATAGGCCTCATACAACTGCTTTTTGTTTGTATGGTGTTTAACTCTGTGTCCATAATTTGTTTGTTATGTAATGGCTTTCCTGAATCTGCTAGTACAAGGCTGGTTGGTGTTGGTGGTGCTTGAACTTGTGACCCCTGTGTTCTAGGTCCACCACCTCTACCACTGGGCAACACATGACTGCTTGGGCCATGCAGGACCCCTTTATACAACTGCTTTAGCAGAAAAGCAAAAAAAGTGTAAAATATAGACTAACACCATCGGCATATCATTTTTAAAAACACTTCAAGTATGAAAATTTCTTTAAATGATCAATGGAAAATCTCTCTTTTCAAGTTAGGCAGGCAGCATTAAAACCCATTTACAAAATGAATAGATAACCCATTAGAAACTATGCTTGATTGGTGATCATTGAAAGCATCATCATCACATGCCTTAAAGTTCTTAACCTAAGGATAAGAGTAATGTTTCTTACAGTGAGTTCTTAAAGTATTGAGAAAAATATGTGAAATACATGGACCATGCATTTGAGAACACTATATTAGGAATTAGGAATGTGTGAAGATTTATGTTTTTGGAAAAAAGGAATATACTAGTACAAACATGCAAAATTCTGACAAAGTACATACTAAAAAGCAAAAAAACTAAATGAGTGTGATTGAGTAAAAAATCCCCCAAAAGAAAATATATATTATAGAGTAAAAGAAAATGCATCATGATAATTAAGCACAATCGAGTTTTCAGAATTAAAAGATCTTTGAAAAAAAAACCCAATAAAAACAGCAAAGCAAAAAAAACAACAAAACATCTACCCCTGTAATTATTCAAAAATCAAATAAAAAATCAATCAAGATCCTTGTACACTGCATTACCTCTTGCTGAGATCTATCTTCATGTTGATCCCATTTCATAATTATTTTTATTCACATATGCTGAAACTAAGCCCTCTTTCACCAACACGAGATTCAGGGGCCCGTTTTACTAAACAACTTACTTAAAATGTTTGCGTAAGTCAAAATTGATTAACATGGATAATATCTTCAAAGAACGTACAATATTGCAATGTGACACATCATTGGAAGCGTTACTTTGCAATATTCCTTTGCCAAATATTGAAATAAAAGGACTTGTTGTTTGAGACTTGCGCAAATCTTAAGCGTAAACTGTTTAGTAAAACGGGCCCCAGATCATTTGATATGAAAAAAAACTGCTCTTTATAAGGGGTATTATAATCTTCTCCATGAGAAACTTCTTTCATACAAATTATTATCATTGACTTTATTCATAACGGTTTTTCATTGCATCACCATCATTTCAGTTTTGATGTGATGCCGGACTCATAATGATGAAGGAAGACCCAATACTTGACTGCCCTTAAGGCCTGGTCAAGCTGGGTAGAACCAGAGAGTTCTGAAAGTTATTTATGAGACTGTCTCTCACAAAAATCCAAATCCTCTCATCGGGATTTGAATCCGCAAGGAGAGGGGCCATGTTGATTTAAAGTTTTGGACTCAAACCACTAGGCAACGGAAGCCTTTAAAAAAGAAATTCAAATACTTATTTCATTGTACTAGGTTGAATACATTGCCCACCCCAAAAAAACCACAACAAAGTACTGGTCTTTGGGAGCAATTCATCTTTTCATCTCAGTAGTTTCTAAAGCGTACAGCAACAGATGCGTCAAAGTGAGATATCATGGAGAATGAGATTAACTGAGGGGGATTTCAGCACTTACCATTATGGGAGTCCTGCTGTGGTTGTGTCCGATAGGTTTATCAGTATGAGAAGGAACTCTAACCTACATGTACAACATAAAAGAAATAGAGCTACCAAACAATATGCACAACGTAGACAGAGGGAATAAATCAGAAATACCTACAATTCCAAAGAATTTTTAATGCAATATTGGGAAAAACTGAAAGTGCACCAATCATGCAATGAATGTCTCTGACATGGTATTTTTTTCATAGTTACTATCGAAAGAAATAAACCCGCTACCAAGAACATATGGGGAAAAATGCATTCAAAGAAAATTACAAAGGATGGAATAACAATTGTTCTAGAGGATGTCTATCTGATATGATAAGAATGTATTATTTGTTATACTTTATAGTGTGTGTAATATAAGCTGCTACAGCACAGTTTTAAAGAACTTATTTTTAAAAATTCCAAATTTTCTCACATCTGTAAACAAGCACCTTTAAAAAATCTACTGTGTATTCCATAAGACAAGTTGTAGACTGGCCCTCATGAATATATCCAAACCTGCCTTTACCAGGGATCGAAAACATCCAGAAAGAGGTGTCATGTGAATTAAAACTAAACACGGTATCCATTAGGTCAAGGTGGCCCTCTGGATACAATAAGCAAATTCCAGTACCACCTTACTCATTTCAAGTAGTCAAATGTAATTTAATCAAACAGTTTTTTCAAAAGTGTTGCTTTCCTCTTTTATCAGTTTTATGGTTCTATGATGCAAATCAATTGCTTAAAAAGTAACCCAATAATTAGGGGTTAAAACTCTAAGTATCCTGAAAGGCTTCTTTTGCAAACTATCAACTTAAAAGAAACAATAGCCTATCTAATCTAAACCTTTAAAATAACAGACCAATTTGCAACAGGCATCATTATGAAAGCTTGACAGGAGGGGAATTACTACAACAAACTCATTCTTTGTCATACTGATTTCAATGTCTCTTAAGCAAGTTTGTTGTAGTTCACTGATATTTTGTTGTATAGAAATTTTCTTGTTGTCTGCTGCAAATTGTTATAAAAAGACAGAGGTATTACCAGTGACTTGGTCTTTACAATAAAAGAAAACCAATGACGACACTGAAAACAAGCATTTGAAGACAGATTTTCCCTGCTGATGATTGAAAAACAAGCATTTTAAGACAGATTTTCCCTGCTGATGATTGAAAAACAAGCATGAAATTCATAAAATAAAACCGATGGAGGAATAACATGCATAACTAAACAAAGCACTAACCTAATACAACAACAAAGAAAAAATGAAAATTTTAAATGGATAAAAAAGCACCATGAAAGAATGAATGAATTGGGTTTAAAAACCCATTGAAAGCTATGGTCATTTAGTGCTCATAGGGCCAAATTATTAAAAAACCGAATTTTCATATACATAAAAACATTCAACACCACAGACCAAAGCTTTAAAGGTTCTTTTGAAGAAAATATAAGGGTTGGAAAAATAATCACTTGGAATGTCCAAAGATAAATGTGTCAAAATCTTCCTTACAATAAACTTCAATGGGGAGATAAAGCTTGAAGCTTATCAAATTCACTCTCTAATACTGCTTTCTGGATACTTAACCAGTACACATGCCAATTTGTGGGCTCTGGCATTTTTCAATACTAATACAATTCAATAAGCTTCAAGCTTTATTCACAATTGATGTTTAACAAATGAATTAAAACTTAAACTTTAGGAAGAAAACGGTAAGAATCTTACAACATGGACACCATTACCTGTAATACCGTTCCAAATATCGGGAGATTTAACGTCTCTCCTGGAATAGGGGGGCACCATTGGTCAATATCATGACACGCTGAAACAGACACAAAAACATTTGTTAATATCGTGACATGCTGAAACAGACATCAAAATATCAGACATTCATTTACTTAGTCCCAAATATCAACAAAAAATGTGGATTTATAAAAGTTTATTCAATCCCCATTTTTAAAAAAACCTAAAATAACAGCTATTAACAAAACAACTTTTCCACTGCCAACTTGTTATTGACTCCCATGTAGCAGAAGACCCCAGAATCCTTTGTGACAAAATAAGAAATTGATTAAGATAAGAAATAAATCCTTTTGTCCCTTATGTTTTAATATTAAGTAAATCTTTAATAGTCTACAACTGACATCTGCATGTGTACAAATTGACTTTTCCTAAGTTGCAAGAAGCACCAAAATAAACAATCATTTCAGAAAATGACCCATCATCCTTTGCAACAGGGGCCAATTTGGCCTACTTTTTTAAAAGAAAATAATCGGAAGCTATTGGTGATGCTTCAATCTTACCTGCTTCTAAACTAGGCTCCCCGTTCTCAAAATATTCTGGAGCTAAAATGCTGACTAACTGTGAAAATAGGGCAATGAACGGGAGCTTGGATATCAGCACCACTGACTGGAATACAAAAAGAAACATGTATTAAGATAAAAAGCTTTAATAGTGAAAACAAATATATTACAACTACTTTTCCTGGGATTTTTTTCTAAATGGTTTAAAAGATTGGGGCAAACGGTTTGTTTTCTCCTTTGAAGCAAATTCTTCTCTTCAAAGGTATTCCAATGAGTTTCTAGATGTTTAAGATAAGGCTTTGAATATTTCTAACATTTTCTATTTTTATTTTCCTAAAATATCATTAATTTAAAACACAAAACATCATCCGTGTGAAATGCATGGGAACAGATCCAGCAATTTGAAATGAAAAATATTAGTTGTAGATTTCCATACAATCCATAGTTTTAGACAGTATTTTATATAGAAGATGTAGTTTTATAACTTTATTAGCGGCATTGCGCAATTACCCTTTTTACCACATAGGGAATTGATTTCTATTTCTCATTTACTCAGAACAGGAGATATGTTTACCTTCAAATAAATCTCAATTTCATTTTATCACAATTGCAATTTTCTGACCCAGGGTCTTCCCCAGCCCCGTAAAGCGCCGCGGCTCCGCTGCGCTTGACTTTCAAAATAAGCACTCCCGCGGCGCCTTAGCCGACTCCCGCGGCGCTCTAAATGTGTCCGCAGCGCTTTAAATTGACCCCAAATAGAGTCAACGTCAATGGCAGTATATTCTAGATAAACCGCCAGTCTATAAAGGAGTAACTAACAGCTGATAAAAAAGTCGATAGGCGTTTACACAGTCGATTTATGCGACGTCGTCATAGGTACAGACATGAGCGTGTGTAATTGGTGTTACGGCACGTGCTTTGTCCTAAAAAGGAAAGATCTATGATGCGTGTTAAAAGATCGCACTTGGAGTGAGAAATAGACTTTACTTAATTGACATGGCTTCTATCACTTTTTATGATACTATAGACGGGAACTTTATGTGAAAACACCTAATTCAGACATCCATCTCCACATCGCCTATTTCCTTGGTTTGTCATGGTAAGTTATTAGTCAAACTAATATGACGTGATCAGGAAATAGATTCTATTGAGAAAGTTTTGCATCCGACAATATCTTTCTTCACATCGAATTATTCTGACCGGGTAAGTTATAAAATTCAGTTCCTCGGCAACTTAGTTTCACTATAAATATGCCCAAAACCGGTTTTGTAGTTTCTGTATACACAAACTGCTGAGATGAAATGATCATCTGGTGGGCTCAGGCATAACATAATTTTTCAAACGTCAAAATATTTGTTGAGCTCAATGTGACAAATACACCAAGTGAACCTGAGCAAGCTCCTCATTTCTGGAATTTCTTACTAACGATTTTATAATATGAAGACTATGTGTTAAGTGCCTCTTGTATGCAAAAATGTCTACAGGTATTGACACTGCAGCTATAGTCATGGGTTCACTTTGTTAAACAAAGAACAAACCTCCAAGTGGTTAAGGTGAAGGAATTGTAACTTGGAGTTTTGGTTTGATCCTTCAGGCAAGACATGACAGAGCCCTAGTCTCGTACTGTGAATCCCAGGAAACCCATATACAATACATAAAATACTGTTGACAGAGAGTCAAATGTTGCATACAAAATAATAATTTGTATCACCACGATTATCTATGAACTTGTCTTTTTTTAATGAATAGACTAGTGAGAAATAATTTAACAAATTCCAAGTGATGCCCCATTGTAAAAGGCATTTCGGGTAGACATGCAGGTTGCTATGTATTTGGCTAGTCATGACTCTGTTACCTGACATGAAAAGACGCAAGCACAAAGAAGCAAAAAGACTGAAACCAGCTTCCAGACATAGAAATCCTGTATCAAAGTTCAAATAAGCTTGATCCTCCAAGCCGTATGGCTGCCTTTAGGAATCTTCACTGGTTGATGAAGATAACTCACTCAAACCATTAGTTGCATGCCACTTGTGGATTTGTGTGAGTTGTTTAAAAAGAACAGTTCTGTTGAAGTAAAGCTGTAGTAATTGTACTGATGGAGACTTTTCACTTGCAAGCCATCAGATGATATTTGATAAAGGATAAAAACTGGCTGCAATACTCAATACTTGAATAATATACATGTAGTATGATGTTATGGTTCTTTAGAATTAACAACTGACATGAAGTAACACAGGATGTCAGAAAAAAAGTTTGTTATAAACTTTAACGAAGGAAAACCTTTTGCTTGTCATGGAAACATTTTTAATTTTGTAAAATAGTTGGATGCTTCTATGATTGATCTAGTTATTCATAATTTTGTTTTGCTTTGCACCTATGAAAACACTATTCATTTTAAAGTAGTCTTCTTGCAACCTTCACAGTACTCTGACATGAAGAATACAATAAATAATAAATTATGTTCGTGATTTAATTTATATGTCAACAAAGATCTATGCTGAATGGGGACAAGTTCTCAAGAGCCCATACGCTCTTTGCTATGAGAATCACATTGGTACTCCATATTGACCAGATGGATACATGTCCTTGAATAATTCTATTAAATGTGAGGGGGAGGCTGTGACACCAATTGGACATATTTTGTTTAAATGGGATGTTGCTCAACACTTCTATATACTTCTGATTCAAGATGTGTCTGAAAGATAATAATAATAATACAGGTTCACATTTTCATTTCAGACTGTTAAAGGGATTCAGCATGCATGTCCTCTAGACTTACAGAATTTCCAATTTAAAAAAGCTCAGGATGAATGGTTCAAAGCAAAACCAATGAGAAGTAGAGTATTCAAAATAGAAATGCACAGTGAAATATATGGAGTTTTGAAAATTAAATTTTGTAGACTATCACTCATTTTTTTTGTCTAGCAAATGTGTTGATTTAGATATATTATGGGACACTTTCTTTTGTCTTTTATTTTCACAACATACCTTAAAACTCACCATTTTGGTACACATATATAAAAAAAAATCGAAAAGGGAGGGGGATGACCCCCTCCCTTTACCCTCCCCCCTCCACCCCAGCGCCTGAAAAAAATCCTGGGGAAGACCCTGTGACCAATCACAAAATGCTGACTGTATAATATTTTTGATATCTGGCAGTGACCACACATCACACAAGTATTCACCTGACAAATCACATGGCATACTATGTCATAATTTCATACATCATTTACTACTTGATTACTGTTGCTTAATACTCATGTTTAACTTTTTGTTTTCCATTATTTTTGTTTGTTAATTTGAATCATTTTGAGTAAAAGGATAAACGGTTGGTGTCTTGAATGAAAAAATTTATAAGACATGGCTTGGTAATATCATCCAATTGGCTTTCGTCTAACCAGATAATATTCCTACACTTTGCCAGATAACACTTCTGGTGCAGAACACAAACCATCTCATCTCTATATACAAACCTTTTGAAAATAGCCTCTCCTGATAGATCTGTCTTTGGTTTGACGAAAAAATACAAATCCATAATAATGCGCTTCATCGCTCTGGAATTATAAATAAATACATCAAAAATACATCTATCAATACATCTATAAATACATCAAAAATACATCTGTAAAGACATCTATCAATACATCTATAAATACATCAAAAATACATCTATAAATACATCAATGAATACATCTGTAAATGAAAAGCTACAAATTTTTGTTAAATTATCTCAGCTCTTTTTTATATAGAATTTCCTGTCTTTCATTTACTGTAGAAAAAGTCACACCTGTACTTCTGTATCATGGATATGGCTTAACCCTTTACCAAACATCAAATTTTTGACTGTCCCAAATTGAAAGAGTTTGCAGACGACATTACAAAATGTAATGAAAATGAAAAATTATCTTCTGAAAGGGCAGAAAACATTGTGGGAAAAGGAGAATTTGCTCATTAAGAGCAATGTCTCCTTTTCCCACAATGTCTTCCAGATTTGTCTACAAAAAGTGGTTAAATGTCGTTATTGTTTGGTGATGGTGTTAAAAGAACAAAAACAAATAAAGTGACAAAACAGACCTTGAGTTGTACAGGACAGTCTTTGTTGTACTCCATGTGAGACTTGTTGACTTGTTTTCTGCCGGGACACTGCCGTATACGGAAATGGAACTGTGTGTCACCCATACAGCCTGAAGTGAAATGCAGTTGAACTTTTATAATTGAGTAACCAATGATAAGTTTTTAAAAAAAAACACAAACAATTGCACATGGGATTTGATTTCAGTCTCTCCTATTTTAAAAACAACTCGGACGAAAGCACAAGGATTCAATGACTGGCCAATTACAAAGTAATGAAGGTCAGGCATAATCAGATACATTATACTCCCCTTCCTTACTTTTTTTTTTCTTTTCTTTGTAATATCACATATTTTACAATAGCCATGCAGAAGATTGATATCCATTTTGTGTAAGCACCATAAAGAACAATCATAAAAACAAAGTACAAAATTTCTCTAACTAATTACTAAACGATAACCAAATTGTGTTGGTCATTACACACAGGTGTTAAAAGGGAGAAAAAAACAACTATGTGAGAGAAAAGGACAAAACGACTCAAATTTATGTATGTCACATACCTGTAGCAGAATATGTAAGAAACAATGGTGACAAAAAAAAAAAAATTCTCTTTACGGGTAATTCCTTCTTTTGTCACAATATTTTCTTCCAAAAATGGCACAAAGAAAATGACTTTTTTGCTACTTTATTAAAGTAGTTGTCAATTTGAACTTTATGTTTTGATACTCTATAAATTTCTCTGGATTTACTGATCAAAAGAAACATTAGTCTTTTTAGTTTGAGGATCATAGCCTAACTATGGGCATAAGAAAACAGCAATTTATTCATGATTATATATTTCTGGAAGAAATCATACCAACAAAAGGAGAGATAGTATATTTAAAGTTATTTCTTCTTCAGTAATGAATGTGTCTAAAATCTTCTATTGGGGAAACATAATTGTATAGAGAAATAGCTTGAATGCTATCAATGATTAAAAATTTAAACAATTTACACGTGATGCAATTTTCTTCAAAATTTAAAAATGAATGAAAAGCAGAACTTCAATTATTACCATATATAAAATAAAAAATCTCTTCATGTACACAGAAAAATATCTGAGAAATTTCAAACCAGTTATAAGACAAGTAACAAATTAATGATAACAATAAACAATGTTATAATCCATACAAAATGAAGTTAAAGCAAGATATTTACCAGAATTGGAATCAGGAAAGGATAAGTAGCAAATATTCATTTTCTGAAAAAGAGGGAAATGTATATCTCAATGCAGTATGGTAAAATAAATCATATTGAAAATTGTTTCAATATATATTCTAACTACTAAGGAAATATCTCCCCGTGAAAAGATTGATAAACCAAAATCATAGTTATAAAACAGGACATGGCTTACTGCATTTACTCCTCTGTCTAGTTTAAACTTAATTCTTTTACGTGGATTGTAAAACAAGCTCTTACAACTTAGATAAATCGCTTCAATTCTGCTTACTGGATACATAGCCAGTATATGTGCCAAATGTGAATTAATGAAAGGTCACAATACAGATTCCACTGCTAACAGGGTTCGAACCCACGACCCGTGCATCCCAAGGCAGACGCCCTACCCCGGGACCATTCCACTGTCTAACCCAATAGTCATTCTAAATCACTTTTCGGCAAATGCTAGTTGCTTTGTATAATGATGAAAAGAACAGACAGTAATCAAATATGAAGCAAAATGGCAAGCTTATTCAATGTTCTATCATCACCGGATTCCATGAAAGAAAGAGATATCACCTTTTGTCACAGTATCTTAGCAGCAATTTGATTCAAATTTAGAAATAATGGTTAAAGATTAAACAAAACTTAAATAGGGTTAAAAATGTATGTTGTTATCAGCTCTTGCGTTTCTATTAATATTTACTCTATTTTTGTGAACTAACATACCTCTTTCTCTGTCATTCGTATATGACTTGGATATATTATCTGCAATTAAATAAAAAAAAAAAGCATTATGACATATGCAGCTATGAATATTCAGGTCAAGATAGAATTTTTCAAATACACAATGTACTAAATAGTTGTTTATGTCAATTCATATTATCAAACGGTGTTTTTTCAATAAAGTTAGTCAATCCAAAACACATCATCAAATATGGTTCAACCTCTACATGGTTTGTTAAAAGGTAAATTCTGACCATTTCTTTGCAACTACATTACAAGTCAAAAGAAAAGAGGAAGAGATAAAGAAAAAAGCTTGAACATTACCAGAGTTAAAAGGCAGAAAGTTTTGACTTGTTGTGTTTTCATTCTATCATATTTAGTCCAACCTTAAAATGTTGTCCATAAATAGATACCATTACCAACTGGACAGTGAAATGAGTAAATATTTATAGTTAGCGCAAAATAATAGTGGATGCCAGTGTTTTCACTGATCAGACATGATTGTGTCTTTTGGAGGTCTCTTTCTTGGTATTTTACAACTACCATGTTTCACCTCAACCTTGAGAGATGTATAACATTAATCTTCCAGAATGTCTCCCATTTTATTTGTATCTTGTAAAAAATGGTTAGGTGGTCTTAAGTTCTAAATTACATTTCTCAGGTTCAAAACTGTGATGAACACTTATAAACTATCTATCTGCCTTTAAGTCAAACCCCTACTGGGGACATAGACTTTACTATGATGCCTGTTTGTGAAACATTATGTACAATCTCAAGATTCCTCGTTTTGTCTGGTTCCTTATTTCAGACAGTACTCAGGGCTTTAACCAATTCAACATTCTTGACTGCTATGTTTCCTCAGAAGTCATAGGTTTTGTTTCATTTCTTTACGATCCTTTTGTAACAATAGAATAAAGCATTCCCTAAAAGACACAACCACATTCATTCAGTCAAAATATCTTTAGTCCACTGATTTCTGTTGTGCTGTCAATATTAATACCCAACCCCTAAATACCTGCATGTTCTCTTTAACAATATTTTAGGCTTTCGAATTCATATAATCATTCCATGAATGTGCATTTTACTGCTCCAATTGAAGTCTAGGGTCAATATCACACAGGAAGGGCGATCTCTCTTTTGACATGTTTTCTCTCATTCCCCTTTCTTTGGAAAGGTCTTGTAAATGTTTAAAGACTATGCAGATGTCATTAAAAAAAAAAGCATCTTCTTGATCTGAAGATACCACCTTTGGCTTTAACTTGACAGGAATTCAACTCTTCCAATCCTTGTACTAGAACAACAAGAATTTGACGGTCTACTAGTCGTCGAATGAACAAAATAGTGTCAGTCGTTTTTTAATTCTGATTTTTGGATTCAAAGCACAATATTGGCCATTCAAAGTCAAATGATAAGGCAAGATATTTAAAATAAACTTATATACCACCGAATAATGGCATTAATTTCTATTTAAAAATTTAAAAAAACCGCTTCATAGTGTGAAAACGTGCACTTAAACTAAAGATCGTTTGTTTTGTTGCCCAATTCCTTGACACAGATTTTACGTTTCCATCCATGACGGAAATGGATATTACGCTCGATAATACAAGTGCGACGATTGGTTACCTAACTTGACAACATTATATGCAACCAATGAAAAATACTGTACCTCCCGCGGTAGGAAGATACGATTTCCCCATGCTAGATACACGGCTGTGATATTTACGTGACCACAATTAAGAGTTTTCGCGATTTTGCAATCCCAAAACTGACACCCGTGGGTGCATTAGAAGGATTCAGAGTTGGGATCCACAGATTTTTAGGGGTCAATCCTGCGTGGCCGCACTCTCTATAGCACACAGGCCAATGTATGTCTTTGTGACGTTTGTGATTTCAGGATGAAATCAAGAGAAAAGTGGGAGAAATGTGACAGTAATAGAGTTTATGTAAATATACCACTTCTATAGTCTCACTGTAGAAGCGAGCTTTTATAGGCAATTCGGTAGAGTGGTTACCTTTCTCTCGAAGTTATTCAACATACATTGTGGTAAGTACCTGGATGGGTGACCTGTGATGGCTTTACTCTGAGAGGGACCTGATACACGTTACAATAGGATTTTCACACTCCAGTGCACATGGGCAAAGAAAATTGATCGGGAGCAACAAATCCATACCAGTGTTCATAAAACTGTCCTAACAAAGTTAATATGCAAAATACAGGCAAAAGTGCATGGATTAATAGAAAAAGGAATAATTGACTACTGTGAGTAAAATAACTTTTTAATTCACAATAATTGAATGACAATGGAAATATTGGTCTTCAAACGTCGCAACAAAAATTTTATCGCACCCTCCAACAATAAACAAACCTCAATAGTTTGACGTGACGGGACAGGGTTCACGCTGGCCTTCGCAAATGGTGCCATTTGCGAAAGAATTAAGAAATTAGCGCAAGAAAAACAAATTTGGCGAAAGTTGCTGGCACCGACTATTTTCTGCAAGAATTTGATGTTTGTTTACCGCATGGTTGCTGATCTCGATTCAAAATCGATTTGTTTTTACTGTAAAGCCGAGAACCATGTTTCGATGGTTCCTGTAATCGAAGTATTTTGAATTAGAACTCGGGAACCAGCTTGTTTATCAAATGCGATTTCCGATACGGGATAATCCTGTTTTCACACTTGTTCAGTTCATTATCTGATGATTGTCAAGTTTGTTGAAGGTGACACTTTCTTGTGTACACCATTTAGTCATTCGCCAGCCTTTACCACTTCAATTAAATGGAAATTATGACTTTGATTACTTTAATTGCTTTTCAATCAAAATGTATGCCCTCGCGCTACTTTTAAAGAAGTTGACATCAAACATCGGCGTAGACAGTTGTGATGATTGACAAATAACTTATGCACCGAAGTTTTGGTATATAAAATCTGCGATTTTTAGTGACACTTAATTCTGATCCAACACAAGAATGACTTTAAATCGATCTTAGCAGTCGTTGAATATGCATTCCACTAAAAATCAAATTGACATCTGACAACCGTAATTTCAAGGAGGCTTAGAGGACAGAAAATAGTTGGTTATAATATAACGCCAAGGTGAAAGTCATGTTTCTGCTATGTCCTGTTGCAAATGTTGAGTGTGAGAGAGGATTTAGTCCATTGAACCTAATGAAAACAGCGCATAGAAATAGATAGAACAAACGAACACTTGAGAACCTCTTTAGAACGGTAGATGACCCTGATGAAGGATTTCCCCTTCTACAGAAGACTATTTTGGCTCCAACTTATTAAATTTGGCTCCAATTTTTTTAATTTGGCTCCAACTTTTTGAATTTGGCGCAAGTGTTGGCGCAAAGAACATTTTAGTCAGAGAGAACCCTGCGGGAGATATTGATGCAAAAAATGTTAAATATTTTCCAATTGCATCAAGTTTGATTAGGCGGTCTACCAATGTGGCTCACTTGAAATCACTTAAACAGTTGGTTCTTGGACACTAACCTGTTGACGAATTCATGACCAATCAGTACAAATGTTTGTTATATCAAAGACACAGGGAGAAAAATCATAATAGACCTTTATTAACACTATATATACACAAGGGAAACAACTTCAAAGAGAAACCAGTTCTGACGTTCCGCGCTTATCAGT
This sequence comes from Cerastoderma edule, assembly GCA_947846245.1. Classification (NCBI taxonomy): domain Eukaryota; kingdom Metazoa; phylum Mollusca; class Bivalvia; order Cardiida; family Cardiidae; genus Cerastoderma; species Cerastoderma edule. Next base: position 4,213,500 of record OX401413.1, on the reverse strand, counting down.
CCGTAATTTTTTATACAAGCGCTAGTCTGTCAATTCTTTATATGTTCCGCATAGCCAAATGATTTCTGCGTCCAACAATACCACTCTCAACAAGATCGGTCCAGTCAACTCGGAGAAATCTGCGACGACACGCGACATTTTTTTCGAATTTGGTTTATTAGGAACAGATCGTTGAGAACAGAACCAGCCTATGATTCGGAATGTAATCACCTCGATGAACGTTATTTCAGCGATGGCATTTTACCGGCACATGAAAAACAACTATTGGTAATACTCCAAACAAAAAATTCTAACCTGCACACTATATACAACATGTTATCCACAATTTTCTTTCAATTATTCACTGATTATCGGCTCAACTCCATTTTGACAGTTCCAAAACGAGGCTTGATTGATCCCATCGGCCATTTGTAAGAAGTGATATCATTGGTTTAAAAATTACAAGGCCAAATCACAGCTTGGTTCCGCGATTTTCAGATTATTACATAAATAAAGCCTGTCGAGCGTGGTTCACAAAGCGTTTCTTCTATCATTTATCTGTCAATTAGTCGCCCCATTGAGTTTTAGCGGTTAAATTTTTGCGATTTTAATACTGTGTTGTTATTGATGTTGTGATTTGTGTACATACGAGTATGTGGTAAGAGAAAAAATTGCATGATACAGGCAATTTTGCATTCAAAGAAAAAAAAAATTAAATCCCATGTATTTACTATAACTACAGTACTCAGAGAGTAATTAAGATTTTCGTCTGCTGCAAAATAAAATTTATAATCTGCAGGTGGTAAGTATTTTATAGGTGGATTAAACTGATATCATTTCTCATGTTTCAGGGCATGTGTTGACATATCAAGTGAGCCGAAGGAAGAGACATGGTTTTGTCCAGGCAATCTGAACACATCGGGTTTATCAAATGAAAACACCTCTGAAATAATAGGGATGACGCCATATTGGTTCCCAGCGGGATGACGTCACTTCACTTTCGTGTTTAAAAATAGATCATAAATGTGAAATCTAAAAAGTCTTTATATTTGATTGAGGAAACAACTTAACATGTCACAACAACAATTTTGCCATTTGGTATGAGTAACGGATAAAAGGATTACTTAAAAGGATGTCCAACCCTTCCATACACATTGAACTACTTAACTTGCACGCTTAGAAAAGGTGTTAATTGGCGGATGCCGATTTACCCGAAAAATTGTAACCCTACACTTATATCCGAGGTGTATTTCAAAGCTCACGGAAATACCCAAGTAGTTCTGATTGTTGTCCAGGCTGTGACAGTGTTTCAAAACGAAAACAAATCAGGAAAAATAAAAGAAACTGAATAATTATCAAAACCGAGACTTTATTTTGTTTTTCTATTGCCTCCATTAAATCTTACCAAGTGACAATCATTTTCATCGATTCCAAAATACTTTATTTAGTGCTTGTGTGAGGCTTATTCAATTAGATACTTCTTATTTCTGATCATGCGCAAGATTCTGTGTGTTTACAATATTGGTACTCGACGCCGCAACGCCCAGAACCTGAAAAAACAAAAAGCTGGGGAACCAGCACAATTGACCTTCAACCTGTTAATCGTTTATCGTTCAGCCAATCTTAGAGATTGTTACAATTTAATTAGCATAACAAGATGGAGTCGAGAAGAAGCGAGTTAGCGAGGTCAGTGAATATCGAAAGAAAATTGTGGATTACATGTTGTATGTAGTGTGCAGGTTAGAATTTCTAGTTTGGTTCTTATCAGTAGTTGTTTTTCATGTGCCGGTTAAGTGTCATCGCTGAAATAACGTTCATCGAGGTGACTACGAGCCGAATGATCGGCTGGTTCTGTTCTCAACGATCTGTTCCTAATAAACCAAATTCGAAAAAAATGTCGCATGTCGTCGCAGATTTCTCCGAGTTGACTGGACCGATCTTGTTGAGAGTGGTATTGTTGGACGCAGAAACCATTTGGCTATGCGGGACATATAGAGAATTGACAGACTAGCGCTCGTATAAAAAATTACGGACTGATAAGCGCGGAACGTCAGACCTGGTTTCTCTTTGAAGTTGTTTCCCTTGTGTATATATAGTGTTAATAAAGGTCTATTATGATTTTTCTCCCTGTGATCAAAGATGGGTGTTCATTCCAAACAAAATCAAAGAGGTTCATATGACACTTAAGTCAAGATAGTGTTGGTTTTTCTTGTTGGAAAACTTTGGTGCACAAAATGTTGCGTGGTGACGCAAATATACCACCATGATCTTAATTCGTGAACTAAATGTTAACCGTATTTTTTAAAGGGACAATGACAGAAAATAACAAAAATAATTGGTTCAGTAGCACGAACGTTTTTGGCCAGAAAACGTTACCTCCATGGCTTGTCCGAGCTCAAGATCAAACGTGACAACACAGGCACAGTGGAGCCAGTTTGAAAATCGATCCCAAGGAAGTGTTGTAGGAGAAATAACGGGCTCAGCCCTGGTGGCTAGAGTGTTTTCGTCTTCTTCTTCCATTTTGTTTTTAATTACGTCGAAGTCCGAAATTATCCGCATAATAAAGTCTCCAAACTAAATATTTAGAGTTGGTTTGGATAAATCCTTTTTAAAAATACAATTTCTACATTAAAATGACAAATAAAAACATAAAGTTAACTGCCAAGCAATTTTTTTAGGATAAATAGTTTAATTGAAAGGACAACAAAAAAGTGACACTTTCTTTCTCAGTTCGAGAGTATTTTGGAAAAAATTCAATATGGCTTCCTCCGAGGGGAAATGGAAGTAGATAGAAGGTTTGTTTGCGATTATCTTCTTTGATCAACTGCATAATTCACAATAGTTACGCTGATTTGATCAATATATTCTAGTTCTATTTATTTGTAGTCTTAGAAACTTTCATAGATCTGTGATGTGTCTGTACTAATTAACTTTATGAGTCATCTGACTCGATTATTTACAAAACATTTATTTTCAGATCATGTTTTGATTTGAAACCTAGAAATCAGAATCATTTATGCTCATTGAAATGAATTTTACTCATAATTAATCTGTGTTGTCGCTTAACTGATTGAATGACATGAATTGTACTTAATTATTAAGCAAACCCCATTTCGTTCAAACTTAAGATTCCATAATGAAGATGAAATGTTTGAGAAATGTTTATGCAAGTTTGTGAGCCAGTTAGTTGTTTGAGAAACCAATATGTATGAAAACATAAAGAGGGCTACTGTTGTTGTTAGTTTTTATCTTGTAAAACCAAAGCAGTATTATGGTGAAAATTTTGTTGTGCTGGTCAGTATTTTGATTAATTTTCATCTTTCACCACAACTTCGAATTGTCAAACATATTTTGACCTTAGTCTCAATAATGATCCGTGAACGAAGCTTTTTTCGTCATTTGGACATTTATCGTGCTTCGCTACGTCTCAAGTCCAACATGATTTTTATGTTACAAAATTTCGAACGACCGACTCAGTGCTTTTAACTTGCGATTTTTCGTTTTCAAAGGGACCAAAAAATAAACGGAAACTTGAAATACATACATAAATCATTTATGAATCGTCTCAGCCCACACAAGTATCCAGTACACCTCTTATATGCGAGTTATCTATCAAGAAACATCGACGATGCTCAAAAATAAACAATCGCCGTCCATGTTGTTTACCACCGGCCGCGAGATTCCCACGGATATCTTGCGGGTCAAAGGTCATCGCATTATGTACACAGTTTGGGATGAAGTACGCGTCTTCCCCCTAAAGTCGAGTTGTACTAAGTTGAGCTCTCTTCACATACAGATTCGGAGAAGATATGCTTGGATAAGATGTCTTTTGCAAACCAGCATTTGAAGCATAGTCCGTTATGGTTCTTCTAAAATAACATCCTTGTTTTTGTTATCTATTAATTCGCTTATTTTGTTTAAGTAGGCCTATTACGTGATTGTAGTGTTACCAAAAATAAAAAAATATATATACTTTTTTTTTTTCAAAACGAACGGAAATCATTTCATGTTTTGTTTTGAATCGAATCTAATAGGAATAAGGATCATTTAACCCTTTCCCAAACAACAAATTTTCGACTGTTCCAAATTGAAAGAGTTTGCAGACGACATTTCAAAATATGATGAAATTGGAAAATAATCTTCTGATAGGGCAGAAAACATTGTGGGAAAAGGACAAACTGCTCGTCACAATCAACTGCTCCTTTTCCCACAATGTTTTGCACAGTATCTGCAACAAACTGGTCAAATGTCGTTATTGTTTGGGAAAGGGTTAAAAGTTCGATTTATAAAATTGTGATTGGAGCGATATTTACGCCCAGCGTAAAACGCCTGACGTCGGACCGATAAAACTTGTAGTTGATTTCCTTGAAACTATAACAAACTTTTTCCTTCACCTGTGTTGGATCGGTGATGTTCAGTCCTATGAACACCAAACATATATACTTACTGCAACTAGTGTTTAAAAAGTTACTCATGAAGTATTACGTTGGGTGTTCATCGGGTACATGCTATCAGCGACCTGCATGTGAAAACCGCGTAACCAGAGCCTATCTATCACGTATTTACACAGTAGATTTAATGTCAAAGGAATAAAACAACACATTTTGACATAATGAATATTTTACTTAACACCTTCATAACAATATGTCGTTGCACAGTGTTTATAGTGCTTGAAGAAGGGGTGGGGATAAATAGTTCAAGCCTATTATCATCAATCCTTTACCAGACAACAAGAGGAATCTGTGGGTTTGTTTTGCAGACGACGTTATATACATGTGTCGTAAACCTCGCCTCGGGTAACGAGTTTTATCGGGTTCGGGCTCTGGATAAAAATTGTCCAACTCGGGTTAAACAATTAGTTAGTCAGGATCACACCACTAGCTTTTAAATTAAATGACAATTAAGGTAGCTAGAGCTTAACAAGAAAAATAGCAAAGTCTTAAAAGGAAATAATAAAGATTTTAATCCCTTAAAGTTACAAAGTCAAGTTATTAAACCAAAATGAAACAAAGTGCTTTTCTCACAATGTTTCAAGTTCGGACATAAAGTGTTCAATAAAGTTCAATCAAATTATAAAGGATAAATTCACAAAGTCAAAACGATTAACTCTGTTCAAGCCTATCCATTATCATCAATTACTCATCAGACACCATGAACAAGGAGGATCTGGGTTTTTTTTGCAGACGACGTTATACGCATGCAATATTGGTATATTAGGAGCAAGTGGTGCGCTGTGTTTCAAATGATATCAATTCTACAATTCATTCAAATTACGAACCTATAATGTCAACCTATTTACCAAATGTAGGACCTTTATACATGTACTTGAATCAGGCTTCTGTACCGAAATGAAATGTTGCTCATAAGAAGCGAATTTTCAATTAGTTACATTTATTTCAACTCCTTTTTAATTAAGAACTTTAATCTGTTGTTACAACAATTTGTTCCGCCTGTTGATCGCTGAAATTTGGACTTCTAACAGGTGTTCAATGGAAGTATTCTTTTGGAAAAACTGCTCCTTTACAGACCGTTTCCCTGTGAATTCACATAACTTCCTACAAATACTACAACGAGTACACGCAGTGCATTCACAAACGGGACACTCCTTTGCAAAACAATAATTTGAACTCTGTATTTCACACTTGTCCATTCGATGTTTTAGCAATTGACTTAAATCTTTCTCTCCACAAGATCTCTCATATAGTCGTCTGTGATTGATTTCATAAGGGATCTTCCATATGGAAACATAATTCTGTCCTACACGTCCACTACGCCTAACTTCTTGCCAGTACGAAAGTACACTTTTGGAAGCCCTCAATGAACGATCACTTCAATATCGGGTACGTTGACCCCAATTACCTACAGAACACGAATGGAGGAGGCAGGCGAACAGAATTCCTTTATTATCCATTTTTTGTTTGTTTCTTAGTCCTAGAACTGTGAAACATTTCCACGATCCTTCCCCTTGTGGCCTTAATACTGTCTTTGTATACTTGAATCAACAAACACCTTTCAAAGGAGGTCACACTTACCCAATTTGTCACTCGAGGCAAACCATCCAAAACAAAGAAGACCAAAGGTATTTCAATTTGTGTCAGTATGACAATCAAAGACCATCACATTTGATTATTAAGTAAGAGAGAACAAATTTTGCCGAAAATAAGAAAATTAACGTCGAAACAAGTTTCACGGCATAATTGACCAAGTGCCATCGGCGTAATAGAGCAAAATTGACAGGTTAGTCTGATCAGAGAAATAGATGTTATGATTGAAATCTATGTCTCTGGTCTGATAAAATATATTATCTCCATTTAAGTTTTTTTTTGAAATATAACGGAATACTATCATAATATATCAAGGTAACTTACAAAATATTAATATGAGGGGGAAAATGTTCGCCCTCGATCTACATTACAGTGAGGGGACAAATGTGCGCCTAAACCCATAACTAAACAATAACCAAATTTACCGGTTTGTTGCAGACGACTCTAGAAAACATTGTGGAACATGGATAAATTGTTCTTAACGAGTAATTTATCCTTTTCCCACAATGTTTTCTACCTAATAGAAAGGTCATTTCCAATAACATCACATTTTGAAATGTCGTCTGCAAACCCTTTTAATTTGGGACGGTTGAACATTTAACGTTCGGTAAAGAGTTATACAAAAATAGGGGCAAATGTTCGTGGGGGGAGGGGGGGGGGGCAACTTCCCGTATATCATTTCGCAAGTTTCAGCCAATGCGTTGAACTAAGTCTGCAAGAAGCGCAATTTAACTTTCCATGTATTTGGTTTCAATTAGGAAAAATGACGGCCTCAACTTTGTCTGGACTTCTCATTTTTAAAACAAGATAGTTAACACCGTCGAATTCCATAAATGAATCCATTGTTTCAAAAGAAGTAACAAAAACATATATAATCAGATGATGAAAATACTGTGGGAATTATTTTAGTCGAAGTACAGTATCAAGTGCTCACAAATAATGTACTCCCGCCAAACGCGTACAACGTTACTAACAGTGATCGAGTGTAAATCGAGTGTTGACATGTATATCGGACCGTGTAACATAACCCAGAGCGAGACTTAGCATCCGGATGTTTCGGACTTTTTCCTCAACGTTTGAAAGCAGGTTTTATGTGTGTGATTTAAATCAATGTTTTGGATATTTACACAAAAGTGACACTTTTGAGACTTCACACATCGACAGATAAAAGGTTGATCTCCAAATCGGTATGGTTGATTTCATAATCCATTGCATATTTATGGAATGATAGGTGTTAAACATGCGCAGAAAATCTGTGCGCAAAAATCTAACGTAAAAATCACGATTGACTCTGGACTCGAAGGCGTCAGTCAAAATAGCAATAGCCTTCGAGACCAGTTATCTGGACTAATTTTGACCTGATCTGGAAATATTGAGAAATATTTGCATTGGACAATATCTCATGTCAAATTTTCGAACCATTCATTTAATGGTGGCCACTTGCGACAAATTTGTCGCAATGTTTGATTACTGGTATTTCCACAATTACAGTAAAATATCAAATTATGATTACCCACAGTTATAAATTGATCCCTTTTTTATCAATCCATACACATAAAATGTCTGTATTTCGCATATTTACTTTGTACGAATGGTTTCATTGACACTAGCTGACAATTTTCTGCTCCCGATAAACGCCCTTGTGCATGCACACTAGAGTGTGGAAAACCTTATTCACCATTTTTTATAGAAATTGATGCCATTATTCGTTGGCATGTAATTGTAAGGTTACTTAACATATCTTGTCTTATCAAATGACTTTGAATGGCCATTTTGTGATGTAACTGAAAATCAGAATTTCCTTAAGTCAACCACTATTTTTATTCTTCGAAATTGCAACGATAGATTACCCCATCAGAAAATAAAAGACAATCTTCACTTCAAATTATTTTGACTAAAGCATCAAAGTAATATCCACTGATAATTGAAAAGCACACTCACTTAAAAGAGTACTTTATAATGATATATTATGTGTTTTCATTATGTGTCTGACTGTCATCAGCCTCTAGTTGATTGATTAAGAAGGGAATAATTTATAACTGTGAGTTATGATCATTTGATATTTTAATGTAATAATTAAAATATTGGTGTTCAAATATTGAGATAAAAATTTCGTCCCAATGTCCACCATGATCACGTCAAATAAGTTCAGCCTCAAGAAAAGTAAGAAATTTCTTAATTTCCTATTTAATTTTCTTGCATTATATTATTACAACAAAATGTTTTAATTGGGAAATTCTCTATCATGCAAAATATTTGATATATCAAACTAATACGCAAACATTGAGACTTCTGGAACCTTCTTTCTCTCAATAAAACATTTTGGTTTCCAAAGAAAAACTTAAATGAAGAATTAGTAACAAAATTAGGTGGGGGATTTACATGACCAATGTTTACTATCTTATGTCCGAACAAGATGGCTGCCCCACAGGTATATTTGCTTTTTTCCATCTACTTTTGTCAATGATAGCCACATTGTGTACCTAGCATGAGTTTACCATCAACTTTCTGGTTTTGGTAGTATATGATAACCCATGCTTTATGGCGTTAAATCTACTGTTTTGACCCAAAGCTGCTATTCTTTTTAATGAAATATCATTCCCCCTTGTTTTGAGTATCAAAATTATCTACTGATTTTAAGCTTTTCTTTTCCTACCCTCATTGATAATTCATAAATTAATAATTGAGAAATTTCTTGTTCAATAGTGTTCACCTAATAGTGCTACTCACTGAACATAGACATGTAGAATTTAAGTGTAATTGGTAATTTGTGAGCATTCCTGAGTTAGTGGTTAGTGCCTGGAAAAGTATAATTCCTTGGTTTATTCTTAATAAAGCATTCTTGAATGTTTTATTTTGCAGCCAGCTTCAGGTTGGTTTTGGATAAAAAGATCTATAAACCTAACAATTGGTGAAAAGAGTTAACATCCATTCTCCATTTAACCTTATGACAGTTTAATGACTTAAGTTACAAATTATTTGAAATTTACAATCTGATCTGTTTTTCATGTGTCACAAAACACAATATATCAACAGGGATTCAGGAAAATAACACACACATAGGGCCAAAGTTACAAGAGATAAGGAAGTGTAAACAAACATTTTGTGTCCTTGTAGGACTCTATTAATGAGCAGAGGTCTTCATCTTTTGCCCCTGTACTTTCTACAATCCAGAAATTCTGATAGAGTACTGGGTTAATTTGGTGTTCTTTTGAACCTATACCCTTGAGAATTTATGACTGGTCCAAATGGAAAGCAATTACAAAGGATGAAAAAAAAATGATTAATGTCAAAAATGTCCTTTAGGGAACGAATATAAAACTAAATAACTAATAGATGGAGCTAGAATTGTTTAGAAAAAAAAATACTTCATTGTAACCAAGGTGATTGTAACTTATGTCTGCAGCCAAACCGGGACTTTGCAAACTGTACAAGTGCTCTACCTTCTAAGCTATCAGACCCGCCTGCACATTCAACCCTACCTTGTAAATCAAGGCCCTCACTACATACTCCTCTACACAATTGAAATTTGTCCCGAATTTCCCTCAATTTTCATTTGGGGAATGAATCGTTAGTGTCTATCACTATAGCTATTGTGGGTCATTTATGTTGGGCGCCAATGTAACCAAGGTGAGAAAAACATGCAGCAAGGCCGGGACTCGAACCCAGGACCTCTGCAAACTGTATGAACGCTCTACTGACTGAGCTATCAGGTCCGCTTACACATTTAACTCTACCTTGTAAATTGAGTTCCTTACTACAAAATGATAATGGATAAACTAAATGTAATGTGACAAAAGCATAAATTGTTCTGTATAAGCAGATATTGCCATTTTCATTGTTCAAGATCTCTACAGAAGATGCATCAAAGTGAAGGATGAAACAGTAATTGTTTGATACATTTTACACTGCATTTTCTTGTTATAAAACAGGGCCCCTCCAAAGGCACCTTACTATTTGAAAATCTCTTTAAAATCATTTTTCCAAAAATTCAGTCACACCAGCTTTTTGGTTACCCAATCAGTAATTTCATCAATGATCAATATAAATTCTCAACATCAGCAGGCCTAGTCCTCATCCCAATTTCAGGTAAAGGGCTCCTGTGTGGCCCAGTGGTTAAGTTGGAAGATTGAGAACTCTGGGGTCCGGGGTTTGAGCCCCATCGACCCCTCTGGTTTTATTGTAGTGACAGTTTCTAAGTTATTTTAGAGCCCTAGCCAAGTACTGATGGATTCAGAAACGACATAACATAACTGAAAGATTGTTGATACAGAGTAAAACTCCTTACATACAGAAAATTTAAGGAACAAATGCCTATGCTTATGTCTTGTTAACAGATAGAGGAACCAGAAACAAGTCCACCCCATGATGTCGGCGCTCGCCATCCTCTCATGTCAACAAAACTCCCACCCCTTCCAAGAGCGTCACATTTACCTGGATGAGCAGACGAAGATCGGGAGGTCTGTTGCGCGGGTGAAGCCTGCAAACAATAATGGCATATTTGACTGCAAAGTTCTCTCAAGGAATCATGCTGTGCTGGGATATGAAAATGGCAGAGTAAGTTTAAATTTACTTTTGTTCTTTATGAGTCTCTTACTTGTCTTAACACACAGGCATCTGTGAAAGACTTTGCAGACAACATTTCAAAATGTGATAACATTGAAAAATAATCTTCTGATAGGGCAGAAAACATTGTGGGAAAAAGAGGAGTTGCTTGTTATGAGCAGTTTCTCCTTTTCCCACAATGTTTTCCAGAGTTGTCTGCAACAAACTGGTCAAATGTTGATATTGTTTGGTAATGGGTTAAACTTAAGATTTATCAAAAGTTAAGTCAGAGTTCATTCAGACAGCCACTTAACTTGCTCAAACTTATGCTCAAAGTTGACCAATCATTTTGAGTTTAAGCAATATTTGGGCTGCGTCACGCGAAAAGGGGCACTCGGACATATAAGAAAAGCGCTGACTCAGCTCTATCTTAGCGCCATTATTCCAGCATCTAGTCACGAAAGTTATCATTTGTATTTATTTAAAGGTATAACTGGATGTCCTCTAAGATGGCTAACAGTGTAGCCCCAGACCAGCTGCCACGTCAGTGACGTGGCGGCTGGTCTGGGGCTACACTGTTTGCTATGTCCGAGTGCCCCTTTTCGTGTGGCGTGGCCCATTTCAATTCTTTAGTTCATTTCAGAACCTTTGACCTATCATCACATAGTCCACATAATTATTCAATTGCATGGTTAGTCCTAATTGAATCCTTGTTTTGAATGTCATGCCCTGCATATTACTCCTAAAAGAAAAGAGATTGGAAAAAAGCAATAGCTTTCAATATACCACTCAGAGAAATGATGTTTCTCCAAAACCTCTCATTGATCAATGTCAGGTTTCACTAAATTAACCACTGCCATCATATAATATGTCTTATTAGATAAAAGTAGAATTTTATGTCGTCTGCTTTGCAAAACCTGAAATATCTGCTTACTTTGTTTGGGAAAGATACTCGGAGTAAAAAACAGGTTAGATCACAGGCCAGCCTCCAATTTACTTGGAGGCTGGCTTGAATCTAACCTGTTTGCATAAGCATGCATTTGGTTCCAGCAATTTAAGGGTTAATTGGGACAGAAAATCCCCTAAAACGAATTGTATGAAAATGAAAATCTACATAGCAATAGGACAGGGAAGTGAATTATACAGTCGCATATTGTTATGTGCTCAAAGCAAAAACTTATCTGACACATTATCTGATAAATGAACGGTAATAACAGAAGATTATGGGTTATTTTTTATCTAACCTCCTTTACACTATAACCTCTTTCTCTTTGATACCTCAATTTTCTATACCTACTGAAGAAGAACTGAAGAACTATTGTGACAAAAGAAGAAATCGCTCAAGGCAAGCAATTTTTTCTTTTTTTACAATGGTTACACCACATCAGAAAGAAGACGTAACTGTTTATACATCATGATTGTTGTCTGCCGTTGATTTTAATTTGGTCCAATGATAAAATCACATATGATTAAATGGGTTAGCTTTAACCCTTACAGTGCTGGAACTGACTTTATGCTTATATGCAAACAGGTTGGATTCAGGCCAGCCGCCAAGTTAACTGGTAGCTGACCTATAATCAAACCTGTTTGCTACTCAGAGTATCTTTCCCAACAAATTGAGTAGATATTTAAGATTTTGGAAAAGCAGAGGTCACAAAAATATCTTTTTGGAGAATTACCCAGCATTCTCAAGGTTAAGAGTTTCTTTTTTAATTACATCTTCTAATAAAATGTCATATAAGTTTGTGAGTGTGTCAGAGAGAGAAAATGGCTGTTCTTACAATAATACCCTTTTAGTGTTGTTCAGAATTTTCTGTAGACAAATTTAAAAACTTATCAAAGAGGACATCGGAGAAAAACTGTGCAAACATTCCCTTTTGTTCACAAGTTTTCCTATCGTCACAATGGTGTCTACCCTACTTTGTTATGTAGCAGCTTTCCCAGGTCCACCAGTACTACCCTAGGGCCCTGAAATGACTTGTCAAAGGACACTCCAACGAACCCAGAGGTGTTGATGGGGCTCGAACCCCAGACCCCCTAGTTCTAAGTCTGCCACTGTAACCACTGGGCCATACGGAACCCTCCTGTTAAAACACATCCCATATATAGGACAACGTTGTACAGCAACAAGAAAGTTCTCTCTATTCATTATCACATTTTCTTTCACCTGTTCATAACCGCCTGATATAGACCGTCAGTTATTTATATACATATTCTAGGCTTTGATCTATGCTAATTTTACATGGTGGCCCCCTCTGGGCAAACTGGGGTGTTAGTTGATATGCTGGATGTTGTAAGATGCTGATAGACTGCATGACCTCCTCCTTGCAATGTTGTAATGGTCTGAGGGTTTACTGGGGGGGGGGGGTTTAGGTGGTGGACTAGTAATACAGGGGTCACAGGTTTGAGTCCCTCCAGTTTTTGTGGGAATGTTATCTAGTAAGACACTTCAGAGCTCTAACCTAGTACTGGTGAATCCTAGGAAAATCATGATAAAACAGAGGACAGTGGTCTAGGGATAAAGTGTTGACCTCAGAACATGAGGGATATGGTTTAAATCCCATGATTAGCAGGATCTGACTTGCAGCCTTTCATTAATCCACAATCAGTACGAGAACTGGTTATGTATCCAAGAAGCAAAATCGAGAATTATTTATCTAAGTTGACAACTTGTTAGAACTTGTTTCACAATTCATGTAAATTAAGTAAGTTTAAACTAATGATATAACAGATCAATTGTTGTAACAGCATTAAACCCTATACCAAAAGGATTAACTAATTCCCTTATTTTAGGTTTGTGACAGGTCCAAATTCAAAGCAAAGGCAAACAGCGAAAAATATTTTTTGATTGTTGTTAAATCTATTGTGACCAAAGGATTTGAAGTAATTTCTCCTTTTTTCACAGAGGTTTCTTAAGCTTGTTGTTGTAAGGACTTGTGCAATCCAGTCTAGGGCATCAACTGTAAGTTAAAAAGCATTTTCGTTGCAGTATTGGTAAGGAATCATTGTGATTGAAGGGGAAATTGCTTCTTTTGTTTGCTGTTATTTGGTCAAGTTTAAAATGATTAGATATGAGGGAAAGGATGGAAAGAGGTAGATACTGTTAAAGTGTTTGAATAACCATAGGACTCATTTTTAAAAAAATCAAATTGTAATTTTTCACCATTTTCATTTGTTTTAAAGCGGTCCTGCATTGCCCAGTGGTTTAGGTGTTGGACTTAGAATTTGGGGGTCACAGGTTTGAGCCCCACTGAAAACTCTGATTCAGTGGGAGTGACCTTTGGCAAGTCACTTCAGAGCTATAGCCTAGTACTGATGGATCCAAGAAAATGTTAAATCGCTGAAAAAAATTGTTGATACAGCTTTTAACACCATACAATCAAATCATGTGGGTTAAAGGTATGTGTATTAGAGAGGTGGTTCATAATTTTGACATGACTTTTCCATACAGAAGTTACAAAACAGACATTAACCCTTATAGTGCTGGAACCAACTTAATGCTTATGCAAACAGGTTAAATCACAGATCAGACGCCAAGTATTTTGGCAACTGGCCTATGATCTAACCTGTTTGCTACTCTGAGTATTGTTCCTCAACAAAATTAAGCAGATATTTTATGTTTTGGAAAGCAGATGACCCAAAAATCTATTTATGGAAAATTATCCTGCATTCTTAGCGTTAACAGAGTTCTATTGTTGGATCATGTTCAGGCTTTACTACTATGCTTCATTTGCTCGAACTCCCACATGGGCTCTAGATTCTAGAGTGGAGAATTATGTTAAAGGTCATCTTCGACTTCATTTAATGTTGAAGCACTTTTCCCCATAATTCTTCACTTTGATAAATCTGCTACACTTCTCTTTAGAAACCACTATGTTGCTAGGTTTGATAGCTCCTTATGAAGAATTCATCCTCATGTCTCAATGGTTTCAACCAAATATCAAAAAAGGAACACAGTTTTTTTATGTGGGTTTTTCCCCCCATATTTTTTTGTCGTCTGTCTTTCAATTTAGACAAGTCACTTTGACATATATGGGGAAATTGGGTAAAGATTTAAAAGGAAAGTTTAATGGGTTGTGGGGGAATAAAGATTGTGCTCATATCTTTCAATTACATCGTAAATTACATTTGTTTTTGAAATATTTTGCTGCATATTAGGGGGATTTGAATTTATGGAGAAATGGCAATAACATTTTGCTGCACTTGCATAAACCCTTTTCCTAATTACATGTGAAAATAAAGTTTATTTGAGCAATTGACATAGCAAACATTTTGACATTATGACAAAGAAAAAATATGCCAGTCTCCTTATTGATTTCAATTTAAAGACATTGATAATCAATAGGTTTTAATTGATATTCATAAATTAATGCTCAGGTTTATTTTTTCCTGTACTAGATACCCTAAGGAGATATTTATGAATTTGAGCAAATGCAGATAAAGGATTTTGATGATTTATTTTTTGTTGAAAAATTGGTTGATAATACATGTCAATGTTGAAGTAATTTCTTTTGTTAGTTGACTGCTTTAAGCTAAAAAGCCAAAAACTCTGTATTTCTTTCATTTATGCTTTTAATTCTAATTCAAATAAATGAAGAAGAATGACAACTCAAAACCTGTCTTCTTAAGTGATCAGCCATGCTGAACAAAGTACAAGTTCCTGGAAAGTTGCAAAACTAAGTTGTTGAGCGAATTATTGGCTGAAGAAGTTTCTAGAATAGACTGACAAAGGGGTGAATTGTTCCAAATGACAAGGCATCCTTTTGTCACAGTGGTTTAGTTTAAACTTATTTATTTTACATTGGTTGTGACGAAAGCTTGAAGCTTATTTAATTCATTCGGGATGACTGCTTCCTGGATACTTAACCAGTACTCGCCCCTATTGAGGGCTAGTCCCGTCAATTTTTACTTTACCTAGCGTGGATGGAACCGGGGAACCTTGGTACATGAGGCCAATGCTCTACCCTGTACCACTGTCACAAAGATTTCCCCCCTATGTCATAGAAAAATTATGCTTTCTTCTTGCTATTCTTTTTCATCTGCTGTTGCTTACATTTCTGCCCAGTCACAAAGACCAATATATGAAGAGACTCATATGTGAAGTTACTGGCTGTATTAAAATTTAATGGAGTATCATCTTTTTCACTTTAGTAAAGGAGAATACTTTAGGTTTAAAGTAACACATGCACTATACAGCACAATATACTCTCCTCAGTTTGTACAAAACAGTTGAATGATGATGATGGATTAAACTTAAATAATAAATCTTGACTGACTTTCATCCATTATGTGATTGGTCAGAAGAAAGAGGGGTTAATGTAGATGTTGCAAACATGTAACTTTTGTCTCTGAATAAAGAAATTAATTTTTACAAATGGAGAAATATGCCTTTTTTTCTTACAATATTAATTACAAACTATTGTTTCAAAATCAATCTTTTTGTATCTAACCCTAAGAGTGCTGGGTTTATTTCTGAAAGGAGATTTTTGCGTAGTCTGCTTTCCAAAACCTAAAATTTCTGCTTAATTTTGATGATGAATGGTACTCAGAGAAGAAAACATGTTAGATCATAGGCCAGCCCCAAATTTACATTGTGGCTGGCCTAGATCTAACCTGTTTGCATGAGCATGAAGTCATTTCCAGCACTATAAGGGCTTATGTCTTATGCTGCAGCAGTAGGTATATTCAAATAAATTAAGTTCAAATAAAGCAGTAGATTGATTTTTATATGAGTGTGTCTCTTGGCTGTGGAACAGAATGCTGATGATTTTACCCAGCATGACTTGGCCATAACAGCCCTTGGTAGCCGTCTAGATTTACTATCCTCTTTCAATTATGAGTCTGACATAGCAATACAACTGAAATACTTTGACAATATTTAAAAGCCAAAACAAACAAACCAAATGAATCAATATGGAGTCAGTAAAGGGTAATGATCATTTTTTGTTGTAAAAGGTTTGAGGGTTGAACTACAAATTGGATTTAGTGTCTATTACTGATACTCTCCCACTAGGAACTGTGTGAAGACAAATAGGAATCAATAACTCCCCCCAAAACACCAAATGTTACCCTAAATGGTGTTCCTCCGCAATAAATATCATCTTTCCAATGCTCAACTTCTCACTGGTCTAAATCAAAAGCTGTAACACACAACAACAACAACAACAACAACAACATGAAAATAATATTGAAAAAAATTTATACTCTGACATTAGGAAGAAACCTTATCGACAAAATGATAAATTGTTCACTATTGTTTCAAGTGATTTCTGCAGTAGATGCTTACAATTGAGGCTGTGGGAGTCTATCTCTGCAATAGACATCCACGGACATCAATGTGCCATGATATACTTGTCTCTCTCTAATTGCTCATTAATTGCGTCCATGTGGGAAAGCAGTCAATTGCTTGGTAAAGAACATTGTGCAGAACTGCAGTTGAAAAGACAGCAGCATCAATAGCTGAGAAGAGCACCACCATATGACTTTAACAGATTACCAAACAATAACGACATTTGACCAGTCTGTTGCAGACGACTCTGGAAAGCATTGTGGGAAAAGGAGAATTTTCTCCATTTCCCACAATGTTTACTACCCTACCAGAAAAGTATTTTTCCATTCCATCACATTTTGAAATGTTGTCTGCAAACTTTTTCAATTTGGGACAGTCCAAAATTTGGCATTTGGTAATGGGTTAATGGAGTATTGTGGAAGATATGGACAAATTTACTTGAAGAGATCAGTTAACAATGTCTGAACTGCTTTTGGCTGGTGTAGATAAGCCATTATCATTAATTGCCTGTAACTCCAGGAACCTTTTCAATTAGCTCGTGTTCTGAGCAGTGCTGATAAAGAAGGTCAATTTCTGACTTGAAACAAAACAGAACTGTTTTGTTTTGAATTTCAACTTATAATGCTTAATTATGTTTATTTGAATCCAGCTACAATAACAACGTAAGTATTGGTAAGCATTGTTTTTAAAAAAAATAGTCTATGACAAGTTATTATTGTGTGCTTCATAGTTTCTTTTAAAGTTTCAAAAGATCAGTTCTGATGAAGTATCTTTTTCTTGTTTAAATTTCTTCTATAAAGAGAATTATAATGAATACCCCCAACATGTATTTTACTGACACAGAATAGCATTAACATATTGGTCATGAATAGTTAATTCTATTAATCGAAGACAGGTACCAGACCAATAAATACCCAGACCTCAAAACAGCCCTGATCTCAACTTATGCGAACAACAGAAAATTTTCAAATGTCATATTTTTTCAAGTTTCATATTTAGATTTGAAAAAAAAAATCAAAGGAAAAAAAATTGTTGTGACCAAAATTATACCTATTCCAAGATGCCCAAACCTTTCTGCATTATGTCATTAACCCATTACAAAACGATAATGGCATTTGACGACTTTGCTGCAGACAACTCTGGAAAACATAGTGGGAAAAGCGAAATTGCTTGTGACGAGCAATTTCTCCTTTTCCCACAAGGTTTTCTGCTCTATCTGAAGAATATTTTTCAATTCTATCACATTTTGAATTGTCGTCTGCAAACTCTTTCAATTTTGGACAGTCGAAAATTTGTTGTTTGGGAAAGGGTTAAGAAAGTTTGTCATGCATGTTCTTTCATCTCTGTCATGCAAACTTCTTTTTGAAACTCATCAAATAAGTGTAACAACCACACAACACTATGAAGTTGATAGTTTGATAACATACATAATGTATATGGAGGAAAAATGTGATTATAGAAAAAAAGAATATCATTTTGTGTTTGGGAGGAAACATTTTTTTGTGGTATCTTCATCGATTGTTACACTATCGAAGGCTCAATGCAAGACCGTAGCAAGTGCATCACAAATGTGAAGCACTTGCTATAGTCTTGCACTGAGCCATTGATCCTGTGTGACCCAGTGGTTATGATGGCAGACTTAGAACTCTGGGGGTACCAGGTTCGAGCCCCACCAACACCTCTTGTTTTGTGGTAATGACCTTTGGCAAGTCACTTCAGATCCCTAGCCTAATACTGGTAGATTCAGGAAAGCCATTACAAAAGTGAAAAATTGTTGATATGGTGTTAAACACTATACAAACAAAACAAAAATGCGCTGAGCCCACATGTGCATTGAAACATGTTTATCATAAACATCAGAGTTCTCAATAAGAATTGGTTTAACAGACCTCTTGGCGGTCATTTTGGCCTGCGGCCTGTTCTTTTTCAAAACACTGAAACATGTCTCAATGCATATGTTGAGGGTTCACTGTAAGACTATATCATATGGTGGAAAAGATTCAGCTTAAGTTCTGAGAATGTATTGATGGTTTGCTCTCCCCATGCAATCATCCATCAATACAGATTATGGTCTGCAAGGAAGAAATCTCCCCCTGTCATAATTACCATACTGGGAGGTTTCCAGTCCATCATGCTTTATGGAGATTTAGAACAAGTCGAAATTGAAATAAATAGGGTGGAGTTCAAAAGACTTGTAACTGGGTGAAATCAAAATTGAAAGAACTTGTAGGATGGAATTCAAAAGTTTGGCGATATTTACTCTTTATCACTGGCAGACGACATTTTTTTACTTGAAGCACACAACTTTAGAAAAGCTTTGTAAACATCTGAAAAACCTTCAGTTCTGCTGTTGTGATACGTGAATAGATTGAAAAAAGCATTGTGTCAAAAGGAGAAATTGCTTGTGACAAGCAATTTCTCCTTTTGCCACAATGCTTTTTGGAAGTGTCCGCTGCAAGACACAAAAAGGTGCCATCAGGTGGTAATGTGTTACAAATACTTTCTGTTACTGGATGAACTAAATTTTGATGCTTCATGGGACTTTGTATTAGGTCTGAATAGATAGCATTAGTGGGCTGGAATTAGGAGGTTGTGAGTTTAGAGAATACTTTTGGTTAATGGAACGAAAGTTAACCGTCTTGCTTTACGGAATTAGTTACAGGTCGACATTGAAAGTTGGCGGCAGACAGTGGTGTGTAGGTAGAGCGTCGTCCTCTGGCATCGAGGATTCTGGGTTCTAGCAGGGAGGTGAAATGTGGGGACTAACTCGCAAATCATCGGAAATACTGGTCATGTATCCAGTCGTCGAGAGTGGATTTAACAAGCTTCATGCTTCTGTTACGATCAATGTAGAATAGATGAGTTTAAACTTAAATTGAAAGCATGACAGAAGGTTGAACTACTCTTTTGTGGTTGCCATGTATGGAGGTGTCTGATCTGTCTTGCAAATTTTGTAACAAGTCCTAATTTAAAGTATCAGCAGGCCCAAAAGTATGCCTGGTTAAAAATCAAGGAGTATTTCCTTTTTTTTTGACACCTTATTAAAAAGATTCTAACCCAATGTGTTCCAAGCTTCAGAGCAAGAATATTAAGTCTGATATTTATGAATAAGAGCATCAGCTGGTGGTATTAGTTAGTCAATAACAGATAGAATACCTACTCTTTTAATGATTGCCTTATTTGGAAGTATTGCACCCAATATTTAGCTCTTGAGGGAAGTTTCAGTGCAAAACTGTTGCTAGTTGGGGAAATGAAGAGGATCTACTTTTACGATAAGCGTATTTGGAAGTTCTCCCTAACCCCATTAACCCTTTCCCAAACACCAAATTTTTGACTGTCCCAAATTGGAAGAGTTTGCAGACGACATATCAAAATGTGATGAAAATGAAATATAGTCTTCTGATAGGGCAGAAAACATTGTGGGAAAAGAAGGAATTTCTCCCTATGAGCAATTTCTTCTTTTCCCACAATGTTTTCCAAAGACGTCTGCAACAAAGTGGCCAAATGTCGTTATTGCTTGGTAATGGGTTAAAAGAATTTGTGACACATCCAAATTGAAAGGTATTGCAATCATAGGCAACAGGCGTATAATGGTCCTTCCATTTGTACAAGACATTACCTGCGTCCAAGTTTTCTTTAAAAATCATTTAACACCATCCATACATAAACAGTCAACATTGCCCAGGGCTCAGCTGCCTTTAAATTATGATTGAATTATGAATATGAAAGTATCTCCAAACTGACCAAATGCTCCCTTGACTAGTAATTGACTGAATTTCTTGGTTATTTCTCTACCAATTCTTCTAGAAACGGGTCTAAAATGACAGAGAAATTATTATCCTTAAAGGAAAAGTATTTACCACTACAAAAACTCCCTGTGTTTTGAAGCATCTGCAGACGACAACTAAGATTGAATCAGATTTGGAGAAAATAACTGTTTTTCAAGATTTGAGCAATTTCTCCTTCTTAATCAATAAGTTGTTTGCTGAGGGTTGCAATGGGTTAAAAAGATTTACTAATGAAGCAATGTGTTACAGGTGCTTCCTATTACAGCCATGTAGTGCATCAGCATTCTCCCACCTGGAAATAATTTTTAACCCTTAGAATGTTGAGTAATTTTCCCAAAATAGATTTTTGTCTTGTCTGCTTTCCAAAACCTTAAATTTCTGCCTTATTTTGTTGAGGAAAGATACTCAGAGTAGTAGTCATGTTAGAGCACAGGCCAGTCACCAATTAACTTGGTTAATTAGGGGCTGGCCTAGATCTAACCTGTTTGCATAAGCATGAAGTTGATTCCAGCACTATAAGGGTTAATCCACACCATCATGTAGTTGTTTGTGTCTGGTTGAAATTCAAACCAGCAGCAGATGACAAATTAATACTATTATCAGAAGTATGAAAAAAACATGTGTCTGTTATTTCCTCTGAAGCTGTGTTAAAGTTTGTGTGTACATGAGGGAAAGTGTACTACCCTTTTCTCAGAAATTCTTACATTTCTTCTACTTGTGAGGGATAGTTAACCCTTAGAATGTGATGTAATTTTCTAGAAATAGATTTTTGTGTTGTCTGCTTTCCAAAACCTAAAATATCTGCTTAATTTTGATTGGGAAAGATACTAAGAGTCTAAGAGAAGCAAATAGGTCAGATCACAGGCCAGCCCCCAATTTACTTTGATCTTATCTGTTTGCATAAGCATGAAGTCGTTCCAACACTAAAAGGGTTAAACCATTACAATGAAAAAGAGGCTTTTAAGAGCACCTGCCGAAAACAACAAAAGAATTCCATTCTCATCACTAAAAATTATCAGTTAGTGGTGTTTTATTGAGGCTGTTCAACATGTTGTTTATTTTGCTAGAGTCGGTTCACCTATTTATACAGTATACGGCTTTACAGTAAAAACAAATCGATATTGGATCGAGATCGGCAACCATGCGGTAGACAAACATCAAATTCTCGCGGAAAACAGTCGGCGCCAGCAACTTTCGCCAAATTTGTTTTTCTTGCGCCAATTTCTTAATTTTGTCGCAAATGGCGTTATTTGCGAAGGCCAGCGTGAACCCTGATACTTCCTGGATTGTTTGCAACATTGCAATCTAGCTGAATAAGAAGCATGCGCAACATAATTCTACTTACACTTTTAATTGATAAATATTTCTTAGTACTGTCTTTTGTCATAGCAAGTATTAACAGTGATTATGGGGTCCTGGGGGCCCAGTGGTCATGGTGGGGGACTTAAAACTTGGCTGGTCCTCAGATTGAGCCCCACTGACACCTCAGGTTTTGTTGGGATATCCTTGGCAAGGCACTTCAGAGCCCTAGCCCTGTACTTGAGGGTCCATGGAAGACTATAGTAAGTGCTTCATGTTTATGGTGAGGACAAGTGGTCTAGGGGTAGAGCGTTGGCTTCTGGACACAAGGGTGGTGGGTTCGAATCCCGTGAAAAGCGGGATCTGCCTTGCGGTCATTCATTATTCCAATTTCAGCGCGATTACTGGTTATGTATCCAGGAAGCAGAATCGAGAGTGATTAATCGAAGTTGTAAGAACTTGTTTCACAATCGATGTAAAATAAATAAGTTTAAATTAGATTAACTTACTATAGTGTTCTGGGCTCTTCATTGGACCAAAATATTATGAGCCATTTTGGCTAAGCTACCCAAATTTTATTTAGCCACTTGGATTTTTGCAAAGCCAAATTTGGCTAAGTCTTTTTAGCCATTTTAGCAGAAATATTAAATATAAATTACAGTTCATTTGTTCAATTTACAGACCAATTATTGAAAGAGGCTAGAATGGTATTTATCACATAATAAAATAAATGATGTGTAAATTGAACAAATAAATAACAGTTCTTGTATCAGCCACTTCATTGTGTGGTTGTTCTTAGTAGAGTACTACATTCTATACCTCAATAAATGTTTACAGAACTTTGGGACAGGGTTAGAAAGACGACAGAAAATAATTAAACTTGCATGCATGCACCTGGCATGATTCATTTTTTAAATAAAACAAAATAAACATTTAAAAAAAGAATATAAAATAACTTTTGATTGTAAATAAAACAAAATAAATTAAACATTTTAAAAAAGAATATCTAACCTTAAAGTTTGCAGGGTATGCTGCAGCGTTTACGTGATCTGGGAGTCATTGAACTGGCAAGTTGACAGTACTTGTACAATAATGACGTTCTTTTTACTAAATGTGGGAGTTCCAATGCATTAAGATATGCTCATAAAAGGTTATATTTCCTTGAATGTTTGTTTTAATTACCATTTTTCACCGGGAGTCCCTTTCCCTCATGTTGTTGTTGTTGTTGTTTCGTTGTCCGTAAATTCCGTACCATGGAATTTCGTTCTAATATTGCATCGATGTAATCATTTAAAACGCTTGATATATTGAATGTGTTTACACACAAATAATGTTTTTTATTCGCGTGCTTTTTATTGCAATAAGTCCCATATCACCTTTATGAGTATCTTTTTTTTACGCAGTGAGCTACAGAAATAAGTATCGAAAACGTTTTGGTGCGTTTTATTATTCTGGTACCGACTTTAGTGTGACACATAAACTGAAACCGGGAACCGGCCTGTTTAAACGTTTTCATTAGACGTTGCTATTGGAAATATACATAATGTCTGGTCTCCGGATTTTCTAAAAGAGCGCTTTCACTAGAAAATCGGCTAAGGAACCAAACACTTCTATTTATATTTAAGCTGTTCAACGTCAAACTATTCAATTTTAATTAATGATTACCACTCGTAGTGGCGAAAAGACTTTAGCCATTCTTCCCACTTTATTTCATTAGGACTCTATACAAAATGGGGTCAATTTTACTTTCGCCAAATTGACGAAAGGGTACATTTCTTTTTTCGCCAAACCAAGTTGACTTTCGCCTATGGCGAATGGCGAAGCTTTATGAATAGCCCAGGTGTTGCATTGAACCCTTGATAATTGAGTGCTTGACAAACACCAAGCACTTACAATAGTGGGTCTCTCATGGCCCAGTGGTTAAGATGGCAGACTTAGAACTCAGGGTCCCATGTTGGAGCCCCATCGACACCTCAAGTTTTGTGGGAGTGACCTCTAGCAAGTAATTTCAGATCCCTAGTCAAGTACTTGTGGGTCCAAGAAAGCTGTCACACAACCGAAAAATTGTTCAGATGGCTTAAACACCATAAAAAAACAAACAAACAAAAACCAACATTAGTATTGCATTGAACCCTCAAAATTTCTCTTAGTGCTACTTCGAATTTAAAGCTGTCACAAAATCCTATGAACTGTGGATAGTGGGTCAGCAGAATCGATTCTGTCACCAGTATACCTATAATTACAACACAGGCACATAATTGAATGGCTTGTAGCTGTCAAATGTGACAGGAATGGTATGTTTCTGGGTTTCTTTAATCTGTGCAAGTAAGTCGGTCTATAAGACAGACAATATACTTACTTCTTATAGTGCTGGAACCAATTTCATGCTTATGCAAACAGGTTGGATCCAGGCCAGGGCTGGCCTGTGATCTAACCTGTTTGCTACTCTGAGTATCTTTCCCCATCAAAATTAAGCAGATATTTAAAATTTCCCAGCATTCTTAGGGTTAATGCATTTTCTGTTCTTGTGGAGGGTCCTGCATTGTGGAAGGTCTTGCAAGGGCCCAGTGGTAATGGTGTAGGATTTGTGACATGGGGGTCCGGGGTTCAATCCTCACAATTGGCACTGGGACTTTTGTTGGGATTGTCTTAGGCCAAGACACTGCTACTCCCTGCCTGGTACTACTAAGTTCTAGGAAAGCTGCACAATAACTGCAGTAATGTTGAGAAGGTACTTAACATTATTAAAAAAAAATCTGGCTCTTATGACTGTAAGGGAATACACATGAAAACATGTGTTTATCACTGTATTATGTTTTAAATTGTTTGGTGAGTCTTGAATGAAAGGAATGGCAATTTTAAATTGAAATTAGCACTGATAAAAGAATAAAGAACAGAATAATGTGACAGTGATGAGGTGATAATGACTTTTGCTCTTAGTAGAGAAATATCCTTTTCATCATCCTTAACTGAATGACTGCAATCAATTTTGGTGTTCTGAAAGATGTCTTGGCACGCTTGGAGATCATTGAAATTGTTTTGGAAGGGAATTAAAGAAGCTGCATTAGTGAATGTTTATACAATAGTGTATCTATTACCACAGTGTTCTCTACCAACTGACTTACAGAACGCCAATTGTTCTACCCACCTTGACCAGCCCTTATGGGCAGTTGAGTATGGGGTCTTCCTCCATCATTAAGAGTCGGGCATCACTACATAACTGAAATAATGTTGATGTGATGTAAAACCCATATAAAAAAAAACACAGTGATCCCGTTATGACTTCCCAGTTAAGTATGAGGTTTACCTCCATCCATCATGAGCTGTGCATTGCAATGCAACTTAAAAATTGTTGATGTAATGTAAAGCCTGATAAATAAACGTTATAAGACTTAGGATTGTAAAGGCATTGTCGGTGTTAAGGATAGGGGTTGTTATTTAGATAATTCCATATTGTCTCCGGTGAAGTATACCACTCTATAATTCTCTTCTTCTGAAATTATATCCCTATGAACATGTTCAAACCCTTTCCCTGTTGAAGATGTTTTCCCTGTTGAAGATGTTCAAACCCTTTCCCTGTTGAAGATGTTCAAACCCTTTCCCTGTTGAAGATGTTCAAACCCTTTCCCTGTTGAAGATGTTCAAACCCTTTCCCTGTTGAAGATGTTCAAACCCTTTCCCTGTTGAAGATGTTCAAACCCTTTCCCTGTTGAAGATGTTCAAACCCTTTCCCTGTTGATGATGTTCAAACCCTTTCCCTGTTGAAGATGTTCAAACCCTTTCCCTGTTGATGATGTTCAAACCCTTTCCCTGTTGAAGATGTTCAAACCCTTTCCCTATTGAAGATGTTCAAACCCTTTCCCTGTTGATGATGTTCAAACCCTTTCCCTGTTGAAGATGTTCAAACCCTTTCCCTGTTGATGATGATGTTCAAACCCTTTCCCTGTTGAAGATGTTCAAACCCTTTCCCTGTTGAAGATGTTCAAACCCTTTCCCTGTTGAAGATGTTCAAACCCTTTCCCTGTTGAAGATGTTCAAACCCTTTCCCTGTTGAAGATGTTCAAACCCTTTCCCTGTTGAAGATGTTCAAACCCTTTCCCTGTTGAAGATGTTCAAACCCTTTCCCTGTTGAAGATGTTCAAACCCTTTCCCTGTTGAAGATGTTCAAACCCTTTCCCTGTTGAAGATGTTCAAACCCTTTCCCTGTTGATGATGTTCAAACCCTTTCCCTATTGAAGATGTTCAAACCCTTTCCCTGTTGATGATGTTCAAACCCTTTCCCTGTTGAAGATGTTCAAACCCTTTCCCTGTTGAAGATATTCAAACCCTTTCCCTGTTGAAGATGTTCAAACCCTTTCCCTGTTGGATATTTTCTGGGTGAGGCATTTGTATTAAGATACCTAAAATCTGCCATTTTGAATTTCATTCTTTCACGAGTCTGATTACTCAAATTCCAGTGCCGGATATGTATTTTCATGAGAGGTTGACTCCTGACTAATTTCTGATTACTCAAATTCCAGTGCCGGATATGTATTTTCATGAGAGGTTGACTCCTGACTGACTTATGGGTTGTCAATAGTTCTACCAGCCATTATAGAGTATGAGTTGAGTATGGGCATCTTCTTCCATCATTAAGACTTGGGCATTGCAACATGAATAAGATAATGTAGACACAATGTAAAACGCATATAAATGAAAATAAGGCTATCAAGATAATGTATTTTAATGAAAGCTTACATTATTCTCGTTTCAGTTTTATTTACAAGACACAAAAAGCAGCAATGGAACGTTTGTGAATGATGAGAGACTTTGTAAAGGTGGGGAGGAGAGCAAGCCGCGAGAGATATGGTCAGGAGACCTCATTCAGTTTGGTGTGAATGTGGTCGAGGCCAACAGACGAGGGGAAAAAGGTAGGATGGTTATTGATCGGCTTAGATACTGAAACTTAACACTGAGCTTAACTGAGATTCAGTCTTTCTTTATTTTGATTTGCTCATAAAAATAGAAGCACAGTAATCCAAATGCATTTTATTATAGACTATTTAAGCAACTTCATTTATATGTATATTTCATTGTATTATGATTGAGTATATTGTTGTAATAATGAAACCCTAATGCATTTGAAGACTTTTTACAAGACTATTTCAAATGTTTCATTTTGTTCCAGTAACTCATGGGTGTATTATGAATGAGTATATTGTTGTAATAATGAAATCCCAATGCATTTGAAGACTTTTTACAAGACTGTATTTCAAATGTTTCATTTTGTTCCAGTAACTCATTGGTGTATTATTATTGAGTGTATCATTGTAGCAATGAAATCCCAATGCATTTGAAGACTTTTTACAAGACTGTATTTCAAATCTTTCATTCTATTCCAGTAACTCATGGGTGTATTATTGCCACGGTCACTCTGTATCATCCAGATGGCAAGGAAGCCAAAGACAAGTAAGTAATTTTACGATTGCACTCACAGTCAAGAGTAATAATACATTTAAAAAGACACATGTTAACCCTTTACCAAGCGCCAAATTTTCGACTGTCCAAAATTTAAAGAGTTTGCAGACGACATTCCAAAATGTACTGAAATCGAAAAATATTCCTGATGGGGCATAAAACATTGCAGAGATTGCTTATCATGAGCAATTTCTTCCTTGCCAGCAATGTTTTCCAGAGTCGTCTGCAACTAAGTGGTCAAATGTCATTATTGTTTGGTAATGTGTTTATAGACTTTTCTTTGAAATGTGTAGCCTCAGATAAAGTATACACATGAAGGTGTTTGTACTAGAATAGATGAAGAAGAAAAACAGCATAAAGGAAAAGAAAATAGAACTGAGCTCTCAACATGCTCTTAATTACTAAAAATTACTTAATTACTATAGCAGTTCCATATATTTAGTCTCTCATTGGAATTCTGACATTTGGGTGATCCAATCATACTGTCATTATCTTTACCCTTTTCTCCGTTTAACCCTTTATCAAATGTATAATTTTGGACTCTCCAAAATTGAAAGAGTTCGAAGACAACATTCCAAAATGTGATGAAATTGGAAAGTAACCTTCTGATAGAGTAGAAAACATTATGAGGAAAGGAGAAATTGTTCGCTACAAGCAATTTCACCTTTTCCCACAGTGTTTTCCAGTGTCGTCTGCAACAACGTGGTTAAACGTTGTTATTGTTTGGTAATGGGTTAAAGAATGTCGAATGATCATTTTGATCAAAGTAATTTGTTTGTATACAAAAATGGACTACCAGTACTTGTCTGGAACAACATAACACCTTTATTCTTGAATACATTAATTTGCTATCCATGCATTGTTTTAATATTTTAAATCAAATTTTGATAAATGAAAATAAAATTATATATTCCGGCATTTAAGGGATAATTGAGGTATGACAATTATGATGCATTATATAATCAAGGCTTCAATGCAATACTAAAGTAAGTGCTTTAATTATGTGAAGCACTTAATCAAGTCTTGCACTGAACTATCGAACATGTATGTTACTACGTAATGTTGGAATCTGCCATATAACCATTCCGTCACATTGGGTGTTTGCATTTCTGTCAAGCTGCACAGGGAGTACCAGGTTATGAAGTGACTTTACTTTTTCGAAAAAAAAATAAAATAAAAACAAAATGGTGCTCCTTGTGTGGGATATATAGGAGTAAAATGGGGTGTTTTGTGTCAGCAATTAAGGACTGCTGGTAAGTCTATTGAAGAGAAAGTATGTGACTACAATATATAGAGAATAATAGGTTAGTGCCGTTAATGGGTTAAGTTTTTCGGGCAAGGCTTAGGAATTTATTGGGTGAGCTGAAGGCGAATCCAATAAGTACCGAAGCCAAGCCCGAAAAACTTAACCCATTAACTGCACTAACCTATTATTCTTTTTATTCTGTTACAAACCTTTCGAATACCACATTTTAACGAAAAAACAGAAAAAATATTTTTAATATTTCGTGATTGAGTAGGGAGATAGTAGTCACGAGACAAATCGTGATGTCATG
The DNA here is from genome assembly GCA_947846245.1 of Cerastoderma edule. NCBI lineage: Eukaryota > Metazoa > Mollusca > Bivalvia > Cardiida > Cardiidae > Cerastoderma > Cerastoderma edule. The sequence goes on along the minus strand of OX401413.1, from coordinate 4,184,543 downwards.
TGGGACGTCAAAAGCAAGATATGACGTCACATGGCGTTATCTGCGTATGGTAGATTGGAAATAGTTCCATGTAATACATACAATTTCTTTGAATTAAGTAAGCATCCAACGATGATTTGTAAATGGAAACATTAGATGGACCAAACAGTATCGTTTCACTTCATATATTTTAATTCCGATGGGCCTGCTCATGCGTCGCTTGACCATATGCAAATGAGGGAGATCATGTGTCAAGTAACTGTGAATCACTTTGTTTTCACGGCACCCCTTCTCATGTCACCTTTTGCACCATGTAACGGGATAAATCTATATATCTAGTCATTATCATGCTGATTTGGACATAAGGCCATTTTGGTTATTTAAGCTTGCTGTTTTATAACGTGACAGGGGTGCTCGCCCTGGGCACATCCCTCTTCCTTTCGCATCCTGGCTTTGGACCTGCCAATGGCGGAGTTATTAGACTTCAGTAAGGCCCTCACGAAAAATATGTTAAAGTTGCTGCATGTTGACGATTTTCTGACTATATTGCTTGTTTTAACGTCAGCAATTAAGGACTTCTAGTACGTCTATTGAAGGTAAAGTTTGAGTCTAATAAGTCCTTCACAAAGATGCATTCGTTGCGTGTAGATGGTTTTCTGACAAAATTAAATGTTTGGAGCAAATTCTCTGTTATTCTGTTTATCTGTTGATCACACAGTTTTTCATGAATTTTATAGTCTTTTGAATAGTTTTGTAAGAACCTTAAAAGTCTCATGATTCGTCATGTGATTGTGTGTTATGTGGTAAGTGCTGTTTACAGTCCAACTTGTGTTAAGCAACCACCCTTTTAAGCAGCCAATCTGCCTTAAACAACCACTACAGAAAGTCCCATTGTTAGATTTATAGTGTACATCAATTTGTGTTAAGCAGCCAACCTGTCTTAATCAGCCAATGTTAAACAACACCTGTTTATTGTTTCAAAAATGGCATTGGTGACAGGATAAAGTGGAGTAAGTGGTCAAGATAAACATTCCTTGTTGTATACTTTCAGTTCCCTTTCGTCCCCGATCTCCACCCCTGGCATCACCATCCAGTCTCAGCATTTATATAAACTCGCACAGTTTCTCCAGGAAGCCCTTCACAGAGAAAAACTGTTGGAAAAGAAGCTGACCTCCCTTCAGGAGCTTGTACAAAATACTCAGGAATCTTCAGAGGGAGGGTGGCAGGTGAGTTAACCCTTTAAGGTATAGAGATAAGGCTTATCAGTGACACTATAGGTATAAACCATCCGATTATCGAAGACCATTAACGCATACACAATTAGTCACCCTGGGTACCTATTTGCACAGGATTATCTCCGATAATTGTTATTGATTGGGGTACTGTTAATCAAACCCAAATTAATGCATTTTACATTCATCTAATATATTTTCTCAAAGAATAAAAGACGACGAGAACAAAATTTCCTTTAAGTTGATGTTTTTTTTCTTTATTTAGTGATACATTCATATCAGGATTAAGTTGTAGAAAGTTAAACAAACAATGAAAATGTATATTACGGTGTGAATTATACAAAATCAAAAGTAATAATATGACTTATGTGTTCTCCCTGAGAGATCCCTAATTTGTTTTTCTGTTTTGTCATCAATTGCAGGGAATTTTTTTTGCCGAAAAATACCGTTCATGACTCGAGATACATACTTTGTCTTTGCATATTTCTCAACAAAGCTGAATCGTTTTACTTCAATTCCCATTCAAACCGTTTCCAAAATATATAAAAGAATGTTTTTCAACGCAATATTGCTTTGTAAAGAAGTTAAACCTGGTCCTTCTTATAAATGTAAAACAGTAAAAATCAACTCATTTTGGCAACGAATCATGCTTATATTTCCGTAAAATACGTGTCCATGGGTGATGAATTTACCAAAAGCTCGTAGTTGTAGTCAAAGTCGGAGGAATGATCTAATTTGCTTGTCCGTGAATTGGTGATATTTATCAACATTTCATCATCTTCAGGCTTTAAAAAAAAAACGATCAAATTACTGCTCTGAATCTACATTGATGTCCGACTTGCGATCGGAAACACCAAATTGGCTAAATATTTTAAAAAGGCCGTCTTTATAACGTCAATTATTTGACGGCTCGATTTTCAATCGCCTTTAAACTTTGAACAATAGCTCCGTGTCATAAACATCCTTTACAGGTCGCGTGCCGTATGCTCTGGTTTTAATTGGATAGTATTTTTAGAAATGTGTTAAGTTACTAAAGAATTGCATGAAACCCTTATCGAGTCTTTACAAATCGGCAGTGTTTTGATCTTTTATGACCGGAAGACTTCTCATTAATTGGATTGGTAATTTGGATTCCCTTCATCTCAATTTGATAGCGTTATTTCCATAAGCCGCAAGCGTGTCGTGAGACCATTATCAAAAGATTCTCTCTAGAGCAAAAGTTTAAACTTTGACCCTATAATTTTATCATCGGAAATGAAAGAAAACATATTTATTTAAGAGGAAAATAAACTTTGGAGAAAATGACGTGTGTGCAAAGATGTGTTATTAAGAGCTAAAGTTGAATCAATTTTTCAGCTGTCAAAAAGCGTTCTATGCGGTAATCGATAGAACGTCAAAATAGGTTTTATACGGTAATAGGTATAACGGCGAAAAGGGTTTTATACGGTAATCGATAAGGCGGCGAACGGCGCTATATACCGTAAAGGGTTAACCTTTTTCTTGTTTGGGAATAGAGAATAGATGGTTGTTGTCATGAATTTGACAAGTTATCCGGCAAGGCATATGAATATTATCCTGTGACCCCAAAGCAAATCTGATAATAATCCAAAGCTGAGCTTGATAACCTTTCCTATTCAAAGACACCAACCATCTTTTGCTTTATATCCATTTACCTATATGGATTCAAATAAGCAAAAAAGATAAAAAATAAAAAAAAACACGAAAAAGGTACAACAAAACGGAAAATCAATGGTGACATGTGCGCACAGCTATCTCATTATCTAGTGACATATCAAAAGATGTTATACGGCACCCTCTCATCGGTCAGAAAATTGCTCTTGTGACAATATAAATTTGTAAATTTGGTTTCAACAGCTCCAAATTGAAACCAGCAGTTGTTGATGATAGGGAAAGAAATTGGGTTGGAAAGCAGCAGCTATCTTTCAACTGCAGATGGCAATAAAATAATAGTTTTAATGTTGAGAAGTTCCTTGAAATACTGTTGTCATAAAATTGAATGAGTTTAAACTTATCTATTTTACATAGATTGTGGAACAATTACTTACAAGTAGAATTAATCACCCAGGAGACTGCTTCCTGGATACACAACCAGTACTCCCAAAATGCGGATTAATTAAAGGTAGCTTAGCGGACCCAGTTTCTCATGGGATTCGAACCCATGACACTTACTCTGGCCACTGTCCTCCACAGACTGCAGACAACAACAAAAACATAGTTTCCACGTTAAGAAGCTCTAGTTGTGTTTTTACATTAAAATAAGGGATGTGTACGAATATTCAATCACACATGTATTCGGTTACATTATTGCTATACGGGTGCAAGAACTGGTATTGAAATATCTGTATATATTTTTTAGGATACCACAGGAAGATAGATTCATAAGTTCAGCATATTTTGTATGATGCATGTCGGCATTTTAGATTTTCTAGAACTGATAGCAGATACTCCCCACCTGCGATTTATTGACTGAATAGAAGACGAAAACTAGATGAAATTTTTTGAAATAAAAAATGTTTCCTTCCACTGGGCAAGGAGATACAATCGTACAATGATCTCTATATAGTAGTATGGCCTTTGTATGCATGAAGCACTTTGGTCTGGTATATTTGTTTATTGTCGTTGTCCCTCATTTCTTATTTTCTATTTCAGGCCTTGATAGATGAAGATAGATTGTTATCACGATTACAACTTTTGGAAAATCAGCTTCACACATTTTCAAAGGTATGTCTTTTTACACTTTATAAAGTACACAGCTAACATTGTATTTTTCCTTAATTGATATAATTTGAAGCTGATCTTTTCTTAAAGGGCGTGTTATAACAAGCCACATTAACTTCAAAGGCACCAATTAAGTATGACTATCATTGTTAGATACATTCAAAGAGTGAAATTAATAATGTGTAAAAGGAAATGCATAGCAAGGATTTCTTTGAAAGATTATATAGGCCAGGGATCTTGAAAATGCCCAGTTTTGTAGAGATTCTCGGTTGTATTGGACCAATTGCAAACTGAGATTTGATAAAAATGATTTGTTCAGATATTTCAACCAGCTATGGCATCATAAACACCCTACAGTATCTTGGATCCCAAAATTAATCTTTTCATTTTTATTCTTAGTCAAAGAGAGCCAAAGGTGTTTAATGAATTTGGGATTGAATTATGTGTTAACAATCGGCTTGCTTGATTGAGTAGTAAATGTGACTGACTTGTAACCACTAGAACGATTATAATAAACATATTCAATCCAGTGTGGAACAATGCATGGTAGATTGTGAGAATTCTAGGCTTGTTCAGTCATAATATAATTCTTGGAGTGTTCATTTATAAAGTCTGATAAGACTGACAGTTTGCTTCACTTGCTAAAGTAACACGTCTTAATGATATTACCAACTTAATTAGTCATCATGCATATCATCGAATAGGGAGTCTTGAAGAGTTAAAAAATGACAATTTGGTGATCAGATATTTCTAAAACAATTATTAAAACTAATATGTCAGAAACAAAACGAAATTGATAGCTACTGTCTATGAAATAAAATATTGTGACACAAAGCATACTGGGGTGGGGGGGGGTATTGGAGGGTTTTCAGCTATTTCTCAGACAGGTTGCAATTTTTTCTTTTGTCACAATTATTTCAAACTTTCAGGTAACATTGTATTAACAGTTGAAAGTTTATTGACATTTCAGAACCATTCGGAGGATGCATTACGTCAAGAACTGGTAACATTACAAGAGGAAAAACTGAATTATGAGACAACAGCCAAAGTAAGTTTATTAAGTCATGAACTTCACACCATTAACATCAAGTTTTTAGTACATATAGAGGTCTTTTAGTTTATGCATTGATTCATGAATATGCCTTTTAAAGCTTTTGTAGTTAAAATCTTAACAATTTAACAATATGTGGGACATGCATTTACCACTTGTGTGAAAAATGTTGAAAGTTACATGATGATGAAGTTTGGTTGAAATTCGTTTGACAAAAAGAGGAATTGCTTGTTTCCAGTGATAGTTTTAAATGACTATATCAAAGACCTTTTTTATTGTGTTTTTTTTTTTATCATGATGAAAATGAATGTTTCAACTTTCAAGGTGTCATCACATTTGAAAAGGTAGGTACTGAAGGTTATCTGTCTTTGTATTTCACTTGGTTCTTTATGATAGTCTAGGCAATGTGGCATTTGTGGAATGGCATTAGTGAAAGACGAGGGGTCCTGCTTTGCCAAGTGATTAGGGCAGCTGACTTTGAACTTGCGGGTCCTGAGTTCAAGTCCTGCTGACACCTTTTCTGGAAATGTCTATTGGCAAGTCACTTCAGAACCCTACTTTAGTACTGATGGATCCAGGAGAACGGTAAAACTTGTTGTCACAACATTATAAACCATACAAACATAGTATTCGTGGAATACCACTGGAAAGCTTATTTACAAATTACCAACAACCCTTACTAATCTTCTTCAGGAATCTTTAATGAAAGTTTTACAAGAGAAGATCGAGGCAGTGGCGAAGCTGTCTGATCTGGAGCGGTCGTTGTTACGGTCTGAGGAAGAGTGCAAGTTTATGGGCGAGATGTGTGAACGCGCACAGGAGGAACTTCATGTCCTAGCCGAAAACTACGAGGAACAGGTGAAAGATGTGAAGGACCTCAAAATACAGCTTCAGGTATGTATTTTGTGCTTTATTCTTGGGGGTTCTGCTTCTTTTCTTCTGATATAGTACAGACACCTTCAGACATGTACCTTACTTGTGCTGACAGTGGAAGACAGTGGTCCAGGGGAAGAGTGTCGGTCTTCAGACAGAAGGGTCACAGGTTTGAATTCTGTGAAAATTGGGTTTTGCCTTTCAACTTTTCATTAATCTACATTTGTCGCAAGTACTGGTTATGATCCAGGAAACAATCAAAGTTGTAAGAACTTGTTTAACAATCGATGAGAAATAAATAAGATTAAACTGAACTGTTTTTTGTAATATTGATATCAAATGTAAGTTGTTTATGGAGAGCACTTTTCTTTTTAAAAATATCCTTATCGTTATAATGAAATGCAAAATGTGGTTTTAAGTTTTCTTTTTGTAAAGAGCTCTAAGCCATTTTCAGGAGTTTGAGTTTGTACTTACAGAATGCTGAGGAAAAACATCAAGAGGAAATGGAGAAGGCAGAAAAAGAGAGGGTAGTTCTCGCAGACAAACTGAATGAAATGGTGCGAGAAGAGGAGATCCTGAAAGCCAAGGTATTCAATCTTTAAGTGGTTAGTGTACAGCCTTGGAACTAGGTAGTCCCGGGTTCGAGCTTCACTGGTATCTCTGGTTTCGTGGTAGTGGTCTCTGGCAGATCACTTCAGAGCCCTAGCCTGGTACTGGTGGATCCAGTAAAGCCGTAACATAACTAAAAAATTGTTGAAACGGTGTTTAACACCATTCAAACTGAACTTGAAGTCACAATGCCCTTCTCGATGTTGGTCAAATAACACTAGTGGTATATTTGAAATTTTGTAAGAGAAAGTTTCCCAGATGACTTACAACCATTCACTCCAGTTTTTGGGTTGTAGGGTCTTCCTTAATATTTGATGAGCCAGGTACTGCAATGAATCTGCCAAAAAGTTTATGCACTGCAAAACTTTATTAAAAAAGAAACCCATGCTCCTGAGTGGCTAAGTGGTTTAAGTTGAATGTTTCTTTTTAACTCAGGGTCCCAGGTTTGAGCCCTTCCGGTACCTCTTGTTTCATAGGAGTATCCTCTGGCAAGAGACTTCAGTACTGGTGAATCAAGGAATTTTGTATGAATATGAACAAAGTAATAAAAATAAATCATTAAGTGAGGCATGCTTCAGTCTCTAACGAACCTGCCTTAGCAATGTAAAAGAAAACTGTGAGCCAAATGTAAAAACTTACTTCCTTAATCCTGAGTTTATTTGTCATCTGCTGCACTTACCTCAGTCGCTTAGATTGGCAGCAGGCAGCTAAATGTTCTGATACCGAATTTCCAATTAATCATTTAATTCTGTTCATTCCTTCCTGTCAGAAACAATGCAGATTTTAGTAAAAACAAAACTACTATAAAACCTGGTCAACCAATCACTTATTGGTTTCCAGATTGAGTCCCTTCAAGCTGACAACGACATCTCCAACAAGCAAATATCTACAATGAGAACCAAACTGGGTCTGTCAAATGACACAAACGAGGATGAGTTTGAAAACAACATGAAATCTGTGGAAGCTGACTTGGAAAAATCAAGGGGAGACTCGGATGATGAAGGTAAAGTTGTGTTAAGATATTTAGCAGAATAGAACAACTCATGGATTTAACATGTTAACTATATAGTAGCTTTTCGAATTATTGTGGGTGTGAAAAATAATTAGATTGATTTAAGGTTTGAGGAATTCATAATACTTTTGAGTTGCATTTGTTGAAGCCATTTTTGGATACATGAATAAATTCTGATGAGTCAATGAAAAAATCCTAAAATATTACTTGGCTGGAAATTTGAGTAGGTTTCTCTTTAAACACGAATTTTAAGGTCATTTATTCTTATAGCTCCTAGAAACTATGGGGCCTTTGAGGCCTAGTTATAAGAGTAAAGAACTTGAAATCACAAGATCTTTCTTTGCGTTGTTTCATATTTCGGATGTCTGCATTTGTATTTACAGGTGAGGTAGTCAAATAGATAAATGAATAAGTTAAAAAAACTAAAAAGAATTTCACTGTGTTGTGCTCTGAGTATGGATAAGTTAATACCCTGCTCACTCTTTTCCATGTCCATTTTTTGTTTGTTTGTACAAAGCTTTATTTCCTGGCCCAGTTTGAACAATCAAACTATTGCCATAACAAAAGTAAAGTGTTGTTGCCAAGGAATGAAATCAAATTAAATATGTTATTCTCTAATTACAGTGATCACATCTGTGATTATTGCCAACTCTCTTGACAATGATCAGAAAGACAAAGATCAACTTCCCGAGGATGTTGAAGGTATGTTATAACATGTCAAATATCTGTTGTATTGCACCATTGTTCTTCTTTGCTTGGGTTACAATCCCGGTATTAGCATTTTGATTTAAACAAGAGTTTGTTATTCCGTCTGACTTGTTTGTCAATGTTTCTAACTGGCTAAACCAATCCTTATCAGCAGTGAAGTTTTTGCATTTTTCCCCATTTTAATGAACGTTATTGAAATAATGATGACGCTTTGTAAAACCCAAATGAATAAAAGAAATGTATGGCACCAAGCTTTGGAAATGGACTACACTCTAACCAAAATAGTTCATAATTGTCCAGCCTGATCAATCCTTTTATTTCCCATTGTTTATTGTAGATCTATGGAACTTTGACATTTTCCACATTGAAGGCAGCTGTAATGTAGAAACTTCCATTCTGATTTTGCTCTTATCTTTGCTGTACTCATTAATTAATTCCAGATTCTAGCATTCTTATTATATTCCAGGTAAACTCAAAGAAACACAGCTACAAATAAAGATATATAAAAGTAAGTTCTTGATGCTGTTTTCTACCCTCTACAATTTGCAGCGGGAATAAAGTAAAATTAAACCTCAGAATAGCAAAACATATCCATTACAATTGCTTGATAATCATAACTACTTTGACTAGAACGAAAATTCAAATAATCCATTTGTTACATTGCTCTCAAATGTGATCTGCCACAAATGCATGTAAACCTATCAGTCTTGATTAATAGTAACAAGTTAAAAAAATAGGAACTCATTCTCTGATAAAGATATTTTTGCTGGTCCAAATTGAAAGCAACTGGAGATGACAAAAATTCTTAGAGAACATTTGATAGAAGCCGTTTAGACATAAGGATAAATTCCTCTTTTGGAGCAAATCATCCTTTTGTCTCAACAATTTTTATTTACTCATGCATCAGATGTAAGGTGAGATATTTTGTAATAAAGTGTAATTATCTATGGGTCCTGCATGGCTCAGTGGTAGGGTGGCAGACTTAGAACTCAGGGTTCCCTGGTCTAGCCCCATCGAAACCTTTGGTCTTGTGGGAGTGTTCTACGGCAAGTCTGAAAGCCTTAACACAACTGAAAAATTGTTGACACAGCCTTAAACCCCATAAAATCATAAACAAATAATTGTTTACATCTATGGTGCTATTAAAAGTCACATGTTATTTATATTACTGGCTTTTGCTTAACGAAATCCTTATCATTGCAGCCAAGCTTGAAGAGTCAGAAAGTCAGTTACAAGAAAGTGCTGCAGCAGTGGAACAACTCCAAAGTAAGTTGATACCCATTGAAGATGAGGAAGATTTTGTCCATATGGAATATGTTGTTTATTCGAAATACGGTAATGATGCACATTTGTGCGAAAAACGTTTTAATGCAGAAAGAAGTGCGAAAACAGAATTAAGAAGCATTTTGTTTGAATATGGGTCGAGATATTTGTTGTCCTGGACCTTGACACACCCCCTTTTGTATAGGGCTTTTCCCCCCTCATAATTATGTATGATGGAGGTTGGCCTCCCTCCTACATATTATTTATTTGTTTGTCATGCATTTTATATTCTACATCTAAAAGAAATACTGATTATCTATTTTTCCAGGTTAACAACATTTTACTTATATTGCCCTGTTGGCACTGTGTCAATTACGTTCATCAAACCCTGAAACAGTGACAAATGTTTTCACAAATAGGACCTTGTGGATAAAGTCTTGCCCCCCCATGGTCATGGCTAAATCAGAATGACGCTTATGGTTGTCCTTAATGCTTATTCCACTATATTAGCAAGGGTCCTGAGTGACCAAGTTGTTAGGTTGGGAGATTTGTACCTCAGAGGTTCAGGGTTTGATCCCCACAAGTGCCACTGGTTTGGTGAGAATGTGTTTTGGCACTTCAGAGGTTAGTCTACTACTTTTAATCAAAGGAAAGTCTTATTATAACAGAAAAACTGTCAACATCATGTTAATAAAACAAAGATAATTACAATAGTGTTCATGTTTCTTTGTATCAACAGAGGAGTTAGAGAACTCGAAGCTGGAATCACTACAGTATGCTGCAAGAATATCCACTCTTGAAGGTAAGACACCCAGTTATAGAACTTTTTTTTTTTTTTATAGAAACTTGGTGTCTGTAAGTTTTGATAATTTGGTTGGTATATTGGTATTTTAAGAACCCTTTTGAAGCAAACAATTTTCAAAGCACTGAAACAAAAGAAGAGCTTAATGTAAAGCCATTATTTGATAAGTGATTGCTATTTGTGTTGTATAATCATATACCTATAGGAGTTGTGAGTAACATGTGTGTTGAATTGACAAAAGGGAATTTAGTTATGCTCATTAAAAAAATAGATAACAATATTGTGAATGCAAATTCTTTTAAAAACATTTTATCAGTTGCCTAAGGTTCATTTCGCTATCTTCGACCAAGTCAAGATGTTAAGCAATATTTTGTGTAAGTAGAGGAAAGAACATCAACAAGTAAAAGGTTTCACAGACAACATGTTTCAAATGTTCTACAAAGCTGGTTTCAAATTTAAATAAATTCTTATTGTTTTTGTGTGATTTGTGGTGTAATTGTACTGATTTATGAGTCATCTACTTCAGAAAAAGCTGTGACAAGAACAGAAATTGCTCATAGTAAGCAATTTCTCCTAATGTCACTTTGATTTCCTTCCATTATTTCTTCTTTGAGGTCTGGTGTTTCACTCATTTTTGTAACATTCCGTAACTCCTTATGGGCTAACAACTTTTTCATTCCTAAGACATGATTTATTTTTTAATCTTTGTTGTACTTACTGTCTTTGCATGTAGATATTTTCAATAAATAATTGACCATTGACAAAAATTTGCCCCAATTCTTGTCAGAGTTGTTTCACTATAAAAGATATTGAAACCGATATCCGCATGCACAAATCCTATTTTTTGGCAGTCTTAAACACATTTTTATGGGTTAAGTCGTTAAGAATATTCATTTTGAGGCATTCTATAGTCAGGTCAATTACATCATAAATACTCATTTCCATTCAAATGGAGCAGACTACTCCAGAAATGTTTGAAACAAAATGATTATAGTCACAATATTTTGCATTCAATTTTGAAAGGAAGGGTCCATGTATATCTTTATCTTACTGGCTTTCTTTCTATTATATCAATTTCCTGGATGCCGAAACCTATTTGTTATCATTGATTTATTAAAAGTTTTTCTAAAACCAAATACATTTTAGCCTGTAAATAATCAAATATATATTTATCCACATCATCATAATGCATGCTAAATGACCTTAGCTTATGATGCACCTTTCATTCATTCATATATTCACATGATCCCAACATCCTTCAGCCTATCTGCTGCAAATGACATTGTTATTGTGGTTAATGGGTCCTACGTGGACCACTGGTAAAGGTGGTTGACTTAGAACTCTGGGGTCCTAGGTTCGAGCCCACAGTCACCTCTGGATTTTTTTAGTGTCCTTTTGGCAAGTCAATTAACAGCCCTAGCCTAGTAATGTTGTAACATAACCAAAAAATTGTTGACACTTCATTAAATACCATACAAATATTGTGATAAAGGTTGTTTTTTTCTCATCAGATTACGTGCAAATAGAATTATCCTAAAATCCATAATATAGAAATATGTATGAATAGATAGGTATTCAAAACAATGCAATCAAAGAAATTTGTTTTAAACTTTGTTTTATTATAAGGTCCTTATCATATCAATGTAAACGACTGTGACAGGTCAATGTTTCAGTAAGTCATCCTATAATAAAGCCATTAAACATATTTGAATACAGTTGCATGAAGGCTGCATTTGATTTAATTCAGCTTAAATCATTTATCCATTTCCATATCAGATTGCTGTTGTCTGTCCTTTCTATCAAAACTTTCCCAACTTGTTATGAAAAACAGTTTAACTCTTTGCAAAGTTCAGAGAATTTTAATTAGCTCTGCAGCATACCTTTTTTTTTATTTTTTTTTAAAGATGATCTAGCAAAGAGACAAATAATTATCCATGCTTAAAACATGGTTTTGTCACATTGTTTATTGATACACACTTAAACATGATAAAAGGAAAAAAAATCATCATTTTGATCATTTAAATAGCTTTGGCCGTAAACAACTTGTAATGGGAACAATGGTTATACATGTATTTTGTGTGTTGAGTTGCCTTTTTGTTTTGCTCTTTTTGTTTTCATGCTTTACATATGTTTATTTCACACAGATAAGTTAATGCTGTCAGAAATACATATGAATCAGATGGTCGAAAATACAATAGATGGCTTACAACGTAAGTTCTAGGATAGCGGAAGCATGTCTTTTAGATCTGAATTCTTGATGTTTGGCTTTTAATTCTATCTTCTCAAATTTCAATTCTATATTTTCAGATTTGAAATTCTATATTCTTAGCTTTGGGTTTCATATTGTAAGATTTGAATTCTTTCTTCTCTAATTTACACTCTGAATTCTTTTGTCAAAATTCTATTTTCTCTGACTTTATTAAATGTTTTCTGATTATATTCTTTATTCTCTGATTTGCTCTCTGGTTCAAATTACATGATTTATGAATTTAATTCTATAGACTTATATTTATTTTTTGTGTATATTGTATTCTCAGATTTGAATTCTGTTATCTGATTTAGGTGCTTTACATACAGTGAAATTTCTCCAAACTAATTATCTATTCCCATTGATGACCTTTGACTTTCATAAGACGTATTTTCCAGGAATGCTGATGGTTCTACCTGGCTTGACCAGGCCATTTTGACATACAACTTTGAGGTCGTCCTCAATCATTGTTAGGTTTGAATCGCAACATTACCAAAATTATGTTGATGTGATGTAAAACCTAAATAGAATAGATTAGACAAAATATCTTTTAATTTAGTATTGTTTCAATGTTGTTTTTCCTATAATCCTTGGTGAATACTTCCCAATATTGGCTTATTTCATATAGTGGTTAGAACATACAAAACTTGAAATCACATGGCCCCTCTGCGGGCGTCCAAATCCTGTTTGACAACATTTGGATTTTAATGAGAGGTAGGCTGCCAACTCACTTAAGGAGTGCTGATGGTTCTTCTTGGTTTTATGGTTCTTCCTGGCTTGACCAGCTCTTATGGGCAGTCAAGTATAGAGTCTTCCTGCATCATTAAGATTCGGTCATCCCAACATAACTGAAATAATGGTGACGCCATGTAAAACCAATATAGATAAGTAAATGGATTGATTAAACACTTCCTGGAATATGTATTTCATCCAAAAATCACATTTATAAGTAGAAGAAAACATGTCTTAGATATTATTCATTTTCAAACACAACTTCATCCTGATAGAGTTGAGTTTACGGTAGTAACAAACCTCTCATGGGTTCATAACGAAGATTGTTCTTGTTCTGAATTTACTTTTTATTTCATGCTGATAAAATCAGAAGTTTGAGGGGTTAAAATTTGCTAATATACTTCTGATAGTAATAGTTTCTTTTTCTCTTTAAATTCCAGAACAAAGTACTGAAAGTTCGAAACAAGTGGATTCCTCAGTTGATCTGATGACAAGTCTAAAAAGTATGTTTGTTTTTCTCAGGAGCCGTATCTTTTGACCCATTTGTTCATTATACCCCAATTGCAGTAGATGTAATAAGTGTCACTGACAAAAGGAAAAACTTGGTTGTCTAGAGGAGTTTCTTGTTTTGTCACAATGTGCGAGTTAAAAAATCACACTGTCCCTTTGTTTCTTGGAGATGTTTTCAAAAAAGGAGCAATTTCGAGAAAATCACATGGAACAACAACATTTCCTTTTATAGGTCTTTGGATAAAACACTGTGTCAGGCAAGGTGTGGGCTTCCCTATAAAAATCTTTGCATTAGTGAGATCAATGTCTAAGGGAAATAATGCACCAGAAGGCGAAAGAATAACCCTTTTTTGTGTGAGGAGAAGAGACAGACATTCTTTGCTGAAACCTGTGTCTTAGTTAAAACCCCTTGAATGTTGTTTTCATTCTACCCAGTCACAATATCCCACATGAGGAAAAAGTTCTAAATAATTTTCCTGATGTTCTGACTCGGTAGAATATCTCATAGTTGCCTCTGCTTTGAAAAGTTTCATCATTTTTCAGAAGGATGCCTTTAGATTCTGTTTTGCTTTCAATTTTCACTTGGATCCATTTTGAGTTGTGCCATTATGTAAAAAGAAAAATGCTAAAAATTCCAACTTAAACCACAAATTATATGACCGTCAACCTGTTATGGTGCTATCACACATGACTTGAGCTTGTTAAAAGGTTGAAAAAGTTTCAACAATTTTTCAATTACATCACAGCAACAGTTCAAAGATCAATGCTTTTTGGTTAATCTACCAGCCCTAGGCTAGAGAATGGTGTATAGGACAGGAAATGAATAGCTTCAGTATTTAACCCTTATAGCGCTGGAACCGACTTGCATGCTTATGCAAATAGATTAGGTTCAGGCAGGCCGCCAATTAAATTGGCGGCTGGCCTGTGATCTCACCTGTTTGTTTCTCTGAATACTGAATATCTTTCCTCAACAAAATTAAGCAGATATTTAAGGTTTTTGAAAGCAGACGACACAAAAAATGAATTTTTCGAAAATTACCCAGCATTCTAAGATTTAATAAAATTAAGAGATCATGTTTTAGTATGATAACAGTTTGTTTATATGATTGTTACAGGTCGTATTGACGAGCTAGAGACAGAGTTAGACAAGTATCGAATACCTCAACCTGAGAGTATGATGGACACTCTAGTTTATACCTCAATAGATACAGTAGACTCCGCAACATTACGGCCTAATAAAGGGGAAGAAGACTCAGAATTAGAAAGTATGTATCAATGCTGGTAGAGCCATTATTTGTTGATAGGGGAAACTGTTGTTAATTCCGTTATATGAGCTATACTTTTACACAACCCACCACTTTTTACATATGTCTATTTGAACTTCTTTTAAATTGATATTCTCTTTGGAATAGAATCAACTATAAGCACAACATCATTTATACATATACTTATGTTCACAAGAAACTTCTTTTGTCACAATGGTTTCTACCTGATATCAAAAAGAAAAATAATGTAATATTCAATGATTTCTTTTCTTTCAAGTAGCAGATACAAGGTTACAATATATCCACTTGAATGCATTAAGTTGTCTCTTGAAATGATATCCCTGTTAAAAGCTTTAAGAGGTCCGGCATGGCTCACTGGTTAAGGTGATGGACTAAAAACTCAGGGTCTGGGGTTCAACCCCCACAAAACCTCTTGTTTCGTGGGAGTGTGCTTTGGTAAAACACTTCAGAGCCCTAGCCTAGTATTGGTGGATCCAGGAAAGCTGTTACATAACTGAAAACTGTTGATATGGCTATAAACACTTTACAAAAAAAAGTTATTGATTTATCTGTATTAATTTGTTTTAGAATTATTATCAGAAGCCAAACAGCTGTTGTCTAAGACAGAAGCAGACCTGAAGTCGTGCAAAGGTAAGACATTTTGTTTATCCCATTGCTTTGAGAAAGACATGCAGTCGGACTGGGACTCGAGCCTTAGACCTCTGCAAACTGTTGGAATGCTTTACGGACTGAGCTATCTACGCCGCTTTCACATTTAATTCTACCTTTTGAATTTAGACTCCTACTATATACTCCCCCACATTATTAAAATATGTCTCGATATTTCCTGTGTTTGGGAAACAAATCTGGAGTATCTATCACTGTAGCTCATGTGGGTCATATACCTTGGGTGCCAATGTAACCAAGGTGAGAAAAACATGCAGCCGAATCGGGACTCTAACCCGCGACCTTAGCAAATGGTGAGAGCACTCAACCGTCTGAACTATCCGGGCCACTTACACATTCAACTCTATCTTGTAAATCGAGACCCTACTAGATTTGCTTCAGGAATTTGTGATTTTTTATGACACTATGGAGAGAAAAGGAGAAATTGCTATTGACAGTCAATTTGTTTAGTTCAGTCTGTTTTTGGACTAAGGGTGCGTCAACACCTTAGTCCATTGAATTTACATACCACTTTTTGAGGGACGGTACTTTTGTCGATACACAAACAGCGGTCTGATCCCAATTACTCATTAAACATCCGCCTTCACTGTGCGGACTAATACCTTCTTGGAACTAGGAATGTAGTCCGGATTTACTCTCTTTGTTTTGCTCTATATTAGTATAACTGTTGCCTCATGGGAAATTGTTAAGTGTCCAGATGTTCGAAAAATACACTATCGCAAAAATACACTGTTCACAGAAATCATAATTATAGTAATGGTGGTAAAAGGATCAGCTGTTTTTCTCGAGATGTTGCTCAAGGAACTTTTGAAATGTATCCTCAATCATCTTGCTTTAAAAGCACCTTAGTCCTTCAGTGTTATCAGCGCTTTGATTTCTAGAAGTTGTACTCCAAGTGTTTAATGTAACTACAGTATCACTTTCCACCTGTTTCCATGGATTTGGAAGAGACATCATGCATATCAATATAAAGGGGAAAAAATCCTGTCCTGAATACTTAATGATAGACCAAAAACAAAATCATGTAATTAATCCATGGCAAGAAAAGGAACAAGAAATAAAAATACTTTATTTTTGAAAATATTGGTTAAGAAAAATTCATTTCATATGGTTATATTCTTTATTAGGATCAATTCATCTTTCTGTCACAGTGAGGTATGATTCTTTAAAGTTTAAATCTCATAGAGAAGAATAAGAAACCTTTTTGTAATGGTTGTAAGATAAATAGTTATATATTGGAGGAAAATGCTTTGACAAAATAAGAATATGTCAGAGGGGATTGCTTTTTGAAATCTGTAAGATTTTGACATTGTCATATTGATAGTAGAAATGTTAGCAACAATATGACAATGTTATGTTCATAATTGTTTTTAACTTGAATGAAGATTGCCAACTCAAGAAAAATTGTTTGTAGAGAGAACTCTTTCTCTGTTGATACATAGTTTTATGCTAATTTAAATTATTAATAAAAAGAAATCATTACTTTTTTCTTCATTATGCTTGTTGCTGCTCAAATGTTTCGTATTGTTGTTTGGTTAAACCCTTACTAGATTTTGCATCACTTTTCCACAACTATTTAAGAGTTCCTTAGAAACTTAGAAACAAAAATTCCTAATTACTAGATAAACCTTTGGTCACAAAGGTTTGTAACAAATATCAAAGAGAAGGATGTCATTTGACAAGACACTTCAGAGCCCTAGCATAGTACTGGTGAATGCAGGAAAGTGTTCCATCACTGAAAAAACGTTGACATGGCTTTAAAACCCCATATAAACTAAAGAGCTGTAACTAGAGTTCTAGAACTTGTAGCTTTACTCATTTATTATTTGCACTGAATATCCATATTAAGACTAAGTATATTTTGGGCGATAAAATATGTTTAAAGCACTATAAACTAGCAAAAGAAGCTAGTTCATCTAGCTCTTTTTGTCGTCCACTGTTGCTTTTAATTAAACTTTAACCCATATGGAGGAATTGGTTTAAGTAAATTCTTGCAAAAGTGACCTGATAGTACTTTCACTATAGAAATGGAGAAAGACTAGGGTTGTCTGACCCCAAGATAATATGTTATCATACTAGTTATCATGTATGTGTAGTTTTTCATTCATTAAGTCACATGTCACATCCAAGTTATCATGCGTCATGATGCAAAAGAGGATATAATTGTAGATTGAAATATTTGTGAAGGAAAACTCCTGAAACATGGAATAAAGTTTCCTTAAGAAGTTTTGCAGTTAACAATGTAAAGGATCACCAGGCTGAAGATATTTGTAGATAATTATTTTGGATTAATTTCTTGGCAGTGAAGCCAAATTCTCTATCCGTTGCATTTATTTATCTAATTTTTGAGTTCTTAAGACAGTGCAAATAAGCCAGTTGCATATTGTGAGCAGTAAGTTGTTTTGTCTGAGTGTTTTCAGTTACTATGATGTTAAGGGCTATAGATAAATTGTTACAAAACAAATCAAAACACTCATTAAGGTTGTAGCAGATTCTGTGTGGATTGGAATACTAAGTCCTGTTTCCATGGTAACATTGTATTAAGGATGTTGTTTATGTGTAAGTTGCCGTTTTTGTTCATATTTATCCTGATATTCTTGTGTAGTTTTACATGTTTGGTGATTAGTATACAGTGATAGACAGTGCATCATCAATCAACTTTTACCAACTGGTACTCTATTACTTTTTTCTTAATTTTTCAATTTTTTTTAATGAAAAATACAATTCTTGTCTGTTAATATTTGCCAAGTAGTTTCAAAGAGAGGAATGAGTATGTGGTGTTTTAGTTCTTAACTAAGAATTTGTCTGAAAGATGGTTTATTGCTCATTTGCAGACAAAAGCAATGTTGTGAAATCTGAACTCCCTCTTCTGTTTGCTATCATTAACCTTTAACTCTATAGTCACTCACTTAACTTCATATGCTACAGAAGACTTAAGAAACCACTATGGAGAAAGAATAGATTGCTCCAAATTGGGAACTCATCCTTTTGACTGAATGTTAAGTGCCCAATTTGTTCTTATAGTCACTTTTGGTTTTCACACTGTTTCTTTTTATTTCTGAGAGTTAAAAAATTAATGTCAGCAGACAAAGGTTATGAAGTATGAAAAATGAACAGTGGAGGACAGTGGTAGAGCGGTAGAGCGTCGACTTCTGGACACAAAGGTTGTGGGTTCGAATCCTGTGAAAAGCAGGATCTGCCTTGCAAACTTTCTTTAATCCACATTCGGTGCGATAACTAGTTATGTATCCAGGAACCAGGTCGTGTTAAAACAAAATTATCTTTGTAACATTGTTTATTACACCTCTTGCTAATTCTGTATTGAAAAAAAAAAAAATTATGCAGCAGGTGCATTTAGGTTGGTATTTTAAGTGTAAATGAAAACTTTTAAAACAAAAGCCTTCAGATAGTCAAAGAGTTGTATTTATTTTTTCTTATGTTTTCCTGGTTCTCAATTATGTTCTTACTTCATAGTTACTGGCTTTAACATACATGTATAAGAAGATGTGGCAATAAATAAACTGAAACACCCCTACCGCACCCCGAAAATGTTTGTGGACTACTCACATTTTGTCATGCTATTTTATTCCCAGTATCGCACAGAAAATTCTATTTTCATGCTATGTGATTTGTTATGTGCCATTGTTTCAAACTGGGATAACAAGGGTTCAGCACAATACTAATTTAGTGCTTTATGTTTATGAAGCATTTACTGTAGTATTGTGCGAAACCCTCAAATTAAATCAAGAATTCCCATACAAGGAAAGGTGTTTAGGAATTATTTATTGTTCTACGGAGCCTGTGTCATCAACCCAAAAACTCAAAGTTACCAAGAATGTAACTTTCATGTCAAAAAGGAGAACGTTTGAATACAGGAAAGGGTCGAGTGGCCCAGTGGTTAAGGTTATTGGGGTGTCAGGTGTGGCTCAAACCTGAAACTTTGGTTTTTTGTGAGAGTGTCCTTTGGCAAGACACTTCAGAGCCTTAGTCTTGTACTGGTGAATGCTACTTAAAAAGTGTTAACGAAGCATTAAGCCCCATATAGACAAATAAGAGAGCAGTGGTATAAATGTAATTGGGAAGTTTGTTGAAATTAGCATTAAACCTCAATGAAGTAATTCCCACCAAGCAAAGTCCAATGAAGTGTTGACTCATGAGGCAGACTGATAACTAATGTTTTCTCACATTGAGGTCAAATACAGTACAGTTAACTGAGTTAACCTGATAATCCAGTCACTAGCTAAACTCACCTGGTTAACCCTTTACATTATAAAGATGGTGGGTTGCATCAGGGTTTATCATTGTTTCAACAGTATTTTAGTCATATTACAGCAGTCAATGCACCTATCCATACTCCTGTTAATTCCTTACCAGTACCGAACAATATTCTGTTTAAGCCAACAACTGAATTCTCATGTGAACATGATTTATCAGAGAGGCTTTTTGTAGTTGTGAAGGAAATGGCTTATCAAAACTGTTGTATTAAAAGGTTGATTTTCTTGTAACTGATTTCTCCCTTTGAAACAAATTTTCAGTTTATTTCTTTGTGGCCCTGTGGTTAAGGTGACAGACTTAAACCTTAGGAGTCCGATGTTTGAGCCCCACCGAAACCTCTGGTTTCATGGAAGTGACCTTTGGCAAGTCACTTCAGAGCCCTAGCCTAGTACTGGTTGATTCAGGAGAGATGTTATATAACTGAAAAAGTGTTGATACAGCATTAAACACCGTACAATTAAACAAATACATGTTAGTGTTTGTTTTCTGGTTTTGCATTCAATGTAGACCAGTCACAAATTCCAATAACAGATTAAAATGGTCTCTTGTTGCTTTGGATTAAGACCTGTGACATAACTTTCCTTTTAAGTTTTGAATTTTGATAAAAGGTGACACAATTGACCTTTCTAACCTCTCAAGCTGGCAAATGTAACATTGAAAAATAAGTGTTCTAAAAGAAGGTTAAGCTAAAAGCAGTTGGAATTTAACAAGATCAACACAGTTTTAGGATTTTCTATGGATTTATCATTTGGGACTTAATAGGGACCACTTTACAGGTTTAAAACTGCATGTTGTGTCTGTCTGCTCTTCCTCCAATTAATATTGGGAGGGTTCAGCGCAATACTATAGTAAGTGCTTCATAAACATGAAGCACTTACTATAGTATTGCTCTAAACCCACGTTTGGCATCTTAGTTAAAGGTAAGCAAATTTAGGCAAAAAGCTTCAGCACCTCCATAATTGTCTTGGTTTAATAATAACCGTTATTGTCGAATTAAAAAGTATAATTATTAAAGCTGACATTTTTCTTTGCAAGATTTAAAGTAATGCGAATCATTGGCGAATTATTATCAATTTATGTAGGTGTTTATAGGTTTAAAACGGAATAGAACTTGAAATCGCATGGTCCCTCTCCGCATGGGTTCAAATCCTGAGAAGGATATGGATTTTCATGAGAGGCAGTCTCCCGACTGACTTATGGAATGCCAATGGTTCTACCCGGTTTGACCAGCCCTGATGGGTAGTTAAGTATGGGGTATTCCTCCACCATTAGGAGTCTGGCATCGCTACGTAACTGAAATAGTGTTAATGTGCTGTAAAACCGATATAAAGGATTAAATTAATAGGTTTGAAACAAACAAGTTACTTGACTATATTGCATCATTTTACAGCATCTATTGCAGAAAACTTTTGTAAAAAACTTTAGAGCAAACTCTCCTTTTTTCTCAGTGGTTTTAAACCAACTTCATAAAAATAAAGATTTGATTTCTAGCTATTTTTGTTGCCTGCTGTTGCTTTCAATTTGTGCGAAATCACATTTGTCACAAATTCAAATACATTATAACCAGAGAACGGATTAAGGTCATAAAGAAAGTAAAGTGAGAAAAAACTAATTGGTCCCTTGAAAAATGTGTGTAGTATAGAGAAGGTTGGCGTTAAACTCTATCAAAATCTCTTATCAATAGACTGTTAAATGTGTAGAAAAAGAGTGCCATATTTTTACAAATAAATACATAGCTGTGCATAAATGGGATTAATTTAATGTAAATAGTGGGATTGTAAATCTACTTTGTTAGACTTTGTAACACTTTTATTATTAGATTATTTAAACTAATTTTAAAGAAACGGGTTAGGTTCATGGTGTCCCTTGTTTGGACACAAAAAGGAGTATATTTGAATGTGTTTTTTTTTCACATTTAAGTTTGCTTTGCTCTTAACCGCTTATTCATTTATACCTCAATTACTATCATCTGTAGCAGACAACTTCATCCTTAGAATGCTGGGTAATTATCTAAAAATGGATTTTTGTGTTGTCTGCTTTTTAAAACCTTAAATACCTACTTGATTTTGATGAGGAAAGATACTTGGTGGCTGGCCTGTGATCTAACTTGTTTGCATAAGCATGAAAGTCGGTTCCAGCACTATAAGGGACCAAGGGATTTGTGAACAACTGGTTAAGAATGTATACATTTTATCCAGTTTTTTTGTTTAAGTAACACAACTAAAGAATTATATAAGTTTTAAAGAAAATGATTTTGCCAGAAAAAGGAGATAACATGAAGCTACTTAATTAACTATTTAGTTTTCGCTCTACATCGAATTGGATGTTTACTGTACAAGACAAAAAATGGTCAAAAATAAAAGATATGTTAAGGTTAAAATACAACTTTTCTATTGTACTTATGCATGTTCCCTACAGCCATTTTTTCATCTTTATAAAAAGGTTTAAATTCATGAATGCATTACCGCAAGTTTTCATGTGAATGTTAAAGAATTTTTTGGTTTTATATGCAATGATGAATCACTAGTTGAAGTAAAGAAATTTACATAACTGAATGTCAGATAAATATACATGAATGCATTGATGCATTTTGTGATCTTACGCTTTTACATTAGTTGGAACATTTCGATCGGTCCAGATTGGAAACTTAAGCAGGAAAAAGATTTAAGTTTACATTTCTTATGTGATATTCTACAAAATTCAAACAAGACTTAAGTAAAATATCATAATGAATGCTTTCTTTTTGCAATATGTTTTTCAAGGCTGTTTAGAGGGGTCAACTTTGAAAACCTTTCACTAGACCTTATTCACCATAAATACTGGATATGCCTCCATTGAAGATTGATAAAGAACACTTGATATAATCTGTGTAAACTTGATTCAAAACTTAATGGAAGGAAATGCGCACCTGTAGAAAATATTATCTGGACAGTAGTATATGTATTTGTAACTAAAATATGTTTTATTTTAAAGTTGTTTTAAAGTTGTCTTTTGCAAATGAATAGTAGTGAACCCTTGACATGGAGTAATTGGCTAAGTCGTAAAAAGAGGAAATATTAGATAACAGCAAAGTTGATTTTTGCAACCAATGACAAAGGGGCTTCTATGTTGATTTTTATGGGAAACAGTGAAAGTAATTTGATTTATTTCCTATTCTGTGCATTCATGTATGTCAAATATGGTACTTAAAATAAGATTTCTAATCATAAATACATATTACATACTTGGTTAAACTTTTAACCTGATTTAATTTTTATGTGCTTGCCTGATGGAAATTAAATTTCTATTCCTTGATGAAATTACTATTCTTTTAAGAATAAATACCGGTACTTCACATTTTACTGTATCAAACATTCTGATTGTTCTAGATTTAAAGTTTACTTGTTGTAAATAACTGTCAGACAAGGAGAAATTGTTCTTATCAATAAGACCTATTTTGATTATTGTCAGCCAACTCTATCAATTTGTGAAGATAAAATTCTTGCCGTTTGATGGATAGTTAACCTTTCTGTTGAGCATGCATCTCTGTGGCCTGATGGTTAGAGAACCGAAACATGAAATTGAAATGCCTCTCTCTTTGTGGGGTTTAACTTTTAGAATTCTGGGTAAATTTCTAAATATAGATTTTTGTGTTGTCTGCTTTCCCAACTCTTAGATATCTGCTTAGTTTTGTTGAAGAAAGATACTCAGAGTAGGAATCGGGTAAGTTCACAGGCCAACTGCAAATTTCTTGGTGGCTTGCCTGGATCCTACCTATTTGTATAAGCATGAAGTCAGTTCTAGCACTATACGGGTTAAACCCGTCTTGCAGACCCAAATTGATAGTTAAATGAAGCTTGTTCGTTCACAATGAAGAGCTGGACATGGTAATATAATAGAAATGGATATGTGATGTAAAAACCCTTTAAAATTTACAAACAGAAGCTATAGAGCAATTGACATATACTATACGAGCAGTCATACATATGATGTACTTTGAGAAACAAAATCTAAACATCAATAAAAAAACTTTTGAAAATATTTCCAGACCCTGTTTTCTTTCAAAGTTCACTTGAGTGAAGTTTGCATTATAGGTAGATAGAAAATAATTGAAGGCAGTTTATTGGGGATGAAGTGATAACACTGTAATTTTCAAACCTATTGAATTTTAAATGGTTGTATGGTTGTTCGACAAAGCATAGCAAAGTGGTCGTTTTATTGACACAAAGTCACAAATTTGTTCAAGTATGTCTTTTGTATCTTTAGACATGTTTTGAAGGACAGAGGCCTTTTGACATGTGTTGATAATGGATGGTTTGTGCTTGAGATAGATAAGGTGCTATGTTGGAGTATTTTGTGTGAAGTATTTTGAAAAGATTTTTTTTTTGAAATGCTAAGTTATCTGACATACTCAATTCAAGGTTTCTATGCAATACTATAATAAGTGCTTCATGTTTATGAAGCACTTACTATATTCTTGCGTGGAACCCTTGGCGTAACAATCGTCTTGTAAATGATTTTGTGTCAAATAAGAAATTAAAAGAAGAAGCAGACGCTATCAAATGTTTAGTTGTTAGGAAAATTATTTTTGTGACTGCAGAAGACAAGTAAAGAATATGAAAGACAGTGTTATCTTTGTGGTATTGGACAGAATATTGTAACAAAAGAAAAAGAGCTGAGATTAATTTCAGCTTTTGTCACATTCCTATCTTGGATTTGCTGTTGCAAGCTTGTTAAAAAAAAGTTTAGATAGAGGGACTAAAACCCTTATTTTAACACATTTTGATGCTTACACATGTAGGAGACAACTTCAAAAACAATTATGAACAAAAGAAAAGTTGCTCTTCATAAGCAACTTTTTTTTCTGGTTGGAATTATTTCTACCCTCTTATCAAAGAAAACATTTTTTGGCACAATGTTTTTGTCAGAAAGCTTTCACAAACAAGCATTGACACAAAGAAAGAATTTTCCTGCTTTGTAATTGATAACTGTTGGTACTTTTCATTAGACATTGATAAACACAATCAATGAGGGAAACAGTTGAATGTTTTTAAGTTTCTTAATTGGAATGAGTTGACCCTGATAAATTGCCAATTACTGACAGTGTTTAAATGAGGTGCAAAGTTATTAGTGAGGAAAGATAGGCATCTGGTGATTAGATAAGATTCCTATAGATATATCGTGGAGTCCTAGAGAATGGATATCAATGGAATTGTATACCATAGGTATGTTGAGTTGCGTATAAATATATATGTTAGAAAAAACGATATGAGAAAAAAACAATTATGAGAGGTAAAAAAGTAAGCATTAACATGTATATCCAATGTGTTTTATCTTTAGGTGACATTTTGCTTTACAAAGTTGAAAATCTGAATCCGTGAGTCATAATAATAGCCATAATCTGCCATTTTGAAACATATTCTTTTGTCAGGTTACTTTGGTCATTCTTGTTATACATCCGTTTGAGCCGGAACTTTTTGTATTAAACCAACCAAAGTAATCCAACAAAAGGAAGTTGTCAAAATCGTAAATTATGGGTATTCTACCATAACACAATGCTTTATGCTCAATATGTCTTCTCATATTTGGTTATGTGGTTGTTTCAATTATTTTCTCTATAGGAAGAAACAAATGATCTATAAGCAATACTAGTTTCCCTGTGTAATTGGTCAGAAATCATTTTGACCATTGGAGACATTGCTCATTGCAAGCGAGTTATCTTTTTGTATTAATTGTTTCTTCATTTATCATCTGTAGGTAGAATAAAGCATTGGAGAATCATCTTAAGTTTTGGCCTCCACTTGTCTTAATTCCATGAATCAATATTGCTTTATTATTGTCAACATGTTTTTATATGGTATGCCTTAACTAATATTGATAAGACGATATTTACTCTTTCTTTGTATGGAATAAGATTTAAAAGGAATGTCTATGCAGAAATATTATCATTTAATGCTTTTAAACTATGTGGTAAGAGAGTGATTTGCTCATCATGATCAGGGGTCCTGCATGGCCTAGTGATAAAGGTGGCAATTTTGAACTCTGGGGTTCTGGGTTGAAGCCCCACCAAACCTCTGGTTTAATGGGAGTGACCTTCGGCAAGTAACTTCAGAGGCCTTACCTAGTACTGGTGGATCCAGGAAAGCTGTAACATAACTGAAAAATTGTTGACACAGCATTTAACACCATACAAACAAACAAATCACCATGATCAAGAGCCAAATATGATTCATTTTATTCCATTGTAGGGTCTGCTATGATATATGTTAATGTTGACTTTTTTTAATTGAGGAAGATAATGGGAGTCCGAGGTTCAATCCCCACCAGAAGCACTGGGATTTTCCTTGATCCAGAAACTATAGAGCATTGCTTTGTACTGGTGAAATTCAGGAAAGCTGCAAAACAACCAAAATACTGCTGAAAAGACATTAAACCCCATATGATCAAGCAAATAAATGAGAAAAATGAATGTAAAATGTGAAAGATCTTGTCAAGTCTCAGGTTTCCATCATGAAAGCAATATTGGGCTTAGCTATCTTATCTACGCTATGTATGTTGAACTTATTATATCATATTTTGAGAAGAAATGGAAACAAATGCATTCAAGCGACACAATCTTTAACAAGATACCAATAATAATTTAGTTAAAAACTTATTTGTTTTACATTGACTGTGAAGCAAGTTTTTATTACTTTGATCAATCACTCTTGATTCTGCTTCCTTGATGCATAACCAGTACTCGCACCGAATGTGGATTAATGAACGGTTGCAAGGCAGATACTGGGATTCAAACCAATGACCCTCGTATCCTGAGGCCGAAGCTCTACCCTTGGACCACTGTCCTCCACGAAATGGTTACATGCAGTTGCATTTGAGTTAATTCCCTCATTGAATAGCTATTTGAAGCATTTTATAAAAAGAATTTCATTATTGTCATCTGCTGTTGCTTTGAATTCTAACCATCTACAAAAGTATAAGTGAGGGATGGATTAACCCTTCACAAAACGCCAAATTTTCAGCTGTCTCATATTGAAAGAGTTTGCAGACGGCGTAACAAAATGTAATGAAATTGGAAAACAATCTTCTGATAGGGCAGAAAACATTGTGGGAAAAAAGAAAATTTGCTCATTACGAGCAATTTCTCCATTTCCCACAATGATTTCCGGAGTCGTCTTCAACAAAGTGGTCCAATGTCACGATTGTTTGGTAATAGGTTAAGAGTAGACTCTTAATTATGAAAATCTGTATTGTTCTAAATGTTGATTTTGTCTTGTCTTTACAGTTGAGCTAGATGAGACTCAAATTTTCGCCAAAAAGACCGCCGAGGAAAACAGTGCCTTAAAGACTGAACTCACAGACAATAAATGTTTGGTGGAAAAGAAGTCAGAAATGGTCATAGATCTTCAAGGTAGGCATTCTTTCATTTTATAAATAATATACAGCCAATAAACTTTGAACCCTTTACCAAACGCCAAATTTTTTACTGTCCCAAATTGAAAGAGTTTGCAGACGACATTTCGAAATGTGATGAAATTGAAAAATAATCTTATGATAGGGCAGAAAACATTGTGGAAAAAGGAGCAATTTCTTCTTTTCCCACAATGTTTTCCAGAGTTGTCAGCAACAAACTTGTCAAATGTCGTTATTGTTTGGTAATGGGTTAAGCGACATAATGGTGGTGTATAATGCGCCTAACAGTTTGATACAGAAGCCGATCATTCAGAAACTTCCAGCAACTTGAGGTGGGCTTTTGGACGAACCAGATGGTTGGCATCTATCAGTACACTTACATGTTTGCCTGTGAACATTTTAGATGTGTTATTGTTAATTACGCTGTAGACTGTAGAAAACCCTCTATCATGCCAAATGACTTTATATAGTCTTATTCTAAACCCTGGTGTGCATACTGTATACCGATGGTTCAATGCAAAACTAAAGTAAGTCCTTCACTTTTGGAAAGTGCATGGCTTAAAATAGTCTTCCTCTAACCCAGGTGTGCAAATTGTATACAGGTGGTTCAACACAATAAAAAACAAAAACCCCTCACTTTTGTGAAGAACATGCTAAAGTCTTGCATTGAATCCTCATTATCATAGTTTGAATACTTTGAAAAAGGCATGAAATGGCACATTTTTTTAGAATGCAGATTCAACATATTTTTGTATTGGTTTTCAGAGCAACTACAGAAAGCTGAAGATACAACAAAAGAAGTAAAACAACAAATTCTTGGACTAAGGGGTAAGTGTTTAGAATAGGCATAGTTAACCCATTACCAAACAATAACAAAGTTTGACCAGTTAGTTGCAGACAACTCCGGAAAACATGGTGGGAAAAGGTGAAATTGCACTTTTCATGAGCTATTTCTCCTTATCCCACAATGTTTTCTGCCCTAGAGGAAGATTATTCTTCAATTTCATCACATTTTGAATTTTCTTCTGCAAACTCTTTCAATTCGGGACAGTAGAAAATTTGGCGATTGGTGAAGGGCTAAGTAGTATTTTTATCAAAAAGAGATTAATTTTTAGCTCCTTGAACAAAAATTAATGCTTTACTTTCACTTTCATTGAGAAACCTAGCCAATTGAAATATAAGAAAATTACTTTGTAAAGAATATTTGCATTTTAAGAATATTTGAGTTCATGGATACAAGTGCTATCTCTCTGATTCTTTCGCTAATTCGCTCATCACAGGCTTTTGTTTATCTTTTATGCCTCTCAGTAGCTTACATGTTGTAACGCTTGCTGATGAATCAAATAAAGATTTTTGTAAATAACTTTGAATTACCTTTGTTCTGACTTGTTTATTTTATCATTTTTCTTGATTTGTATTTTTCAGACCAATTACTTGAAGAACAAGACCAATCTAAGAAAAATGCTGAAGAGATTCAAACTCTACAGAGTGAGTGAAATAATGCACTGTTCTCTTATACTATAAATATTACACCAAGTTTTGTCATATACTATAACTCAATATAGAAATTTGAAAACATAATGACAAACAAGTCTGTTTCTTTCAAATGGTAGCACTTGCCTGTGTTAGGCTTTATCTTTTGAATTTCCTCAAAAGATTTGTTTGCCTTTAGTTCAATTAAACCTGATCAAAAAACATATTGGTTATAGGATAACATTTATAAAGATAGCAAAAACCAGCCCCTATGGGCAGTTGAGTATGGGGTCTTCCTCCATCATTAAGAGTCGGGCATCGCTACATAACTGAAATAATGTTGATGTGATATAAAACCCATAAAAAAAAAATAAAGATAGCAAGGGTCCTTCATGGCCCAGTAGAATTGGAGACACTTGGATTTGATCCCCACCATAACCTCTGGTTTGGTGGGAGTGTCATTTGGTGAGACACGTTTGAGTCCTAGCCTGGTACACATGAATCCAGGAAAGCGCGATATAACAGAAGAATTGTTGATACAGTGTTAAAGCCCCTTTTCTCTTATTTTTTTTTTCATCCATTGTGAAGGAAACTTGAAGCATGTTAAATTCCCTATGGATGGCTGCTATATAAAGATAGATTTTATTATTTTTCATAATAAAATGTGGATGGCTTATTGGGCCTTTGTTTATATTTTTATGTAACTAACTTCAGATGACCTGAGTACCGAGAAAACGAAACATGAAGAAACCAAAAGAAATCTCAGCGAAACAAAAAGTAAGTGTACTCTTTACCTTCAGTAAGGTCTACAATGATTATTTCTAATTTGTTTCCCCTCTTTATCCTGCAATTAATGTGCAGTTAGTCTGAATTTATCATCACCATCATCACCATCAAATTATCCTGTTCATTTGTAGATTCTACCAACAACTAATCCTCTCTACCCAGCCCGACTAGCTTTTATGGGCTTGGGGATCTTCCTCCATCAATTATGAACTGGGCATCGCAAGTGTAACTGAAATCTGTTGATGCTTTGTAAATCTTCATTACTTCATATTCATTAACAAATAAATCCATGATCAAGGATGGGTGCCTTGACTCCAATGATAAAGCCGACACTCTGTTGAGAACTAGTTTAGTCTCAAACTCAACCACCAATCACATGACCTCATCTACGTTTGTCATTCCAGAACTACTTTTGGACAGTCAGCAGACGTCTAAACAAAGTCAGAATGAGGCTACACAGCTCAGAAGTGAGTATACTGATGGTATGAAGTGTATCCATTTGTTGGTTTGTTCTTGATTTGTGTGTTTTCGACTTACTTGTACATTTGTTTTATTACTCATTCCTTCATATGAGGTGTTGAGAAAGGTCCAAATTGAAAGCAACAATAGACGACAAAAGTTTCCAGGTTGTGTGGCCCAGTGGTTAAGATGGTGGATTAGAACTCTGGAGTTTCAAGTTTGAGCCCCACCAACTCCTCTGGTTTCGTGAGGGGTGACCTTTGGCAAGTCCCTCTGAGTCCTAGCCTAGTACTGGTGGATCCAGGAAAATTGTCACATAACTGATAAATTATTAATATGCCATTAAACACCATACAAAACAGTCAAACAAAGCATTATTGACAAACATTATTTTTATCGTATGATTCCAATTTTGATCACTGGTTTAAAAAATGATTTTGGTATTTCCTGCTGCAAATCATTCACAGGAGAGAAAGGGTTTGATAAGGCATCCAAGTACTCAACCCATATCTCAACCAATACCAATTTTTACCAAAATGCCTGAGAAGAAGTAGAAAAAAGAACAATGTAATGTAAAAAGAGATTGCTAGGAGTTGTTTCGTTCTTATTACAAATAGTTCTCCACAAGTTTTGAGTGAAAATGCAATTTGTCTGCTGATACTTTTCATTTTGACCACTCATTAACAATTTTCATTAGATAATGGGTTAATTTTATGTGTATTGTCACCATGTTTTGATGTGCATAAATGAATGTCTTATATTTGGATTTTATCTCTTGTTTTACAAATGTTTTAATTTAGTTTTTGTGTGTTCCTGATTCTCTGCCTTGCTATATAAAACGAAGAAAATAACTTATTTGTGGATTTATTGAGATTCTTTTCAATGGTTAGATATTGATTGCTTTTTTTTTTTTAAATAAGATTCTTTTTGAAATATGTTGAAACATGATTTAAGTACAGTTAGGATTTCCTTAATAATGAAGTTCAATGCAAACTTTGTTTTATAGCATATTCCATGCATGCTTTGTCATAGAAATAGGAGAGTCTTTTTTACATCATCTTGATTACAGTAGTGATGATAACCTGTATGCAAGGTTGCTTTGTGTAAAGCTTGCGTTGATCGTTATATTACATGAGAGCAAGACTATGGTGCATGCATCATATATGTAAAGCAATTACTATAGTTTTGTGTTGAACCCTCAAATTATGTTGTTGTAATAAATGGAATGTGCATTGTACTTCAGGGGTTGCAAAGTCTGATTTTTTTTCATTTGTCCGTAAATGCTAAATCTTTTTCTAGTGGTTATAAAGTAAATTTTTGAAATATTTCTCTTGCCCATTAAGGCATTTGCTTGTCCATTAAGGTGTTCCACCTCTTATGTAGAAAAGTCAAAACAACAAAGTCAAAGATTTAACAAAACAAATAACTGAAATACTTTACATTTCAATTTATTTTTCAACAAAAGCAAAAACAAGTTTTCCATCAGGGGTGGACTACCCTAAGAGTTTTGGACAAGCTGGCCACATGGGCAATTAATTTTGCCACCTCTGTCTTTTATACACTACATGTCTAACCATTTTGCATGATGCATATACCAGCTGTGAACATGGACTGCCATTCACTGCCATGTTTTGCTTTCTTCAAGCCTATGAATGTCTTCAGTGTCTAAGCAGTAGGCAACTGTGAAAACTATGAGTGGATAATTTATAGAATGATATCACAATTAACCCCTTACTCTATTATACCAATCAGAACTACTCGGGTATTTCCATGAGCTGTGAAATACACCTCGGATATAAGTGTAGGGTTACAATTTTTCAGGTAAATCGGCATCCGCCAATTAACACATTTTCTAAGCGTGCACATTAAGTTGTTCAATGTGTATGGAAGTGTTGGACATACTGTTAAATCATTTTTTATCAGTAACTCATACCAAATGGCGAAACTATTGTTGTGACATGTATATTTGTTTCCTCAATCAAATCTAACGACTTTTAAGATTTCACATTTAAGATCTATTTTTAAAAACGAAAGTAAAGTGACGTCATTCTCGCGGGAAACAATATGGCGTCATCCCTATTTTTTCAGAGGTGTTTTCATCGGATAAACCGGATGTGTTCAGATTGCTATTATACCTCACTTATAAGCATTTGCTGCAGAAAACTTTGGAAACCACTGTGATGTAAAGAAAAGGTACCTCTTATGAGAAGGAATATCCATTTGTCACAATGGTTTCTACACATTAGCATAAAGAAATGTCTTTAGTACATGCATTATTTGTCGTCTGCTGTCGCTTTTAATTTGAACCAGTTACTAAATCCCATATAGAGGATGTGGAAAGATGAGAGTAATTCCAAACATGGAATTGTGGAAGTTATAAGAAGGATTGGTAAATTCTTCTGTCACAACTTTGACAATGAGCATTATTTGCATGTTTTATTGCGAATGTTGCCTTTTGGTAATAGAATGTGTTCCCTGACTTTACAGCTGCCTTTGTTTTATTTTTCATAGTTATTTACCATGTATAATACTTTTCATTTCATCAATATGGGCCACTGTGGCCTGGTTTTTAGAGTACATGTGCACATCTCTCAAAGATTTATACTTTCATGTCCATGTGTTTAAAACTGTCTTACCCTTTAAATCGCAAAGGTTACTTTATTTTTCTAATGAAAAGTAGACATGCTATGCTATGTTATGTTATCATACAATAAAGATTTCACAGGAAGGACTCATGTTCTGTTCACATCTAAGTTAATGCTTTTTAAGGTTCTTTTTCTTTTTTCTTTTTGATTTACATTAACAAGGAAAGCTATCATAAGAATCTTTGTGAGACAGTAATCAGAACTTGAAATCTCAAGGCCCCTCTCCATGTTGGTTCAGATAAAGGGAGTGGAAGATTTTGATTTTCACTAGAGTTAGTCTCATGGCAGACTAATGGTATACAGATGGTTCAACCTGTGTTAACAAGTCGTCGAAGACAGTTTAGCTTGTGGTCTTTATCCATTGATTTTGAGTCCGGAATTGCTATTTACCTGTAATAATGTTGATGTGAGGTTCGTAATGGAACTTTAAGTTATAGAAAGTATTTTTGAAAGATATAGAATCATGGTTAAAAGAGAAGAAATGTCTTGTTATCTTTCATCTTTTCTCACTATAGTCCCTCTCATTTTTGACAACCACTCTTTAACCATGCATCATAAGTTATTTAGTCTGACACTGTCTTAATACAGTGCCCAAGTCATTCAGAAAGCTCTAAACGGAGCTCTCTGAATGACTGTAGTCTGTATTAAGCTGTTAGTTGTCTTTACGATTGCATCAGCGTCTTGTTATGGCGGTTCTAGTACAAGTCTTGTAATTGTGTGCCTTTATTATCCTACTAGCACAAAACATATATTTTGAACTGGTCCTAAAATGATGTAGTAAGTTTATTTCCTAATCCTAATGTTATACATTTTGTAAGGAAAATGTGCTCTGAATTATTTCTTTGCATGTTTGTTGTTGTATGTGTCTGTATGTACATTTGCATAATTAGACTTGTGAAAAAAGTCCATTTTTTACATGACTGACAACTTATCAGACTTTAATGTAGATTTGACCAAATATTTTGCTGTAAGTATGCAACGGATTATGATCAATACAGTGTTATTAAATACCCTATAGCAAAGAGTTTGGAATCACTTTGAAACTGCAAAGACTGCTAAGATGCTTCTCTTGTTTGGCTCCCTACAATCATAGATTTTTTTTCAAATGATTAACAAATGGAATTGTTCATAGCAGGTTGGCCGTTGACCAAGCATGGCTTTGAAAAAGTGAATGATATGTGCATGCAACGTCTCCTTTCCGTTGGAATTAAAGCCCTGACATAAAGTTGCTTTTATGAATTATTTGAAATTACTAGTCCAACATGTGGTGGGTTTAAAAGGGCATGGAATGAGAGAATCTGAATTAATGTTACATTTGGGGGTCCTGCATCGCCAAGTGGTTATGGTTGCAGACTAAGAACTGGGGGGGGTGGGGGTCAAGCCCCACCCACACATCTGGTTTCATGGGAGTGTCCTTTGGCAAGAACACCTCAAAGCCTTTGACTTGTACTGGTGGATCCAGGAAAGTCGTTACATAACTGAAAAATAGTTGACATGGCATTAGACAGCACACAAACAAACAAATTGACAAATGTATGAAGAATTTGATCTTTTCTTTTTGTCAATTCTTTTATTCCTTGATTCATGAAATAGGTAATCACTTTTTTTAGAACAAACTTTTTACGTTTAGACATACTAGATGATTTATAATCTATATTGGATTTCATTTTGCTAAGAGAGAGTTAATGATAGGGTACAGCATTTAGTAATCTCTTTTTACATCAAAGTGATTTGAATAGCCTTGTTTTTATGTCCATTATGACTTTGAAATTGTTTTGCAATACTGTTATTTGTTTAAGCGTTTTATGTGAAATACATTTCCTTCATTAAATGATTTTTTTTTTTCATAAACCATCATTCAATCATCATATCACATAAGCATCATTCTTAGAATATGAACAGTTACGGAATTACGGAATTTCTCACAGAATAGTTCATCTCCTTTTATCAACGTCCATTTGATACTCATTTTAAATCAACTACAGCAGAAATCTCTTAAAACCAACATGAAAAAAAGAAGAAACTTCTCTTGAAAATAATTCCTTCTTTTGTCAGAATGCTCAGTTCAATGATATGATTAGGGTCCTGGGTGGCCCAGTGGTTAAGGTGATGGACTTAGAACTGGGGGGTCCTGGGTGTTAGCCACACCAACACCTCTTGTGGGAGTGTCCTTTGACAAGTCACTTCAGAGCCCTAGCCTAGTACTGGTGGATCCAGGAAAACCAAAACATAACTAAAAGATTTTTGATATGGTGTTTAACACC
The DNA here is from genome assembly GCA_947846245.1 of Cerastoderma edule. Lineage (NCBI taxonomy): Eukaryota > Metazoa > Mollusca > Bivalvia > Cardiida > Cardiidae > Cerastoderma > Cerastoderma edule. Next base: position 4,149,542 of record OX401413.1, on the reverse strand, counting down.
ATTAAAACGTAACGATAAAGTTGTCATTATTCATGGTACATAAGGCTGTAAGCTTGTGCCTTTAATCTTGACCCATCACAAACCTGTGACTATGTGTACAAAGTGCATCATAAGGATATTTTCAATCCTTTGTATTTGTTTTGGAGGCATGGACAAATTGTGAAACTCTGGTTTTGTTTAGCATGGTTGCATAGCATTTTCTATAGGTTGCATCTCATGGTTGGTTTAATCCTTTACCAAGCACCAAATTTTCGACTGTCCCGAATTGAAAGAGTTTGCAGAAGACATTTCAAAATGTAATGAAATTGAAAAACAATCTTCTGATAGAGCAGAAAACATTGTGGGAAAAGGAGAAATTGCTCGTTATGAGCAATTTCTTCTTTTCCCACAATGTTTTCCAGAGTCATCAGCGACAAAGTGGTCAAATGTCGTTATTGTTTGGTAACAGGTTAAAAGTTCCATCATCTCACTTCCTGTCTGTTTATATAACACTTACTTCTGTCTCTGATCCGCATCATTTGTCTTCAGCAGCCTGGAATGTTTCTGTCATTTTTGCAAGCATGGCATGGTGCACAATTAAAGCTCTCACAGTGATCAAAAATCTCTCAAATCTGTTAAGTTTGTTGTGTCCCTCTGGTACCGCTAGTTGTGTGGGAGTGTCCTTTGGCAAGACACTTCAGAGCCCTAGCCTTGTATACATGTATACTCACTCCTAACTTGGAGTTTAAATCTATAAATAGAACATGGGTTAACTGAATCCACCCTCCTTTTTCTGTAGTGTGTATTTAAACTGCACGTGCCTCTATCAATGATCCTTAACTTGAATCGTAATGAAACAAATAAAAAGGAATATATAGTTAAACATGTAAGTTTTGATTATGTTTTTTATTTGCTTTTCTTTTATTCACAATAAATTCAATGATAAGTCCGTAACTCAACACAATCTTGAAATATGAATAGACTACTTCTTGAATCTTATTGTTTCTTAAGTGGTTATGGTCTGGCATATAGCGCGTAAGGGACCTCGCGTTATATTTGTCAACCCCACTATTAACGCGGATCTAGCATCATGGCTCCCGACGACCGCGTTATAATGAGTCTGCAGTGTACTTGATTTCGGGAAAGCTATAACATAACTAAAAAGTGTTGACAAGGAGTTAAACATCTTAAAAATAATCATGAATCAAAACTGTTTAAGTCTGAATCATTGTGACATAGTGTGTGTTCTGATAAACTGTTATTTTGTGATAAATGATATTTATCTGAATTAATTCAAAAGCATTTTGAATGATGAAATGCTATATTTTTAGTAATCCATCAAAACAGATTAACCTGTATTTGATTTTCAAAGTTATTATGCAGTTAAGTTTTTAGAACATAAGTGTAGATAAAGGTTTAACATACCATGTAGCTTTGTTATATGCCAATCGTAAGAGATAAAAAAGAAGAAAGAAAAATAAAATTCTGCATGAAAATTGATCACTGTGGAGAGATAAATAAATCACAGTCATTTTATTTCATTCACAGGTTCTGTGTCATCCCATGTTTTTCGTTATCATCATGTTTTGTTTTCATGTCATTTCATGTTTTGGTTTTCATGTCATCCATGTTTGGTTTTCATCTAGATAAGCTTAGGCAGCAAACGAGCTCGGACGTAGACACGAGTCACCGAGATAAACGAGAAACGCCTGAAAAACGTGTCATACCTCACCTTAAACACCCCTATCAGTCGCCCGACACACCCTCACGGGTGCCCGTCAGTAAACGGCAAGGTAACAACAACATTGTCTTTCCCAACTCACACGCAAATTATTGTCTTCCGCAGTACGCTGCTCCATCTTGTTTTGCGGCAATATTTTCATTTTGCTTCCTGGGTCTTTCTTTTATGTAACAGCTCTACAGCTCAATGTGCTTTTTTTGGTGATCTCTTCTTTGATTCTGCTTTTAATATTGTAAACTACTGTATGTGTTTAATATAATTGTACATGATAACTTTACCTGTAACAGGTATCTTCTAAGGCAATCGATGAGAATCAATGTCTTACAACTCCTATACTGGCTTTTTCTGGTGTATCCTATGTTGTATAGAGAGAAGATTCAGCCTGTAAATTATTCAATATACATTTATCCACTTCATCATATTGTGCACTAAATGACCTTAGCTGTTGATGCACCTTCAAACACCATTCATTCATTCATAGAGAGATGATAAAGTGTAATGCGAAATTTGTGGAAAATCACTTAAAGTATAACACTAACAATTGTTGCCATTATATTATAGTTATATTCAAGATTGAATTTCCTTTACCAAAGTATCTGCCGGAGTATTTTCAAAACAAGTTTGACAGGTATATGGTTTAATGCAAGTTTTCGAACTAAACTGTTAAAACACTTTTCATGTCTCGGCCTTTTAAAAATAACTTCCCTCTTTTCCGTTACATTTCCAACACTACCATTAACACATTATCATCTAAGGCAAAATTTTGTTGGTTTCTTGGAAGTGACCTTTGGCAAGTCACTTCTTAGCCTTAGCCTAGTACTGGTGGATCCAGGAAAGCCGTAACATAACTGAAAAAATTATGATATGGCATTAAAAGCCATACAAACATAAATTTGGTCAGTATGTTTCTTGTAACAAAATGTTTGCAGAATTTAAAACTGTGTCATATAAGGTCATAAACTGAATCGATGGTCATATCAATGATATGTGAACACTGTAGTGGAACATATGGCTACATTTCAGGTCAAAGACATGTTTTTACCCACTACCAAACATTAATGGCATTTGACCAGTTTGATGCAGACGACTCTGGAAAATACTGAGGGAAAAGAAGAAATTGCTCGTGATGAGCAATTTACCCTTTTCCCACAATGTTTTCTGCCCTATCAGAAGATAGTTTTTTAATTTCAACACATTTTGAAATTTCTGCAAACTCTTTCTATTTGAGACAGTTGAAAATTTGGCGTTTGGTAAAGGGTTAAGCAAGGCTTAAAACACTGCTAAACTTATGATACAGATTGGTCCATCTAAGCATATTGAACTTGTATTTTATGTTTGTTTCACAAAATGTGCCATCATGTATTTCATCAACCAAATTTATTCTTAAATCAACATTTACAATATGATCCTTATTTCAAGGATTCTTGCTTTTGGGCTACATATTGTCACATCGTATTTTAGATCATTTATGTTTAGCTTGTACATAAGTATGAAAAAACAATGGTGGCTGCTTTATCGATTGGGGTCACTTTACCAATGCTGGCCCTGTGTAACCAATGGATGTCCAAAATACTGTTGAAGATGAGTATCTGTGTCGAGATTCAACCCATTACCAAACGAAAACAACATTTTACCAGTTTGCTGCAGAAGTCTCTGGAAAGCATTGTGGGAAAATGAAAAATTGCTTTTGACAAGCAAGTTTTCATTTTCCCACAATGTTTTCTGCCCTATCAGAAAGTTATTTTCCAAATTCATCACATTTTGAAATGCTGTCTGCAAACTCTTTCAATTTGGGACAGTCGAAATTTTGTCTTTTCCCACAATGTTTTCCAGGGTCGTCTGCAACAAACTGCTCAATTGTCTTTATTATTTGGTAATGGGTTAAAACCTCAACATGTGGTTCCACCAATCATTATTCTTTTTACTCCATCTGGCACTATGCAACCCATGGTTGTCTTAGAAGCTGTTTATGATAATTAACTGTGATCGGATGGCTTAAATATAATGAGCACTGATGGTGAACAGCCAATGTCCAATGTCAAATGTTCTTGTTAATTAGAACAATATTTGAACTGTCACATGAATGTTTTTGATCATTCAATCTGAGTTGACTTCATGAGTTGACTTAGTGTTGCAAGACTAAAGTAAGTGCTTAAAGCTTTTGAGATACTTACTATAATCTTGTATTGAAACCTTGAGATGCTTTACATCTGTTTTCTCTTTGAAATCTGCCAAATGAAAACTCAAAACAAACAAAAGCATGGGTATTTAAACCAGTAACAAGTTTTACTGTCTTTTGAATGTCAAAGCAAAGAACAAAAAATTGTGGCAAACATCAATCTTACTCATAATGAAATACATCTTTGTCAGAATGTTTTCAAGGTCCTATGCAATTATACATCTATTGTTATCAAAGCGTCAATTAAGTTTTACAACCTTTTGCATAAATTAGTAAGATTTCTTTATTTGTATGTGTATTTCAATTGCTTTTAGACCATTGTTTATATGTCTTGTCTTTTTGTTTTGTACTTCCCTGTATAACTTTATATCCAAAACATGTTTTATATAGAATTTGCATAGATTTGAATGTGGTGTTTATTTTTTTATTTGACCACAATATGGCGATGTAACTTTATTATTCAGCACAGATGTATTGAAACTAAACATTTTTTTTCTAGGTGCACTTAATAGTTTCTTCATTTATAGAGATTATGCATATTTGTATGATTTGTTGTTTTGTTCAAGCTTTGTTGTGAGAATTGTATTACTTCATTATTTTTATGTTTTGCTTGAACTGGTGAAGAAAGTTTAGCTGTGGCACTTTTTTTTTGGCTGTTACACATTGATTGTTGTATTTTGGCTTGTGGTTCAGACCTTTTACTTTATTTTTGCCCTTTGTCTGTAGCCATACAATTTGAACCCAATTTTCCATTCAATGACAGTTGAAAGGTACTTACATGAATTTTGAAAACTTGAGAATTCATGGCTTTAACCCTTTCCCAAACAACAAATTTTCGACCGTCCCAAATTGAAAGAGTTTGCAGACAACATTTCAAAAGGTAATGAAATTGGGAAAAAATCTTCTGATAGGGCAGAAAACATTGTGGGAAAAGGAAAAATTACTTGTTACAAGCAATTTCTCCGTTTCACACAATGTTTTCTAAAGTCGTCTGCAACAAAGTGGTCAAATGTCGTTATTGTTTGGGAAAAGGTTAATGTAAAAGATAACCTATAGATCCAAGAGTAAAAGGTTTTAAAAGTGGTATACTTTAAAGAAGGCGTTAACTAAAAATTCGAATGTCAGATATGTCTGATATATTATTGATGCTTTAAATTTGAATTAATTAATTTGACTTAGATATAACAATGATAATTTTTTCTCATTCAAAACCTTGAAAGGCCTATCCTGTTAGTTCTTTTCAGTAGTTTGCTGCAGATGAAGTTAGTATTTTTACCAGAATTACAAGTATGTCTATGGAAAGCTGCACAATGTGTTAATTAAGATGGAAACAATAGTGTTCAATGAAATTTTCCTCATTAATGAGCAATATCTCCTTTGTTCTATTTGTCTCGGCAGGTTGGTCATACCGTTAGAGCCGTCTGAGCCTAATTCAAGATATAATACATTTGCAGTATAATCACTGGTCACCTGCAATCAAACACAGCATGCACTCTTTTTCTTGGAGTGAGTTCAGGTTTTGCTTTGATGACTATTGCTGTGTACCCGTTCTTACTGGGAAACGCAATTGAATAGAAGAAAGAGTTAACACATTAGAGAATGCAACTTCACAGTGAAATTTTTCGGAAACCATTGAAAGATCTTTACTCTGTCCTTATTGGCTTTGTGTTTTCTCTTTCAGCCAATGAGTTTACGGCCTTAAAAGAAGAATGTGCTGGCTTAAGGAAGCGCATCCAGGCAATAGAAGCAGAAATGCATATGTGAGTACTATCTATAACTACTTTTTTGTAGCTGGACTTACTGAAAAATAAAAGAAAGCTCTTTCACCGTAACATGTTACCATCTAATGCCACATCATTTAATCTTGCAGCAGACTACTTTCAAAAAGCTTTGTGGCAAAAGGAGAAATTGCTTGTCTCAAGCAATTTATCCTTTTGCCACAATGCTTTTTCAATCTTTTTACATATCATAACAGCAGAACTGAAGTTTTTTCACATGTTTACAAAGCTTTTCTAAAGTCGCCTGCATCAAGTAAAAAAAATGTTGTCTGCAGGTGGTAAAGTGTTAATCAAGATCTTATAAGCAAATTTGTTTCTTATTGAAGCCTGAAAGAAATGGATTGAACTTTACATGTATACTTTGAGTCAATTGCTAAGGACTTAAGTTCCCATAGTTATTGTGACACAGGAGTCACAGGTTCAAACCTCACCAGCCGCACTCAGATTTTTTTTGGAATCGTCTTTGGGAAGTGCCCTGCTTAGTACCAGTGAAATCTAGGAACTCTATAAAAAAAGCTGAAAAACAAATGTAATGCACATACTATAGTATTACATTGAACCCTCAATACAATATTATCTCCCTTTCTATCCCAGGGCCAGGAGGGAGAATTCCGTACTTTCGCAAGAATACAACAAGCTCCAAGGCTCGTACAAGGCACTGGAAGCTCTGAAGGACGAGCTGCAGGACAAGGAGTCCATGTGGATGTCGAATCTGACGGACTCGCAGAAGAAGACGGAGAGTAGTAAGTGGGAGGTGAGACTCGGAGACTCCTATTATGTTCACGAGGTATATCTGGGTTTCGTCATGTTGACAACCGCATGCCTTTGTATATCGCATATAGACTCGGCTGTTGTATTCTATGGCAGCCTGTACTTACGCTTGGAACCTGTTTGTTTGTTTAGTTTTATATTTTTTTGCAAACAGATTTGAGTTGATGATTCAAAATCTGCCCCAAAGCTGCTGAAGACTTTAGATACAATTGTGGTTAAAAGATAAGAAATTTTCTATGAGCAATATTTCCTTCCGTTACAATGGTTTTGGCCCAATTTCATATAGAAAATATTCTTGTTCCTGCTATTTTTTGTCGTCTGATGTTGCTTTCAATTTGGACCAGTCATAAATTTCCTTTAGGGTGAAGGGTAATAGAAGTTCTTATTGTAGCATTGTACCAAACTCTGAAATTGATATTACTAAGAATTAAAGGGAAAACACAATAGAAATTCATCTTTAAATGGAATAGCTTTCCATTTCCCTAAAAGTGTAAAGACTTGTTCTTTTAACTTAAGCTTGTCTCTTTAAGCCTATCAGAGGTTTTTTAAACTCAAGGTTAGTTCTTTAAACTTAATATGTGTTCCTAGCTTAGTACAGGCTGTTGCAAAATGGGCAATCCTCTTACAAAACTGGTACAAACCGTCGTCTTCTTAGTTAGTAAAATTCATATTCAAATTAAATGTGACAAATTAATGTTATCAATAGAACTTGCATCTTTGAAAGACAAACACGGAAATCATTTTGAATAAACATTAACAATGGTCTCTCTTTGTCACATTGCTAACACATGTCTGCAGAAAAAGTCATCTAACGTTTTTTAAAAAAGTAAAGTAAGCGAGTGTAATCATGAAAAGTCTGATATTGGATAATATTTTCCACATTGTATATGAACAATGGTTGATTTCTATTCTTATCATTGACCAAAAAGATAGATAATAGAGATGAGAAGTATTTTCTCTGATCAGTCTTGGCATAATGTAGAATCCAATCAAGGGAGGAAGTTGACTATAATTAAACTAAAGTTAGGCTAGTTTTGTTTTGGAGCAATGCCCTTATATTGTTTGTAGCATGACACCAGGTATAGCCAAAGCTTTGACTATTGTGTATTTATTGTAATGTGCTTGTATGTCCCCATAATTTACCTTTTAACCCATTACCAAACAATAACAACATTTGACCAGTTTGTTGCAGACGACTCTGGAAAACATTGTGGGAAAAGGAGAAATTTGCTCTTGATGAGCAATTTCTCCTTTTCCCACAATGTTTTCTGCCCTATCAGAAGATTATTTTTCAATTTCATCACATTCTGAAATGTCTTCTGCAAACTCTTCAATTTGGGACAGCCTAAAATTTGATGTTTGGTAATGGGGTAAGGTCCTGAGGGTCCTGCTTGGCCCCATGTTTAACACATTACCAGCTAATGCCACATTTTTTTACGTCTTTCAACAGAAGACTTTAAGAAAGCATTGTGGTAAAAGCAATTTCTCCTTTTGCCACAATGCTTTTTTCAATCTATTCACATATAACAACAGCAGAACTGAACATGTTTTCATATGTTTACAAAGCTTTTCTGAAGTCTGCTTAAAGTAAAAGAAATTCCATTTGAGTGTTGTAAAGAGTTAAGATGGTGGCTTTTGAACTTTGCGGGTCTCTGGTGGCGTGTCCCTGGTTTGAGCCTCATTGATACCTCAATATTCCAACCTGTAGCATCATTACATGGGACAATGGGTTCAAAACAATGTTTTCATGAAATGTCATTTGAAATATTATTGAGCAAAGGTCCCTAGAACGATTGCAACAACATGGGATCTTACCTGTCAAAAGTAAATTGTTTTTTTGTCACAATGATTTCAAAATTTAATATTGACATCTGAAGAGACTTATTCCCTGAATAATTTGATTTACTGTCGGCTTTAAAACTGAAAGTAACACTTCAACTTAATTGACTAATATATTTTGAAATTTCTCTATTTTTCTTCAAATTTGAAGAAGCTTGAAGCTTATTATTACATTATTTGATTTATAGTATATATAATTGATACTTAGACACAGTGACACAATAAGTATTTCTTCATTTTGTTCAAATTTCTCACATTGATTTTAAATGCTGCCAGCCGTAGAGACATTTCCCCTCAATAATTCATTTGACTGTCCATTTCATTAAACAGTGTTATTTACCCCCATCAAACTAATTGAGTAACAGAATAATTGACTCTCAGACAGTGACTAAACGAGTATATTTTCATGTTGAACAAGTCCTCCCTATTTCACAATGGGTTCATATATCGTCTTCGACTGAGGCATTTTGAATGATTCTAAAAAATGAACACTTCTTATCTCATATTTCCATTTTTTTCCCATAGGATTGTTGTAGTTTCTTTATTTAAGTGTGCATGTTTAGTTAAATAGCAACCTTTTTCAGATTTACTGCATTTTTTAAAACCTATGATGCTATATAACGAATGATTTAAGTTTATAAAGGAAGAGTTCTTTAATTGTTTTGATACAGAAAGAAAGAATTTTTTTTTTTTATTATTTTAGTATATGAAAAAAGAGATCTTTGATTAAAATTTGTCTCATTACTGTTTGCTGCATAGGTACTTTAGGTCATATGGCCTGTGTTTCACAAACTTTTTGATTTATGGATTTCCTAAAGCTTGCTTTTCAACTCTGATTAAATCCCATTTGCTTCACCAAACTAGTCGGCATAATTGGTGTTAGATTGTTCAAGGTGCAATCGGATTCAAATAATAACATTGGGAGGTGAAATATTGAGGCTGAAAATGTTCTCAAATTAAGATGTTTTTGGAAATATATGCCTGTTGTAGAAAAATGGTTGACCCTTTCCCAAACAATAATGACATTTGACAACTTTGTTGCAGACGACTCTGGAAATTATTGTGGAAAAAGGAGATATTGTTCGTAACGGGCAATTTCTCCTTTTTCCATAACGTTTTCTGCTCTATCAGAAATTTTATTTTCCAATTTCATCACAATGTCGTCTGCAAACTCTTTTGATTCGGGACAGTCGAAAATTTGGTGTTTGGTAAAGGGTTAAGGTATTATTTGAAGGAACACATTAAGTCAAGAATTATCTTATGTATTTTTTGTATCCCAACCAAAAGATGTTTTGATGATAACATTGCATGCAATTATTGTCCAAGTTAGTTTAGGTCACACAAATGCTTCGTTCTGTGTTCATCAGAATTGCTAATCTCAGAAAATTAGGGTCTAAGGCTCGTACGATAACAGATTTATTCGTTTCTTGCTGACTTATATATCATATGATGTATGCCTCTATTTTCAGTTGGAAAAAGCCAAGGAAGAAATCTCGACTCTGAAACAAAAATGCGACGACTGTGATAAAGAAATTACTCGCTTGAATTCAGAGCTGAAAAGAGTATCAGGCAATTACTCTAGAATAGCAACTAGAAGTAAATTGGTGAGTTTAGACATCTTTTCAATGTCAAGTGTTAGATTCAAGACTTCGTCAAGTCCTTCATTTCTTCTCGAAGGACTTACTTGAGTCTTGTTCTGAACCCTCAAAGTATTGTTTGTGTAATTATGTGGTATTTTGTTTAATGTGAATGGATAGAACCTTTCAATCAGAAGATAATCATGTTCTTTTGACAATGGGTCCTGCGTGGCTCAGTGGTTAAGGTGAAGGACTTGGTTGTCCAGGGTTTGTGCCCCACCAACATCTCTAGTTTTGTGGGAGTGATCTTTGGCAAGTCACTTCAGAGCCCTAGCCTAGTACTGGATGATCCAGGAAAGCCGTAACATAATTGGACAATTAAACACTATACAAACAAATTCTTTTGACATAGCGTTAAGTCTTTATTGAATTAATCTAACTTGGAGATGGAAGTAATAAATTTGAACCCTGGCTTCACGAAAAACTAGCTGCTGTTATTGAAGACACAGCAAAATGGTCATGTAATCTCCATAACATCATATTGATCAAAGAAAGAAAGCTTGGAGTAGATACTGTGCAGTTCAGTCTTTAATGTGTCACAAATTCTAAAATTCTGGAAAAAGGGTTAAACTTGAATCCAGCCAAAACTAATCGTGGGAAAAGGAGAAAGGAGGAATTCATGTGATGCAATGTTATTTGTGTAGTTAGGTCTCTTTGCTCATTTATTTGATTATGATTGTTTAAATTCAGCCAAGAAGAAAATAAGGTACCATCAGGTTTGTGTTATATCGAATGAACTGAAATGCAAAAATCGCATCATCTCAAATGATCTATTCTTTTCTTGTGCCCTTCTAATGCAATGTTATGCTTCATCATGGAAATCTTCATTGATCATCCACTCTCTTTCTCTGTTCTGATGTACCAGTACTTCTACCTTGCATTTTCAAATGATCTCTTTTATTTCTGTCTTTGAACCGAAAGCTTTAAACCTTATAGTGCTGGAACCGACTTCATGCTTATACAAACAGGTTAGATCCAGACCAGCCGCCAAGTAAATTGGCAGCTGGCCTGTGATCTAACCTGATTGCTACTCTGAGAATCTTTCTTCATCTAAATTAAGTAGATATTGGAGGTTTTGGAAAGTAGATGTCGCAAAATCTATTTTTAGAAAATTACCCTGCATTCTAAGGGTTAACCATATCATCAAATAACTCATTACACTTTCTGTATCATCAAATAGGAAAATCTCTTTCTGTTGTCCATGATTTACAAACTATAATACTGTACAATAAGGTTTTCAACTTCATATATTTATCTATGAAAATGGTTAAAAAAATAACTTTCATTTTTATTCTTTATATGAAAATTATTACTGAACTATGAAATAATGTCCATGAGAAGCGACAATTCAATGTAAGGCTATAGTAAGTCCTTAACAAATACCAAGCACTAAATATGGTGTTGCTCTCAGCTCTTGATAAGTAATAATTCTGTTTGTAAAATATGTGTGGTTAACAGAAAATCAATTTTTATATCCTTAAGAATTGTGAATGTCATATATTTCATTTCTACATTACCAGAAATCCAGATAGTTCCTTCATCTCTTGTACCTGATAGCATTGATTCCCTTTCTACTCTTAGACTACATGCCTCATTGCTTTAATCTTTTTCTGAAGCTTTATATTAAGAACTTTCCCTTCAGAAGCATTCTTGGAAACTTAATAATCAAGCATGACCCTTCCCTTGTTCCCAGAAATTCAACAGGGGTTTAAGATTCTGTGTGGCCCAGCGATTAAGGTGTTGGACTAAGAATTCAGGGGTCCATCGTTCAAGCCCACCATCTTTGGTTTCGTGGGAGTGACCTTTTGCAAGTCACTTTAAAGGTCTAGCCTAGTACTGGTGGATCCAGGAAAGCCATTGAATAACTGGACAATTGTTGACCAGGTGTTAAAGAATACAAAAAAATAGGGGTTGACTTAAACTTTTGTTTAAGTGTTGGAGATGTCTCCGAAAAGTAAAATGTGGGAAAGATTTAATTGGAAAAGATTCTTGAAATGTCATTTAGTGACAAAGAAGCAACTAGAACATTGCTTATAGTTTCTTTTATGTCTCATTTATCTATGTTAGATAATGTGGTTGAATGTAGTGTGGGTCCCATTTCTTGTAAAATAATGTCAAAGGATCAATGCACTACTATAGTAAGTGCTTCACTAATTGAAACAATTACTATAGTATTGCATCAAACCCTCAATGTTCTTTGTTTGATACCATGTAACCAAAAGAGGTGAGAAGGAATTCCCCATAGAGGTCATTAGTACCTAAAATCTCTTGCAAACCCAATATTCTTAGATTTACTGTGCATATGATTTTTTTCACAATCAATAGTTTATAGTAAACTGAAGAATTTCCTATGAGGCCTATTTGTTAAGGTGATGATATTGGAACTCATGGGGTCCCAGGTTTGAGCCCAAACAACACCTTTGGTTTTGTGGGAATGTCCTTTGCCAAGGACTTCAGAGCCATTGCCTAGCACTTGTGGTACAAAAATTGATCTGAAATGTTTTCAAATTTCACCATCAAATGATTTTTTGGTTTACATTGTTTTATTATTACACAGACATTGTTAATTCCTCTCAACAAGTGACTTCCGGAATGCAGATGGTTCTACCCAGGCCTTGGCCAGCCCTTATGGACCATAGAGTATGGAGTTTTACTCCATCATTAAGAGTCGGGCACCGCATCATAACAAAAATAATGTTGAGGCTATGTAAAACCCATACATATAAACAAACATCTCACTGGTTCTACCCAGGCTTGGCCAGCCCTTGTGGACAGTAATATATAAGGTCTTCCTCCATTTTTAGACTCGGGCACCGCAACATAACTGAAATAATATTGACTGATGTAAAACCCTTATAAATCAATAAAATCTCACTTACTTGTGTGTATGTTTGTATTTTCAGATATCCTTCTGTTCAAGTATACCTCTGTTGATGCTGCTGTTTGCAGTCCTACTCGCCGTGTATCCAATGTTAGAGACATTGACTGCAGGGGCAACTTAATATCCACTGCCAAAAGTGTTTGTCTTATCTAATACAGTACATGTATATACAGTACATACATTGTTCTGCTTGGGCCACTTAATGACGACCACTCGTCCAAGCGAAAAAAAATTTGTCATTAAGAACATTGACTGCATCGGCAACTTAATGACGACCACTCATCCAAGAGTTTGTTATTGAGAACATCGCTGCCCCCATGTGTATGTAAACATGTATAGACTGTTATTTGGAAACCTGTTACTGATTGAATAGAGCGTAATATACAAGATATTGTTGCGCTTACAGTTGTTGAGTGTTTGTCCCAGATTGGATTGGATTGGATTGGAAGTGAAATGAAAATTGGATGGGTCAGCATGAGTCAATCCCTATTCCTTATGGTCCTGTGTGGGGTAGGTGTTATGGTGGGGGTGTTAGAACTTAATGAGATCCGCTGGTAACCCTGGTTTGGTGGGAGTGTCCTTTGGCAAGACACTTCAGAGTCCTCGCCTAGTTGAGGTGAACCCAGGAAATCTGTAATATAACTGTAAAGTTGTTGATTATCAAATAATAAACCTAATATGTTTACTCCCAATATAACTGAAATACTGTTAATGTTGCATATAAAACCCATACATATTGGTACATTTATATAAAAGTTTGTTGGAATCAGACTTTTAGTAGTTAAATGAAAGAGACGAATTTGTAGTAGAAGTGGATTACTTGTATTTTGCCCTTCTATGTTTTAAGCTACATACCTGTACTTTATTCAGACTAACTTTCAAATTTTCTTGCATAAATGTTTATTCCATGAGGGTGTTTATATTTACATGGATAAATGGAATAGGGATTGACTCAAGCCACTGTGGGTCTGTCCACATACTAGAGTATAAATTGTATCAGTGAAGATGACATATTAAGTCTTTATGCATGCTTTATTTTTCTGACAAACTCAGTAAGTCTGAGACATGATTGGTTAATATTTGACCTTGTCAAATATTAACCAATCAGGCCCCAGAATTACTGGCAAAGTTGATATTGCATTGATTTGGAATTTGACCAATCTTATACTATGAATCTCCTGAGTTTGTCATTGATTGAAATTGCATATAGGTGTTGATATTCTTATGCACTGATGATGTGAAAGTTCGATTATAGACAGAAATCCTATGGTTAGATAAGCAGATCGGATGAATTTATGTTTACTAATCATGTATACCGACAAGTATGAACATTGTAACCAAGTACTTATTTCTGCCAAGAAAGTTATTAAGATTTATATGATTATCTTTCGTTAAGCAGATAAACATCAATGTATACTAATTATGAACAATTATTATTTGTTTTGTATCAAAGGATATGGGTTTTGGCAAATCATCCAAAAAAGAAAATGGAAAAAAGAGAAAATGAAATTTTAATAGTTTTTCCTTTTTTCATTATTGTGTATTGTTTGGTACATAAAAAGCAATCCCATTACTCATATTACTTCATAAACATTTTTGAAAAAAAGTATAGATGTGAATAACACAAATTACTATGTTTGATTTGTTGTCATATAATTTTTAAGGAAATCAATGCCATTTGATTGGCAGATGTAATTGGCTAAGACAACATGCTGATACTCATATACTATTACCTTTACTGTATTCATTGGTTATAGTTATAAAAGTGCTATTTTCTATGCTTCCACTATTATATTTGAAAATTATCCATTATTATGGAAAAATATACCATTGTTATGAAAATGAAAATAAAAAATCCATTTTTATGGAAAAATTTCTTTCAGATGAAAATAAAAAAAAAAAATGCATTATTTTGGAAAAATAGTGCATTATGATTAAAAAACATTATTCACACTTCTGGAAAGAATAGTCAATTTTTATGGGAAAAAAATGCAAACCATTTTTGGAGATACTCATTTTCATGCTATGGCAATAGGTAATTTTATTAATTTAGCATCTACATGTACTTATGTATTCTCGTTTGACATTTACACACTTAGGCTTTCATTTAAGGCCTGTTACAATATACTGTCCCGCATGAAGAGTTAAGTAAAGAGCAAATTAGAGTTGGCTATGTATAGTGCTGCTATATTTATATATTAAAGAATGTTGCATTTATTTATGTCAATAATTGCTGTGAATTTATCGTGTTAACCTGCGTATTTCTGTGTGCTAGATACTAGACAAAAATGAAATAAATGAAAACCAAAAGATCAGCTTAGCATTGAATGGGGGTCCTGCGTGGCCCAGTAGTTCAGACGTGAGAATTAGAACTCGGGGATCTGGGGTACGAGCTCCACCGGCACCTCTGGTGTAGAGTGACTTTTGGCAAGTCACTCCAGATTCCTAGCCTAGTACTGGTGGATCTAGGGAAGCCATTACATAACTGTTGATTCAGCCTTGAACACCATACAAAAAATAATTGAATTAAATGGGTGATGAAATATGAACTAGAAAAGGCAAAGGTTAATCTTACATCATACTTGAAAAGTTTCAGCTGATGCCCCTTCTGAGTTTTTTTTATTTTCATACTGGAAAAACTTTTCATTTCCGTTTTTCATTGCTCAAATCTAATAAGTGCTGATCACTGCATATTGGTCAATGGTTATTCATTTTTGTCTAGTCTTGATTACTTGAAGTTGTGTGAGTATGAATTTGAACCTTTAAGGTTAGAGTAAATGATGGCATGTGAGGTTCTGTTAGAATGATAGAATGGATTAAGAATTGTAAGGCTAGAATAAATGTATAAATGTTTTCTTACTGCGGGGCACATTAGAAAAGACACAAACGTTATTAATGATAAAAGAGAGTGTCCCCAGTATTCAACCCATGCATTGAAGTATTAACTTTTTATCACATATAGACATAATTTTACCTGTAATAGCAGATGAAATTAAAACATCTTTATTAAAGAAGAATTTGCTCATTTGAGAAAATTCTTTTTTGATGAAAATTGTTTCAACATGTTATTGTGAACATTTAATGTTTGACCTATGATATTTTGGTTATTCTTGTAAATCATTGTTACATACATGTCTACCTACTGTATCTTTCAAGGGTCTTGTACGACCCAATGCTTAAGGTGGCAGACTTGGAACTCGGGGGTTCCTGTTTCCAGCCCCACCATTACCTCTTGTTTTGTGGGAGTGTTCTTTGGCAAGTCACTTCATAGCCCAAGCCTAGTACTGGTGGATCCAGGAAAGCCATAAGATAACTTATAAAAGAATTGTTGACACCGTGTTAAACCCAATATTAACAAACCAATATTATAAAAGTGTTGAGTAAATTTTTGACATCAGGAGATATTAAGTGCTGTCATAACTCTTAAGTTCTTGTAAGCCTCCATTTGTTTTACCAATTTTCGTCATTGTTATGCCAATGAATGAACTACATTGTAGATACTTGGGGATTAGGGGGCTAGGTCTATTGGTTGCAAGTGTACATTAACCCTTTCCCAAACAATAAAGACATTTGACCACTTTGTTGCAGATGACTTTAGAAAACATTGAGGGAAAAGGAGAAATTGCTCGTGACGAGCAACTTTTCCTTTTTCCACAATGCTTTCTGGCCTATCAGAATATTATTTTCAATTTCATCAAATTTTGAAATGTCGTCTGCAAACTCTTTCAACTTGGGACAGTCGAGAATTTGTTGTTTGGGAAAGGGTTAACTCATGAGTTCTTGTAAACATCCATTTGTTTTACCAATTTTCGTCGTTGTGATGCCATTGAATGAACTACATTGTAGATACTTGGGGATAAGGGGCTTACAAAGGCTTATAAAAAGTGTAGCAACAGGCTAGGTCTATTAGTTGCAAGTGTATAGAAAAAACACTTAAACTTTATTATATATAAACCACCACATATGTTCTTGTAATAGAACATATTAGAAAGAAAGTAGTGACAAAAGGAGAAATACTCATAATTAGCATGTTTCCCATATTTTCATTAACCATTGTTTAGTTACAAAATTGAATATGTCGTTTGTCATAGGATTGAAGCGTCTTGACGTTATTAATGTGAATTGGTGACTTAGTTTTATAGCAGGACTTCGTTTAAACTTTTTTGCCATCAAAAGTTTTAAAAGAAACACACAAAATTGACTTTGACATTATTGTCATCTTAAAATAAGCCATCTGCCTCATCAGCTTGTTTACACACAGCATTAGAAAATCGTTATAACTTTTGTGTAAGACTTATGATTGTTTCGTGGTAGACCCCTTTGATATGTAAGCTGCCTATATTGTTGGTATTTGTATGTGAATTAATGGTTATATAATGCACAATGTTTTTTGGTTGTAAAACGGAGGTGTTTTTATCAAGATAACTTTTGTGGTATTGAAAAGTCTAAAGCTAATGACATTAAAAACTATTTATTGAAATAGGAATGGGTCCTGTGTGACCCAGTTGATAAGATAGCAGACTTTAACTAGGGGGTCCCAAGTTTGAGCCCCACCGACACCTCTATTTGTGTTGGAGTGTCCTTTGGCAAGCCCTAGCCTAGTACTAGTGGATCCAGGAAAGCTGTAACATAACTGAAGAATTGTTGACAGGGCATCAAATACCATACACTGACATAATAAGAACTGCTCAATAGGAAATCCAAACAATCCTGTGAATATGAATTTGATTGATAGTGATGAAAAGAGAATTTGATCAAGAAGAGTTTATACTTCTTTTGTCAAAATGTTTTCAAACCTTTGCTTAATAGTGTATTCGAATGAGGGTTAAATAGAAAAATGGAAGGCTATACACATTAGATCATTTTTCACCTATGATTGAACTATTAGTTTGGCCCCTGGTAACAGTGGCGGTCTGTGGGTTCCTCGGTTCGAGCCCCGTCAATACCTCTGGTTTTGTGGAAGTGACCTTTGGCAAGACACTTCAGAGCCCTAGTTTAATACTGTTGGATCCAGGAAAGCTGTTACATAACTGGAAAATTGTTGATACAGCATTGAACACGGTATAAACAAGAGAACTATTAGTTACATAATTTTGTAGATTAGGGTATGTTTATTTGCAGCATTAAGAAATATATTTGCTAGATATCCTTTCTTCAGAATGATAAAAAGCTGAAACAAATAGATTAATGATAGGTTGACATGTTTGTTGCAATGAAAATATTATCTATTTAGAAAATATGATAAAAGTAGAAAAGAAGAAAGGGTTCTTTGCTCATCATGGATTTTAGATTGCTTATCAATCTTCCCCAGGATTTTTTTCAGGCGCTGGGGAGGATGGGGGAGGGTCAAGGGAGGGGGTCATCCCCCTTCCCTTTTCGATTTTTTTTATATATGTGTACCAAAATGGTGAGTTTTAAGGTATGTTGTGAAAATAAAAGACAAAAGAAAGTGTCCCATAATATATTTAAATCAACACATTTGCTAGACAAAAAAAATGAGTGATAGTCTACAAAATTAAATTTTCAAAACTCCATATACAGTACTTCAATGTGCATTTCTATTTTGAATACTCTACTTCTCATTGGTTTTGCTTTGAACCATTTATCCTGAGCTTTTTTAAATTGGAAATTCTGTAAGTCTAGAGGACATGCATGCTGAATCCCTTTAACAGTCTGAAATGAAAATGTGAACCTCTATTATTATTATCTTTCAGACACATCTTGAATCAGAAGTATATAGAAGTGTTGAGCAACATCCCATTTAAACAAAATATGTCCAATTGGTGTAACAGCCTCCCCCTCACATTTAATAGATTTATTCAAGGACATGTATCCATCTGGTCAATATGGAGTACCAATGTGATTCTCATAGCAAAGAGCGTATGGGCTCTCGAGAACCATTGTCCCCATTCAGCATAGATCTTTGTTGACATATAAATTAAATCACAAACATGATTTATTATTTATCGTATTCTTCATGTCAGAGTACTGTGAAGGTTGCAAGAAGACTACATCAAAATGAGTAGTGTTCTCATAGGTGCAAAGCAAAACAAAATTATGAAAAACTAGATCAATCATAGAAGCATCCAACTATTTTACAAAATTAAGAATGTTTCCATGACAAGCTAGATGTTTTCCTTCGTTAAAGTTTATAACAAACTTTTTTTCTGACATCCTGTGTTACTTCATGTCAGTTGTTAATTCTCAAGAACCATAACACCATACTACATGTATATTATTTAAGTATTGAGTATTGCAGCCAGTTTTTATCCTTTATCGAATATCATCTGATGGCTTGCAAGTGAAAATTCTCCATCAGTTCTATTATTACAGCCTTACTTAAACAGAAATGTTCTTTTTAAACAACTCACACAAATCCATAAGTGGCATGCAACTAATGGTTTGAGTGAGTTTTCTTCATCAACCAGTGAAGATTCCTGAAGGCAGCCATACGGCTTGGAGGATCAAGCTTATTTGAACTTTGATACAGGATTCCTATGTCTGGAGGCTGGTCAAAGTCTTTTTGCTTCTTTGTGCTTGCGTCTTTTCATGTCAGGTAACATAGTCATGACTAGCCAAATACATAGCAATCTGCATGTCTACCCGAAATGCCTTTTACAATGGGGCATCACTAGGAATTTGTTAAATTATTTCTCACTAGTCTATTCATTAAAAAAAGACAAGTTCATAGATAATCATGGTGTCACAAATTATTATTTTGTATGCAACATTTGACTCTCTGTCAACAGTATTTTATGTATTGTATACGGGTTTCCTGGGATTCACAGTACGAGACTAGGGCTCTGTCATGTCTTGCCTGAAGGATCAAACCAAAACTCCAAGTTACAATTCCTTCACCTTAACCACTTGGAGGTTTGTTCATTGTTTAACAAAGTGAACATGACTATAGCTGCAGTGTCAATACCTGTAGACATTTTTGCATACAAGAGGCACTTAACACATGGTCCTCATATTATAAAATTGTTCGTAAGAAATTCCAGAAATGAGGAGCTTGCTCAGGTTCACTTGGTGTATTTGTCACATTGAGCTCAACAAGTATTTTGACGTTTGAAAAATTACGTTATGCCTGAGCCCACCAGATGATCATTTCATCTCAGCAGTTTATGTATACAGATATTACAAAACCGGTTTTGGGCATATTTATAGTGAAACTAAGTTGCCGAGGAACTGAATTTTATAACTTACCCGGTCAAAATAATTCGATGTGAAGAAAGATATTGCCGGATGCAAAACTTTCTCAATATTTCCCGATCACGTCATATTAGTTTGTCTAATAACTTACCATGACAAACCAAGGAAATCGGCGATGTGGAGATGGATGTCTGAATCAGGATTTTTTACATTTATAAAACTCCCGTCTATAGTATCATAGAAAGTGACAGAAGCCATGTCAATTAAGTAAAGTCTATTTCTCACTCCAAGTGCGATCTTTTAACACGCATCATAGATCTTTCCTTTTAGGACAAAGCACGTGCCATAACGCCAATACACACGCTCATGTCTGTACCTATGACGACGTCGCATAAACCGAGTGTGTAAACGCCTATCGACTTTTTTATCAGCTGTTAGTTACTACTTTATAGACTGGCGGTTTATCTAGAATATACTGCCATTGACGTTGACTCCATTTGGGGTCAATTTAAAGCGCTGCGGACACATTTAGAGCGCCGCGGGAGTCAGCTAAGGCGCCGCGGGAGTGCTTATTTTGAAAGTCAAGCGCAGCGGAGCCGCGGCGCTTTACGGGGCTGGGGAAGACCCTGACAATATTATCACAGCCTGGCAACATTTGTTCAGTTGCACCAAACATTTCATGAATTCATTTTCAGGATAAGATAGAATGTTTCATATTGAACTATTTCTTCTTCTACTCACAATGTTTTCAACAAGCTCTTAGCTATCAATAGAACATACTCATTTAAGTGTTTTATATAGGCTTTAATCAATTTGATCCTGATTATCCAGAATGGGTGATTTAAGATTGACCAAGTAACCAGTTTACAATGGAAATTCATCATGTTATATGTATTTTGTACATATTGTATAAATGTATAGACTTTTTGTTTATAAAGACAAACTGTACAATTATGTCATCTTTGAATATATTAGTTTTTCATTTATCTAGTTATGCTAAAAAAATGATTGTTTGTCGTTGAATTTTGTTGAATTTCACCTACCTGTAATTTTGAACTCACTTCCCCTTTGAATTGCTAGCTTGACTGTTTAAACTTCTTTGTTCATATTGATTTATTTTAACAGTCTTGGAGTTGGGGACTTAAGAAAACACTGTGACAAAAGCAGAACTTGTTTGTGACAAACAATTTCCTTTTTGGTCACAGTTGTTTCTATCCTGTATACATGTTTATCATAGGAAAAAATTGTGGGTTTTTTATATTTTATTCTAAGATAGGTTAATTGTCATGCTTTAAAATTGCCTCCCACTAATGCTTTTAAATAAGGATGAGTATATGAATTGACAATGCCTTAGCAATTCTTTTCTCATGGTAATCTCAAACCTAATAAAATAAAGTATAATCGTTTTTAGTACCTGTTTTTCATATTATTTTATCTTATTACCTTTATGGATTCAAATGAACAAACAAAGAATGGAAGTAAAACATGATAAAACGGAATCAAAACAGCTAATCAAAAGTGAAAGTGTCGCCAGAAACGGTAAACAAGAAAGGAATGGCTCATACATGAAATCATTTGTTATGACGTCAATTATGACCGCATATTTTGTCATGTGACTGTGTTTTATATGGTTAGTGCCAGATGTCACAAATATTTTAAGGCACCTTGTTCTTGTCTCAAAAAATTTCACTGGTGACAGGGTAATAGATATAAGTTGATAATAGGATAATACATACCGGAAAATGTCTAAAATTGCATTTAGCCTAGCAGCTATTTCCCATTGTACCATTTTGATCATCTTTGACTGGTTTCGATTAGAAAGGCATTAGTAATTGGCAATTAAAAGAAATCAAAAGAAGAAAACTTCTTTCCATGGGTTGATTCATGTTTTGTTATAATGGTTTACTTTAACAGTCACTATAGATTATGATAAATAAAGGAATTTGCAGACATGAGAGCAACAAATTAAATAGTCAAGCTAGCCGTCCCTCCGATTGATCTTGTTTCATGTGTTGTTGTTGTTTTCTTGTCATGTCGCCCATGATGTATTTTCTTCTACCTTTATAATAATATAAACATTTACAGTACAGTTTCTCCATTCATTATGGTTAATTCCTTACTCCATTATATACCTCTCTTTGACTGCAGAAACCACTGTGACAAAAGGATAAATTTATCTGAATGATCAATTTATCCTTTCGTCACAATGGTTTCATTCTAATAACGTAATGAAAAATGAATAATATTTTCTTTTCCATCTGTCCCTGATGATGACAACAGACACTATAGAGAAAGCAATGATGGCTATAAATATTTTGTATACAAGTTAGATATTCTTGTAGAAAATTTGGAGGTTCAAAGCAAAACTATATTTAAACCTTCAGAAAAAATATGGACATCCTACTTCTTTTTAGTCTTGCTTTGAACCTTTAAAATATCTTTGCTTTTAAGCTATGACTTGTGGAATATATCACATGTCGTCTTTTTTCTATGACATCTTACTTCATTTGGTTATGACTTGATTTGGTCTTTTTTTCCCAGGAATTTGAAAAAGACAACAACGCTAAATGCAATAACATCAAGAAAAATGAAAAAAAAAAATCTTCTTGACAAATGACTGTAGTGTGTTTACTAAAATTAAAAGCAATATGACAAAAGAGTCTGCTTGTGATGGGCAAATTCAATTGTTTCACATTGTTGGTAAACATCGGCTGAAATCTTTGACCTCTTTTTCAAAGATCCTCAAAATTTGTCTAGTGGAAAATATTAGTTTAAAATGAAGACACATGCTCATAATAACTTCCCATTTGTAAATTAATAGAACTTTAAATACATCATTAAAATATTTCTATGCATTACTGGTTTTGTTGTTCTCTTTCAAACCATCTTCAAAGAATCCTATTCTCTCAGCTATTTTAACATGTAGCTTGGAAAATTCCCCACACTCTTTGGCATAGTGGTTAGCCCTTAAAATGCTGGGTTATATTAAAAAAAAAAAATGTTTGTGTCGTCTGCTTTCCATAACCTTAAATATCTGCTTGATTTTGTTGAGGAAAGATACTCAGAGTAGCAAACAGGTTAGATCACAGGCCAGCTGGCCTGGATCTAACCTGATTGCATAAGCATGAAGTCGGTTCCAGCACTATAAGGGTTAAATTACAAAACTTGAAATCACATTGCCCCTCTCCGTGTGGTTCCAATTCAGGGGACAGCATTTGAATTTAAATGAGAGGATGACTTCATCATTTACCAAATGCAAAACCTTTTACTGTCCCAAATTGAAAGAATTTGCAGACAACATTTCAAAATGTACAAAGGGTCCTTCATGGCCCAATGGTTTGAGGTGGTGGTCTTTTAACCCAGGGGATAATAGGTTTGAGCCCCACCGGTACCTTTGGTTTCATGGGAGTGTCCATAGGTAAGGTGTTTCGGAGCCCTAGTCCAGAACTTATGAATCCAAGAAAGCCAAAACATAACTGAAAAAATTGTTGAAACAGCATTAAACCCTACATAAACAATTTGTACAAAATTTAAAGCAACAACAGGTGACAATTGTAGATATTGAGAAATATATTCTTTTGATACCAAAACCAATTGTGACAAAAGAATAAATTGCTTGTCTCAAGCAATCTTCTCTTTTCACAATTGTTTTTAACATCATATGTGGAGGACAGAGGTCCAAGGGTTGAATTCCGGCCTTACATTTGGCACAAGAAATGGTTATATACCCAGAAAGCAGAATTGAGAGTGATTTATCTAAGATGTAAGAACTTGTTTCACAATCGATATAGAATAAATAAGTTTAAACATAGATATTGGGAAATACCTTAGTGATATAAAAACAATTGCCACAATTGTTTCAAACCTCATATGTCGCAATTGTTTCCTTATGTTGGGACACCTATAAATCATCTTGTATTGACTCAATCAAACAACTGAAAGAGTATTGCCTGCATCCATTCATGAACTAAGGAACTGGGTACTGTTTTTACTAAACAATTCGAGGAAAATATGTACAAAAGTCGAAACTGGAAAACATGGATAATATCCTAAATGGAATTATCATGTTGCAATGTGACACATCATTGGAAGCGTTTCGTAGAGGCGATTCCAACGATGTGTGACATTGCAATATTACTTAGCCCAACCTAAAATAAGAGGGAATGCTGTTTTAAATTACCCAAATATTAAGCATAAACTGTTAGTCAAACAAACTATCCACTGCACTTATGAGATTAAATTTTATTGTTATTCTAAGTACTCAGTAGAGCCATTTTGAGACAATCCTGATAGATACAATATCTGATGAGTCTTGGCTGTTTTGTTGTTGTAGGTACTCAGTCAATCATTTTGGGGTAATAATGTTTGATACAATATCACAAGGAAATAGTTACTTTTGATACTTTATCATTCTGCTTTCATTAACATTGAAGGTGTTTACTTTTTCTTGGGATAATGTATCTATGGTTTAAAAATGCCTTCTGTTTTAATACATAATGATGACTGACTATTCTTGTGATACTGTATCAATTGTATTAGTGCGGGGGCCTCCGTGGCCTAGTGGTTAGAGTACAGAACTTGAAATCACATGGCCCCTCTCCGCGTGGGTTCAAATCCTGATGAGGGATATGAATTTCCATGAGAGGCAGTCTCCCGACTGACTTACGGAATGCCGATGGTTCTATCCGCCTTGACTTGCCCTTGTGGGCAGTTGAGTATGGGGTCTTCCTCCATCATTAAGAGTCGGGCATCGCTGCATAACTGAAATAATGTTGATGTGATGTAAAACCTATATATTAAAAAAAAAAAAAGTATTAGTGTGATTGTATTACTGAGGGTCCTGTAGTTATGCTGGAAGTTTTGGGACTCAATGGTTCAAGGTTGAAGCCTCATCGGTATATCTGGTTCCATGTGAATGTCCTTTGGCATGATAATTTCAAGGCATGAACATGTTTCAATTTGATTCTAGGTTACATCTCATTCTGATTGTTTTTAACATGCAAGGATGAATGCCTCTTCATCTTGATATATTCTGTATTATGATGTACTTTTTTATGTTATCAGAATAAAATGAATTATGATAATTTTTCGCTCGGTTTGATTTGTTTATTTGTACTTTTTGTTTGAACGAATCCAACACCAGGAGAATAGATAACGAATAACATGCTTTCTTTAAGTTCGAAAAATATGTCCAACAGCGTAATTCATATCTCTATAATTGGTATCACAGAAATGATGGCGAAGAAAGTTTTTATAGCCTCAAAAATAGCCTTGTGTATTTCTATGATAATGAATCAATCTTAAATGTGGAAACTGGTTAAAAATCGAGGGACAATGGTTTAATCTCTACAAATAAGAAAGTATGTTACATGAAGATGTATCGTCTTTTGTATTACAGACAACTCTTACAGACAACTCTTGCAGACAACTCTTACGGAATTTGTATATTCTAGCATGTAAATTGTATTATGGGCCAGAGGCCTTTGACAGAATAAACTTATCATATTGCATTGTATTTGGTTTTATTATTTTAAAAGCTTTTATGATAATATATTGTTTCAAGTATGTACATTGAAGCATCAAATTTAATGGCATGAAATCATAAGTGTGACAGTATATGGTGAAAAGTGTATATAAGGTGAATAGTGTTCACTTTGACTCTTTGTATCTTTGTGATAGCTGTGTAGATATTCAATTAGAGAAAGATATGCTATTAAAAGAAATTGAACAAAAGAAATCCTAGTTTTCTTTGGTTTAATATATCCAAATGTTATTCAATTCATGTCTAAATGGTACATACTACTCATTAATGTATACCCCAACCATCATTCAATCCGTCAACCTGATAAACATTGCCTTGTTGGTGCGAGACCTATTCAAATCCAAAGTCTTAAAGGGAAGTAATAATATGGAAATACATCAAACCTGTTGCATAGTATAATAAAGAATTATTAAGCTAAAAATTTTTGTAGGGGCGTTCGGTGGGGTGTGGGATGGACGTTCAAGGAAAAAACCCTTGTCGCCACTACTTATCGATTTTTTAACATTTTTTGTGGATTTCCAAGTGTTTTAAAGAAAAAGATGTGTTTTTGATGATTGCTATAAAGGGAGAAAAAGATGTGTTTTTGATGATTGCTATAAAGAATTGTAATCTATTTCAAGACTGTCCCACTCGTGTAACATTTGTTGCTTTTGAAGTTTGTTATATGGACCAGCTTCCGAACAGAATATGGAACCCAACAGCATACAATCACAGCTAACAAAGAGCCATGGAGTAGCATGTTAAATAAAGTCCCATTGTGGAACTGTGTGTATTATAATTCTCATGGCTTCATGCTCTAACAGTCCACTCTATTGATAAAGAGTACTTTGGCTTGAAACATCGGAAATATATACTCAATATATTACTCTAAAGTCAGTTTATAATAAATACCTAAAAAACTTTGCAATGGGTTAGGAAGAACATTTTTTATTACCTCCCTTTATATTTTTTGGCATTCAAAATGTATTTCCCTAGGCATTGTGTAACTCCTTATTCCATAATATCTCAATGTTAATTATCTACTGCAAAATATTTTCTTTTTATAAACCAGCAAGCACAAGGATGATGATTCCTGATGAGCAATTATCCTAATGGCATATTGGTTTCTATCCAATAGTATAGGGAAAAAATGCTGTTTCTTTCATGTAACTTGTCGTCTGCTGTGCTTTCAATTTGGAACAGGCAAGTTCCCAAAAGGAGGGAAAGGGTTGATCATTAAAAAGAAATCTAACACACTCAATTGTTATATATGCAAGTCATTTTTATCTTGGTGAATTTTGTCCCACTAACAAAACAAACTGTTGATTTGACTCTATATTGTGAACTACCAATAGCAGGGATAGGTGTAATGATCAGCATGGAAATCTAACACACTCATTTGTTATATGCAAGTCATGTTTATCTTGGGGAATTTTGTCCCACTAACAAAACAAACTGTTGATTTGACTCCATATTGTGAACTACATGAGCATGGATAGGTGTAATAATCACCCTGGTATGACTGAATATAACATCTTACACTTTGTTTTTATATATTTGAATACAAGGTACAACATAACCCCTAACTTCATATATAACCTGCTGCAAAGTCTTGAGAAACTATTGTGGCAAAAGATAAATCCCTCTCTTTGAGCAATTTCTTCTTTAGCAAAAATGGTTCCTGTCTTAAAACATAAGGAAAACATATTTGTCTCATTTTTCTGAACGTCTCCTTTTGCTTTCAACTAGAACCAGTCATAAATTCCAAAGTTGGGATATAACTTAGTCCTTTTTGTGCATAGGAATTGGTAGAAGATAAAATAGTTCAAATCACCAAGTTAACAATACTAATTGCAGAATTTAAGGGTTCAATGAAGGATCATATCCAGTGCTTCATAAACATGAATACTCACTTACTATGGTATTGAACTGAGCCCTAGATTTGTCTAACAAACATATGATTAACAGATTCTCCTTTTATATATCCCATTGATTGTACTTCATCAGTAACAACCGATATGTGCTTGAAACAATCCTGGTCATTTAACTTATGACTATTCTTATCAGCAATTTCTTCTTTTACCACAATGCTTTTTTAATCTATTCACATATCCCAACAGCAGAATGAAAGGTGTTTCGCATGTTTACAAAGCTTTTCTGAAGTCGTCTGCTTCATGTAAAAAAATGTCGTCTGAAGGTGGTAGAGTTAACAGGGGATAACTGCAACTAAAGGTAGAAATGGACAACATGAGATCCAAGCTAAATACACATAACAATTTTTAATTGCAGTTTATTGGAAATTATATTTTACATTTCAGCAAGTTTTCACAATTTCAATGTAATCTTATCAACAAAACAAAACTATTAACAATAATAAAGCATGAGTACAATTCTGCATTACAAACATTGGTGAAACAGTATGATCATTTCCTAGCTACATATGTCAATTAACAATTTCAGTAAACAACATTTAAGCAGTGTGAAAACAGTGTGGACTTGCTCATCATGAACAAATGCTCCTTTTTGTGGCAAAACTTTCATGATAGACGAAACAATTCATCTCTTCATTAAAGATTTATTTGTTACTACGATTAAACCTTTCCACATAAAAAACGGAATTAGATGCTATCGCATGACAGAATATTTACAAGCATTGACAAAAGAAAGAACTGCTCAAATTCTTTTTTGTCAAGGTTATCTAAATGCTTACATATCAATTAAGCACTGCTTTTTCTATATTTATAAAAACCTTCAATAATTGTTTTGAAAGCTGTGTTCAGCAGACTGCACAGAAAGTGAACCTATTAATGTGGCCTTCTTTATCCTTCTCTGAACACAGCCAAAATAAACTCATGTGAGACAATAAACAGTGCTTTATTCAGCAACTAAGCAAGCACTTTTTCAGATAAGCTACCTGAACACCACCATTTGCAAATTAAAAGGCTGCTTTTCATGCAATTTCTCCTTTTCCCACAATGTTTTCTGGCCTATCAGAGGATTATTTTTCAATTTCATCACATTTTGAAATGACATCTGCAAACTCTTTCAATTTGGGACAGTCGAACATTTAGCGTTTGGTAAAGGGTTAACAATTAAATGCACACAATATTATCACAGCAAGGCATCATTTGCTAGGTTGTGCCAAACATTTCATGAATTCATTTTCAGGACAAGACGGCGTTTGGTAAAGGGTTAAAACATCTGCAACCATCCTTGCAGGCTATATAAAGTGTATGAGTCGATCATCAATCACACATTACAGAGGTCGCGAAATCTGATTTTGGTTTACTTGTCCGTAAATGCCAAATCGTTTCCTGTATTTGTCTGTATAATGGGTAAAAGTAAATCTATGAAAAAAAAATATGAAGGCCTTTGGACAAGCTGGGCAACGCAGACAATTGTTTTTCCCACCCCTGCCCTACCAGAATGGACATCAGCCTATGTAACACTGACAGAGGTTTTCATGTAACTTCGCCTGTTTAATCAACATCTCAAACAACTCTGAATGGTGGTATAAAGTGTACAAGTTCATTTCAAAGCACATCCTACCAAAATGGACACCAGCCTATATAACATTGACAAAGATTCTCGTGTGACGTCGCCTGTTTAATCAACATTTCCACCTGGTTCTGAGCCTCGATGGGCTCATCCGTCTGAAAGTCTCTCCCTGTCAACTTTGATCTTACACGCTCCACGATACTAATCGCCTTCTTACTCATGTTCTCCGCCTGCGATGTGTCACCCCCGGCCGACTGACCGACTTCGGCCACAGACTTTTTGTGACTAGAGTGGGTGAGCTCCACATTCTCGAAGTTGTCGCCTTGTTCTTGGCTCTCGGAATACGAGGGATCGGAGCGTTTACTCTTTACCTTGGTTTTTGTGGTAGCTGTAATTGGAGAAAAATGAGTAAATAATTTGGATGGAAATTATCTTTTGATCAGTTTCTTCATTTGAGATTGATCCATGCTAAATAAATAAGAGGACAATCTATATGAAAAAAACATTTTTTCTATGATATATTATAAGATAACCCTTGTAACAAAATAAAAATTGGTAAATATAAAGCATTTCCTCAAGTGTGAATTCTTTTATTATAATGGCTTCTACAATCTGCTTTTGAAGATGCATTAAAACATGTTATATGTTTGGGGTCCAAGCATAGCCAAGTGGCTAAGGTAGCATATTTGTCATATGGGAATGGGGATTTGATCACAACCAGCATAGTTAATTTCATGGAAGTTTCCTTTGGCAAGACACAATGGAGCCCTAGCCTATTAATGTTGAATTACAGGGAATCTGTGTTTTAACTTGATAATTGTTGGAACAGTTTAAAAGCAAATTTAAGGGAAAAAACCCATAAATTAGAGAAATGAGTTATCAAAGTGGACAAAGGCAATGGATAAGTTTCAAAGGACAGTGGTCAATGTGTAGAGTGTAAGCTTCCAGACACGAGGGTTGTGAGTTCAAAAACCAGTGAGTAGCGGGTTCTGCCTTGTGACCTTTGTAAACCACATTTGGCTTGAGTATAAGTTATGATCCAGGAAACAGAATCGAGAGTGATTAATCTAAGTTGAATTAACTTGTTTCACAATCGATGTAAAATAAATAAGTTTAAACTCAAGAACTTTCAAAGGTAAACAAAAACATTGTAATTTGGGAAAAGCCTAAAAAACAATGTCCCACTTACTATCCATGAGCCTCCAGTTAAGTAACGGGTCATAAACAAAGGCCTCCAGTACAGCCATTAAACTGTCCTTGTGTTCTCGGAGTACTCCCATAACACTCTCACAGGTCTTCTTGTAGTTTCCATCTATACCAGTCACCTGAAACAAGGGTCGGGTACCAGTCTATCATTATATTCTATATGGGAACCAGCATGACATCCAGTAAGAGAAATGCTTGGGCATCATTTGCAAACTTGCCATAATTGTTACATTTTACTACCTTTTTTTTTTTTTTTTTTTTTTCTGAACTTAAATGAAGGTTGACTTACGGTTCCGTTGAGTCCTTGCGATGGGCCATCCAAATGAATAAATATAATTAACTTTTGGTTCTTTCATAACTTAAGAATATTTGTAATAATTTTTGTAAACTTTACATAGTGATTCATATATGATCCAAATAAATGTGGTTGAACAGTTTAAGTTTAAGTTTACAACAAAAATAGGTCGTCATTTCTACAGGTGATTAATTGTGACAATGGTGTAAGTATAGTTTTCTGACGGACTGGCCAATGTCGCTGAAAAATTGCAAAGAAGCAATAAATATTATCTATCAATTTTGCGAAGACTGGACGAGAAACTTTTGGGCTATCAGAATTCAGCAAATATATAGTAACAAACATTTTCATAAAGTTTTGCAAAGGTAAATTATTTTTGTAAAGGTAAATTTAACACACTTCTTTATTTCTAAAACCAATACCAAACAATAACAACATTTTACCACTTTTGTGCTGACAACTTTTGAAAACATTGTGGGAAAAGGAGAATGTAACAAGCAATTTCTCCTTTTCCCACAATGTTGTCTACTCTATCAGAAGATTACATTCCAATTTCATCACATCTTGAAATGTCGTCTGCAAGCTATTTCAATTTGGGACAGTCGAAAGTTTGGCGTTTGGTAAAGGGTTAAGGGCTAATTCTCCTACGGCTGAAGTATGTAAAATTAACAAGATTGACTTTAACATTGGACAAGCCAAGAAGTAAGTAAAACTAACACATAAAAGACTTCAGGCAGGTACAATATCATAAAAACATTCTCCACCCACCTCCATAGCATTGATCAGCATACGGGTCAGTCTAAATGGAATCTTTTCTGGGAACTTCTCTCTCACCATGGCAACTTCAAAACAGTCCCCAAAATCTATGTGGATAATCTTTCCACTCATTCTGTCCAACATCAGGTTAGAAGGATGTCTGAAATTAAAAACAAAATTTATCTATCATATGTTTAACCCATTTTCCGGTTATCGGGTTGAGTCAAATGAAAAGAAATGTTCTTGCTATTTTCTGCTATTGACAAATTATGTTCAGCTGCTCATCTTTGCTTATAAGAGTTGTTAACCAAAGCTTACAAACAAACCTAAATTATAGAAATCAGAATGAGAAAAATTTGCTTCTATCATGATGTTATAAGAAAAACTCTTCTTCAAATGGTAATATACTTGTTAATATTTGGGGAAAATGTTAAAAGAAGAGAAATTTATGTCATCAGTCTTTTTTAAATGGAGTTTATCACCTTGTCATCAAAGTTCACTTATGTTATGAATTTCCTGGATTCATCAGTACTAGGCTAGAACTCTGAAGTGTCTTGCCAAAAAACACTCGCACCAGAGGAACTTGTGGGGCTCAAACCAGGATCTCATGAGCTCTAAGACCCCCCCTTTAACCCCCGGGCCATGCAGGACATCAGTTTCTCTCACCTGTCTCCTAATCCGAGTACATAACCAACCATAGACATGACGGCCAGGGACCTGGTATAATTGGTTCTTCTGTCAAACCATACCTATAATACAAATATATAGAGATTAACTTACGAGATAATGGGAATAAAAACATCTTTAACAAGTATAGGTGTCATCAGGTCAAAAAAATAAGTTCCAAAGGAACAATTTTCTTATCTTGATAACAACCATACGAGTGAAAGATTCTTTATATCATCCGAATCTAGTAAATCAATTGTGATAACATATTAGATTTAACTATAAGCCAAGTTTATAATGATGAGAGAGACAGAGAGAAAAATACATGCATTTATTGAGCATGAATACACAGGCACTTCTATGCTATACAGAGAATGATTTTCATCAAGATCAACACACAGGCACTTCTATGCTATACAGAGAATGATTTTCATCAAGATCAACACACAGGCACTTCTATGGTATACAGAGAATGATTTTCATCAAGATCAACACACAGGCACTTCTATGCTATACAGAGAATGATTTTCATCAAGATCAACACACAGGCACTTCTATGCTATACAGAGAATGATTTTCATCAAGATCAACACACAGGCACTTCTATGCTATACAGAGAATGATTTTCATCAAGATCAACGCACAGGCACTTCTATGCTATACAGAGAATGATTTTCATCAAGATCAACACACAGGCACTTCTATGGTATACAGAGAATGATTTTCATCAAGATCAACACACAGGCACTTCTATGCTATACAGAGAATGATTTTCATCAAGATCAACACACAGGCACTTCTATGGTATACAGAGAATGATTTTCATCAAGATCAACACACAGGCACTTCTATGGTATACAGAGAATGATTTTCATCAAGATCAACACACAGGCACTTCTATGCTATACAGAGAATGATTTTCATCAAGATCAACACACAGGCACTTCTATGCTATACAGAGAATGATTTTCATCAAGATCAACACACTGAGCTGTAGGAGTACGATACATCTAAAGAACATTTGTGACTTTAAAATATATACCATCAAATCTTACTGTAAGCCGTCAAAATTAGCAATCTTAAAATGTACAAATAAAGACGTACAAAGTTCTCCCTTTCCTAGTTCAATTTTAAAATTTGTCTATAGCAGGTATGCAATGTGTCTAATGTTAGTTACATATTATAAATTACTACCTTAATTGCAAAAAGGTTTTTTTGTTTACCTCTGAATTCGGACTCTTGTACCAGAGTATTTTGGCCAAGTCATCTCCCTGTGTGTGTTCTAGGGCATGTTCAAATACCTCCACTTTCTGCATCAACGACAGATGGTCATAGTCAGGCGCCATCTACAAGTGGAAAGTAAATAGCTCTCACTCTTTGTTACCGTCATTCTTGATTTGGGAAATAAGTGAACAAAATTAAACCAATTGAGATTTAATATCCTCTAACCCATTACAATGTTGTTCATAATCAAATTAAATCCAATCATCATATTTTCAAGAATCAAAATGAGAGGCATCACCATTCTCATCTACTTTTTAAGTCTTTTCTGCTCAGGACAGGAAATGTTTTAATTACAGAACTTTATATCAACTAAAATTTAAAGTCTTACTTTTGTTTAAATATTATCTATTCAAACCTATTCCCCAAAAAGAAATTGTGACTTAAATATTGTCCTAGGGATATGCTTTTACCCAATTGGGGACCTTTTGTTGTGTGCATGGTGTTTAACGCTGTATCAACTATTTTTCAGTCATGTAACAGCTTTACTAAATCCACTAGTACTAGGCTCGGGCTCTGAAGTGACTTGCCAAAGGTCACTCCTACGAAACCAGAGGTGTCAGTGGGACTCGAACCCGGTACCCTTTAGTTCTAAGTCTGCCAACTTAATCACTAGGCCATGTAGAACCCAGTACATTTTACCCATTGCGGACCATGAAATACTACTTTGGTTCACTCACCCTCAACATAAGCCTGTGTTCTATGTTAAGAAGGATTTTCTTTTTCTCCCTGTAGTCCCTGATAAGGGAGTGAAGAGTGTCTGTATGCGGTACCCAGCCTATCAGGCCAGAGTTGGTGGACAGGGGGATCACAGAAAACCTCTGGATCCTGAAACGAGAACCAAATTGTAAAACCTTCAATAAAATGATACAACTTTGATTTCATTTAAATGGGATTTTTAGGTAATTTATCCTGTCATCAGTGCCATTTCTCAACAAGTAG
This sequence comes from Cerastoderma edule, assembly GCA_947846245.1. NCBI lineage: Eukaryota > Metazoa > Mollusca > Bivalvia > Cardiida > Cardiidae > Cerastoderma > Cerastoderma edule. Next base: position 4,115,420 of record OX401413.1, on the reverse strand, counting down.
TTGTAACATTCATGCTTTGTATCATTGACCATATAGCATACTAAAGCTACCTATATGAATAACCACATAGAACAAGATGCTTTCGCTCATGAAAGAGAAGTCACAAGGCTAGTTAATAGGGAATATGTTACACCATGAAATATGATGTCACACACCATTATCATATGTTTTCTGTCTCTTTATGCTTATTTTTGTTTTTCATTCCTTTTTCATTTTAAATATATTTCATTAAATTGATATATTTAACAGAATAAATAGATTAGGTCTTATAAGAAAGCTATATAAAGCCATCAATACAATGGTACTTACGTCAAATTCCTCCTGAAGGTTTCAGGGTTGCTAAGCAACAGGGAGTTGACTAATCCGAAGAGTTGCATCACTCTCTCGTCCTGTCTGAGATCTTCGTGACCTTTCAACAAAAACTGGTATTCCTGGCCGTTGCTCCCTGTGGATTATAATAATCATATAATCAAATTTTGATTGTATCGGGTCAATGCCCCGTCAACATTATTTAAGTTATTTTACAGCTTCCAGGATTTGGCCAGTATTAGGAACAGCTCTACAGTGTCTTTGCTAAGGACTCTTCCAGGAAATATGAAAGTGCTAATGGTGAGGATCGAACCCAGGACCCCTGTGTCATAAGTCTTACAATTTAACTACTAACCCTCAAAATCCATAGTGAAAGAACAAAAGACTAAAATTTCGTCCAAGCTGAAGGCAAAGTAGAAAAAATTTTAAATCATGAAAAAAGACATTTCACATCAAATCAAGAAGAATTTGCTTCACAAATGCAGAAATTGTTTGTTCGGAGATATTTCTGACATGCCTTTTCTTTTTATAAATGACAGGCCTTTTCTTTTCATAAGTATTTTCAATTAAATCCTAATCAAATCGTCAAAACTCAAATCTATGGAAATCACAATCATAGTTTTGAAATTCAGCATAAAGATGTGACATTTAAAGAAGTTGGACAGTAAATTTGTATCTTCTTGTTGGAATTCTTTTGTATCTTTTTACCAAAGGGCCAAAAAACACCACTAAGTTCATTACCAAAAGATGTGTTTAAAGGGTGATGTTTTCATATGCATGTATTTATTACTAAAACTATTAATTCAAATAAGCATTATGTTGATAAATAAAATCTCATACCAAAAATGCTGAGTTTTCGTGGTCGCTGTTTTGATGTAATGACTGCGAGTGAGCTCTGAACACGTCTGATTTGAATGATAGGCTGTTTTGGATCATACGTCCCTGGTACTGCCAACTCTAAGTCTTGACACCTTAACAACTTGGGGGAAACATACTGCAGTTCTAGAGATGTCAACTGAAAACAAAACACAAAGCATAATTCTAGCAAGTTACAAAAATATGTTATGAGTAAAACAATTATGTGGTAAAGTGTAGATCCTCTCCCTGTCTTTCTCATAGATTAAGATTCTAATCTTAAAGTATCTTGCGCTCAGTTACAGTAAAATTGTGTCAGTTGTAGAATAGTTGACAAGTAGCAAAGAAATATGGTTAATTCCCTTTGAGAGAGTTGCGGATACAGTTACATGTTCATTTGTTGCTTTAAAAAGAGTTAAGACGATAAGGTTTGTTTACACTAAGCGATTAAACAAGGTTAGCAAAGAACTGCCGGGGTAAACTTGGTAAAACGTCGGGGAACAATGAAATAGGAGAAAATTTCCATTTTGAATATAAGCTTTGTTGTGTTGGATAAATAATAGTCCTTTTTTGTGTGTCACATGACTTTTGTAACCAGGTGACCAACATTCATTTTTCTGAGCGATCATCGCTTTCTTTAGACATAACTGGGATGTAAACATTGAAGTCAAATTGTGTGGTACACAATTTGTGAAAATACCACTTTAAAACTGATTATAAATAATGCATGCATCATATTGTCATAAAAATGCGCTGTTTCGCTGTGTTTAAACATGTTGTTTCATACTTATTTCACCCAGTTTTGCAGTCATTTGAGTACTATAGTTTTCTTTTAATAAAAGGAAAGTTTTTCTTTGGGTACCATGACAACAAAGACTAATATAGCTACACAAAACTGGATTGTTCTGTTATCATGGCCATTTTCAGACCGCTTTTACTATATAACATTTGTAACATCAATCAGTAACAATATGTCACTTGAGTCATCGTGAGAGATGTCACATATGAAAAAAGATGTCAAATTCACATGGTCATGAGAGCAAGATTGTCTGTATATCATTACGATATGTTCATGGTACAAACAGCAGTTGCATATGAAACATTTGTCAAATTCACATGGTCATGAGAGCAAGATTGTCTGTATATCATTACGATATGTTCATGGTACAAACAGCAGTTGCGTATGAAACATTTGTCAAATTTACATGGTCATGAGAGCAAGATTGTCTGTATATCATTGCGATATGTTCATGGTACAAACAGCAGTTGCGTATGAAACATTTGTCAAATTTACATGGTCATGAGAGCAAGATTGTCTGTATATCATTGCGATATGTTCATGGTACAAACAGCAGTTGCGTATGAAACATTTGTCAAATTTACATGGTCATGAGAGCAAGATTGTCTGTATATCATTGCGATATGTTCATGGTACAAACAGCAGTTGCATATGAAACATTTGTCAAATTCACATGGTCATGAGAGCAAGATTGTCTGTATATCATTGCGATATGTTCATGGTACAAACAGCAGTTGCGTATGAAACATTTGTCAAATTCACATGGTCATGAGAGCAAGATTGTCTGTATATCATTACGATATGTTCATGGTACAAACAGCAGTTGCGTATGAAACATTTGTCAAATTCACATGGTCATGAGAGCAAGATTGTCTGTATATCATTGCGATATGTTCATGGTACAAACAGCAGTTGCGTATGAAACATTTGTCAAATTCACATGGTCATGAGAGCAAGATTGTCTGTATATCATTGCGATATGTTCATGGTACAAACAGCAGTTGCGTATGAAACATTTGTCAAATTCACATGGTCATGAGAGCAAGATTGTCTGTATATCATTGCGATATGTTCATGGTACAAACAGCAGTTGCATATGAAACATTTGTCAAATTCACATGGTCATGAGAGCAAGATTGTCTGTATATCATTGCGATATGTTCATGGTACAAACAGCAGTTGCGTATGAAACATTTGTCAAATTCACATGGTCATGAGAGCAAGATTGTCTGTATATCATTACGATATGTTCATGTTACAAGCAGCAGTTGCGTATGAAACATTTGTCAAATTCACATGGTCATGAGAGCAAGATTGTCTGTATATCATTGCGATATGTTCATGGTACAAACAGCAGTTGCGTATGAAACATTTGTCAAATTCACATGGTCATGAGAGCAAGATTGTCTGTATATCATTGCGATATGTTCATGGTACAAACAGCAGTTGCATATGAAACATTTGTCAAATTCACATGGTCATGAGAGCAAGATTGTCTGTATATCATTGCGATATGTTCATGGTACAAACAGCAGTTGCGTATGAAACATTTGTCAAATTCACATGGTCATGAGAGCAAGATTGTCTGTATATCATTGCGATATGTTCATGGTACAAACAGCAGTTGCATATGAAACATTTGTCAAATTCACATGGTCATGAGAGCAAGATTGTCTGTATATCATTGCGATATGTTCATGGTACAAACAGCAGTTGCGTATGAAACATTTGTCAAATTCACATGGTCATGAGAGCAAGATTGTCTGTATATCATTACGATATGTTCATGTTACAAGCAGCAGTTGCGTATGAAACATTTGTCAAATTCACATGGTCATGAGAGCAAGATTGTCTGTATATCATTGCGATATGTTCATGGTACAAGCAGCAGTTGCATATGAAACATTTGTCAAATTCACATGGTCACAAGGACAAGACAGACTGTAAATCATTACCTGAGGCAGTTGTTTTGATATCCTTCTGAACACATGGTAATACAGATCCCAGGCCTGGGTTAAATCTTTCACATTTCCAGACTTCTGATATTTCTTACACCATTCCTGTGCTTCCATCAGGTCACGCCCATAAGCCTGGAAACGAATTAAACTTCTTTCATATCAATAGGATATTGTATCTGGCAAATTAAAGAGGAATTCTTTGTCAATATGAATATGGGAGAGATAACCTTTCAAATTTACAATTACCATATTGGAGAAAATTGAAAATGGTTTGGTGTAGGAGAATACTTTCTTACATCCTAAAATTTCAATGTCATTTAATTGAGTTTCGGTCAAAATCAATGTAAATTCAAAAGTTCAAGTTGAAATCTCTTAAAAGTTCTTTGAGCATTCACATTATGATTTTGTGCAAAAGTAAAATGGCTCATTTCTTCATTTATTTACTATTGACATATGTTGGTTTCTATCAAACTAGACCTGACCAAAATCCTGAAAAGACTTAAATATCTTCATCAATACACACAGCTTATCCCACTCAGGAAATTAAAGTTTATAACTATTCCAAACTGAAATCAACAGCAGACATTTAGCATGAAAGCAAAGCATCTTCTTTATGATATTGGGTAGAGACCAATGTGACAAAAGAGCTAATTTTTTATTAAGAGATATTTATGCTTTTGTGACAATGATTTCTATAGACATCCACAGTTGAAATGGCAATGTGAAGTGCATGCATTATAAAGTAAGGGATTAAAGAATGTAGGCATACATGTAAAATATTAATATTCAAATAAAAACAAAGTGTATTTCAAAAATATATTGATTTGTTGGTTTTATATAAGGTTGAATGCCATGTCATCAGCATTTCAGTTGTTTTACCGCTTTTCTGGATTTCACCATTACTAAAAAATATCAAAATAAACCCCAGCCTACCTGGTTAAAGGATGTTTCCTTCAATGTCTGGGGGCCTCGTTCCATCATTGCATGTAACGGCTCCAGGGTGGCGAACATGCCCTTTACGTTCCTCTCACCAAAATACAGCCTCGACGCCTCTTCTAGACCCTCATGCCATAGTTCATGCCATAATATAGCCACTCGGATCAACTCTTCACTCACCTAGAGGGTATAAAAACAGAGATATATTACACATATTCCAGGGTGGCAAACATGCCCTTCACTTTCCTCATATAAAGAGCAATTTATCTTTTTGTCAGAACGGTTTCTACCAGTATAAAAAAGTTTATTATTTGTCCTTCTTTAAAGTTGTCGTCTGCTGTTGTTTCAATTTGGAACAACTTGTATGAGGTACTAAGTCAACATATGAAAATAGCCTGCTGTTTCTACCCATAACACACACAAAGAAATATATGTATAAAAGGTAATAATGAGACATACCAGAATAGCCTGCTGTACAAGGGTATTGCTGTGCTCTCTCATGCTCTTCAGTATCTTATTGGCAGCGTTCTGTCTCGCCGTCACGGCCGACTTCGACGCCACGGTCAGCGGATAGATTAACGCCTGCGGATGTTCTTTTCCGACGTCGATCAGTAACTGGTGGATAAGTCTGCCCACCAGGGCGCGGGGATTGTCTATACGAGCTATCAGTTGGGGAATCACCTTTAATGTACACAAAACTATGTTTACACCTTAAAGGTATAGTAATTAAAAAAAAAAAAAAAACCTTTTCTACATATCAAGGGTTCAGTGCAATACAGTAGTAAATGCTTTATGTTTATGTTGGTTACATTTTCAACAGTAAACAAGCTGAGACAGGAAAAAATCAATCAAATTTATCAATTATATATTTAGTTACAAACTTACCTGTAGCCAGTTATCAATCTTAATTGTTTTGATTCCTTCGATCAAAGCTTCATGAACCTCCGGCCATTGACCGTAGTCAAACCACAGAGTTAACAACCTAGAAATAAAAGTGAAATATTGCCTCATACATGTCATCAGTTCTGAGCTTTTGATTTTAAATGGTCATTTTCTATCTAAAAGGATAAAAACTTGGCGAAATGAAAAATCATAGACCCTTGAACAATTACAAACAGTTGAATAAGTGTAAACACAGGCCTGCTATCGTTAAGGAATGCTCAAGCCTGAAAATCATTACTTGAAGCCTGAATTTTAACATCTTCAATATGAACAAAGAAAGAAAATTTAAAATATCAGAGCCTGAAATCAGGACCAGTCTTGAAAATTAGCAGGCCTGAAAGATATGCTGATTTTTTCTATAACATCTAATGATATACCAGTATATTGTAAAAAAATATTTTTAGTGATCATTTGCTTCTGATGAGCTAGTTATGAATGGAGAGAAACAGAAAAAGATGGAACTAATCCCTTTTTTAAACTTTCCAACAACCATAAAATATTTTTTAACTGCAGCTGAATTCTTAAGACTTACAAAAACATTATGAAGAATTTGTAACAAATGAATCTTTTTCTTTGTCAATATGGATATACCAAGTCTAATTACTGGTTGTTTAAATTCAGACAGGAAACATAAATGCAATTTTTCATACTTTTGTCTCTTTTAATTTGGGCAAATGAATTTTTTACCATACACAACATATAGAAGGACAAACCTCAATGTATCCTGTAAGCTGTTTTGAGAGGACAAGGAAATTGACTTGAAAAACCCAACTGTCGCAGGGACACAGTATTTGTGAATTTTGGCAGAATTCTGAAAACAAAGATGCATAAGTAAACTGAAAGAACATAAATTATGATATACTAGTAATCAATCTGGCGCAAATACATACGTTTCTCGTGGAATAAACTACTTTTATTGGTACTTAATTATTGTTTGCGTTGACATAGTAAAGGAAAGCATGTTCTGTAATGATAATTAAAAAAATAAATAAATATCAATCAATCAATCACCTGCCAACAAACACACATCCAAACTAACCTATGATTATGAAGTATCTTATCAAAGGAATCTAATTGAATCAAACCTTGACCCCAAGAGTTACAAGGTTGCCACCTCAACCACCAGGCCACACAGGACTCATAAAAGCTGCAAACTTACTGTGTCAGGCCGGGGGGTTATAGGCAGGTTGATGTCGCTATTCTGCGCGGTGGACGTATCCTTCTGTTTGTAGAACAGCACCGACTCGTAGTTCATCAGTGCCCACATATGCCAGGCCTTGTACCAGTTTTTATCGTAGTCTGTAGCCAGGCTGTAATACTCAAGGATGTTAGGGATGGTCTGCTCGTTAACGCCATTTTTGTTCTCCAACCAGTCTCCAAGCTTAAGGTAGCATCTGTAAATAGATCAAGTTTAACCCTTTATAAAACAGCAAATTTTCGGCTGTCTCAAATTGAAAGAGTTTGCAGACGACATTTTAAAAATGTGATAAAATTGGAAAATTATCTGGAAGGGCAGAAAACATTGTGGGAAAATGAGAAATTACTTTCTAAGAGCAATTTTTCCACTTCCCACAATGTTTTTTTGAGTTGTCTGCAACGATCTGGTCAAATGTTATTTTTTGGTAATGGGTTAATCATATCTATATGCATTCCTTTTACATATCTTATAACAAATAGCAAGGATAAATAAATGAATAAAAAACAAAATAGAAATATCCTCATTCACCCCATTCTTGTTCTCCAACCTATCCCCAAGGTTCAGGTAACATCTATAAATAGATTCAATTCAATCATACTTTATTGCTTTCAATCTACGTTTTAAGAGCAGAAATCAAGGATATATCAATGCATTTATCTATATACCTAATATGGGTTTTACAATGCATCAATATTATATCAGTTATGTTGCAATGCCCGACTCTTAATGATAGAGAAAGTCTCCATACTTAACTGCCCATAGAGGCCAGACAAGAGGGGTAGAACCATCGGCATTCTGTAAGTCAGTCAGGAGAACGCTTCTCATGAAAGTTCAAATGCTGTCACCGAGATTTGAACCCACGCATAGAGGCCGTGGAATTTCAAGTTCTTTATTCTAACCACTAGGCCATGGAGGCCCCCATATATTGATTAAGAAAAAACAGTGTAAAAAAAGAACATTTATAAAATAAGCGATAAACAAATTGCAAAGAGGTATTGGGACATGGCCGCAAGTATTTTCAATAAATGATATCAACCCCCTCAAATAAAACGTTTGTAAGAGATTGATACAACACAGACGTGTCTTGACAAAGGTCACTCCCACAAAACCAGAGGTACTGGTGTGGCTTGAATCTGGGACCTCGGATTTCTAACACTACCACCTTCACCACTCATTTTCTCTAATATGACCAGCCCTAGGCTGTAACACCCACCCCCAATATCAACCTCAATAGAACTGAAAAGTTTACCCCTAAGAAAATTGCTTTGGTTTTAACCCTTAGAATGCTGGGTAATTTTCAAAAAATAGATTTTTGCGTCATCTGCATTCCAAAACCTTTAATATCTGCTTAATTCTGTTGAGGAAAGATTCTCAGAGTAGCAAACAGCTTAGATCACAGGCCAGCTGCCAATTTACTTGGCACTTGGTAGCTGGCCTGGATCTAACCTGTTTGCGTAAGCATGAAGTCAGTTCTAGCACTATAAGGGTTAATTTACAATAATTCATCTGTTACCTTGCCATAAGCTTGTTAAGTTCATTTCTCTGCCCCACATCCTCTGGGGCCAGCAAGTGAATGGCCTTGGGCTGTAGGGACTGCTGTACAAACTGCTGAAGATTAGTGTAGGCCTCATTCTGCAAATAACACAAATACAACTAAACCTAGGATACTAAAATAAGTGAAAGGAGCAAAAGTATGCTGTTTAGGAAGACCACAAGTATATAAAAAAAAGGTAAAGGTTTTGTTTATTATAGTGTCAACCCTATTGAAAGGGCCAGCAAGTTTGGCTTATGGGATACTTTTCACCGATTATACCAAGTACCTCCCAACTTCTATCACTATGCCAGGCACTAACAGGAAATAAATCGGTAACCAATGATTAAACTAGCTTGCAGCTCACAAACTGGCCATTTTGAAGTAAGTCCCATAAGGAAATTTTCCGAACAAAAATCTCCCGGGGGCTTGAACCTTCAATCTCCCTGTCATGATGCAAACGCCTTAACCACTAAGCCACAGTGACGGATATATTCAATTTCAAATAAATTACATCTAATGTGATACAAGTTCTTCAACCTTAGTATTATCACTCTTGGTTCTGCTTCCTGGATACACAACAACCAGTGCTCATGACAATTTGTGAGTGAGTCCAAGCGTTTTCATTTCACCGCTAATAAGAACTGAACTCAGGACCCTTGGTAGCAGAGGCCTACATTCTACTAAAGCATCCCTGTTACCCACATTTACAAGTAAGTCAACACTAAGTAAGAACTATGGCTAGATAAGACTAGAAAATAATCTTGTGCATACAGGTATAATGTTTAACCCTTTACCAAACTGTAACGACATTTAACCACATTGATGCAGACTACTTTTCCCTGGAAAACATTGTGGGAAAGAGAAATTGCTCATAATGAGCAATTAATCAATCCTTTTCCCACAATGTTTTCTGCCCTTCCAGAAGGTAATTTTCCAATTTCAACATATTCCGCAACGTCGTCTGCAAACTCTTTCAATTTGGGACAGTCTAAAATTTGGTGTTTGGTAAAGGGTTGACACAATGACTGTATACAAATCAAGTTCATTGCCTCAGCCTTAAAATGTATCAAGTTATCATTTGTATGTGATTTTGGTAGATTTGATTACATAGACACAGAGATCTTCTGTACTAATTAATCTGGTAACAGACAGACAAATATACGTAAACCAATGGAAAGCTCTTCTTGTGTATCAAAACAACAGGGATTACATTTCGAGAATAAGGAGAAACCTTTTAAGGTGTTTTTAATCTTTTTAAAACAAATGTCAACACATACATCTTGAATCAAAACCAAGATGAAAGCTACTAATGGTTAGTTACAAAATACTTATGATTTAAAAAATTCAAAGTTTACATCATAGAAATAAAGACTACAAACCCTTTTTGAGTTTTTCCACATATATTTCAGGTAGGCGAATGTCACCTTAGGATGGGTGGTGGGTATAGGCTTATCCGTGTTCTTACTCGGGTCTGTACCCAGCAACATGATGAGGGTCTTGTTGGAGAGTTCCTTAAATGGAACATGGGTGAAAGTTGAAGAAGAATTTTAAAAACCTGAAATCTGTAGCTCATTATCCTGAAAAGGCATGTTTGCTATAGCATTATATAGGGACAAAAAGACTCAAAAACCTGAAATTCAGGAACAATTCTGAACACTTTCACCCATGATGGAACTGTATTGAGAATTCATCAAAGTTCCTATAGGTGTGGTTATTTTGAAAATTATCATTTTCTATATCACACTGTCAATATCTCTAGCGCAATTTAGATTTTTAGGAGAGAAGGTGTATTCCTTGCCGAGGATGTGTATTGATGCTCAACAAAGGCATGTTTTTTCTCACAGTCTCTCAAACCATCTTTTACTAGCACGTCTTTTCTTCATTTTGGAAACGGTTTGAATGGGAATTGAAGTAAAACGATTCAGCTTTGTTGAGAAATATGCAAAGACAAAGTATGTATTTCGAGTCATGAATGGTATTTTTCGGCAACAAAATTCCCTGCAATTGATGACAAAACAGAAAAACAAATTAGGGATCTCTCAGGGAGAACACATAAGTCATATTATTACTTTTGATTTTGTATAATTCACACCGTAATATACATTTTCATTGTTTGTTTAATTTTCTACAACTTAATCCTGATATGAATGTATCACTAAATAAAGAAAAAAACATCTACTTAAAGGAAATTTTGTCCTCGTCGTCTTTTATTCTTCAAGAAAATCTATTAGATGAATGTAAAATGCATTAATTTGGGTTTGATTAACAGTACCCCAATCAATAACAATTATCGGAGATAATTCTGTGCAAATAGGTACCCAGGGTGACTAATTATGTATGCGTTAATGGTCTTCGATAATCGGATGGTTTATACCTATAGTGTCACTGATAAGCATTATCTCTATACCTTAAAGGGTTAAAGGATTAAAAAACCTGTTACTTTGGAACTCCATTTTTTGAAACTATTACACTTGTGGTTGTGACAGAATAAGTCTATAATCTCTATACCTCATACCCTGAAAAGTTTATTTGCATTCTTCCTAAACCTAAATGAGAGCTTAAGGAGAGATATTGGTTGGGTAAGTTTTTTGCCTAGCTTTTCTTGGATAGAAGACCTATGGATACATAATTGCCCAACAGTCCATGCTATTGATAGTACAATTATTTCATTTGAGAAGAAATCTATAGTTGGAAGCAATTTTTTGTTTTGTAATGCTTGTTTGCAACTTTCCTACAACAGTTACAATGAAATAAAATTCTATTGTTTTTTTGAGCCAAGAGTTATTGTCAAGTTCTCTTTAGGAGCACAAACTTTCTCATTTAACTTAATGTATTAAGATTATTAATTAAAGATCATGTTACTTAAAGCATGGTGGTCAAGTGGGGGGAATCATGTGACTAATGTTTATGATCTTATGTCCTAACAAGATGACCATGTAGAGATATTTTTGCTTTTTTCACCTACTTTTGTCAATGATAGCCACATTGTGTACCACCCATAGGTTGACCATCAACTTTCCAGTTCTGGTGGTATATGATAACCCATGCTTTGTAACCGCATTATGTCTAAACACTTGGCACAGAAATCGCAGTTGACGGGCAAGCATGTCCAAAACAGTCAGTCTTCGACTGCGTTTCTCTGCAGAGTGTTAGACGTAAGGTCTTTATAAAGCATGGGTTATCATATACCACCTGAATCGCAAAGTCGATGGTCAACTCATGCATGCTACACAATGTGGCTATCACTGGCAAAGGTAGTTGAGAAAAGCAAAATACCTGGGCACAGTCATCTTTTTTAACCCATTATCAAACAATAACGGCATTTGACTAGTTTATTGCAGACCACTCTGAAAAACATTGTGGGAAAAAGAGAAAATGCTCGCAATGTGCCCTATCAGAAGATTATTTCTTAATTTTGTCACATTTTGAAATGTCGCCTGCAAACTCTTTCAATTTTGGACTGTCGAAAATTTGGTGTTTGGTAAAGGATTAAACATAAGATCGTAAACATTGGTGATGTGATTCCCTGCGTAGTGGTGATCCTGACTTACCAACTGCCCACTCCTGCGACAAAGACTGGCATACTTTAACCATGTTTTCATGTCTTCCATGGGAGAAACCACCAGAGATCTGACCTGTATGATTCTCTGCCAATCTTCCGCAACCCTCTGGCAGCCCTGAAATACATGTCACAGTAATAAGAACCTAAAATTATCTTTTCTCTGTTTGTATGGTGTTTAATGCCATATCAACAATTTTTCAGATTTCAGCTTTTTCGGCTTTCCTGGATCAACCAGTACTTGGTTAGGGTTCTGAAGTGACACTCCTACGAAACCAGGTGTCAATGGGGCATGAACCCCGAGACCCCCCAAGTTCCTAGTCCGCCACCTTAATATCTGGACCACACAGGACCCCTAAAATCATCTGTTCTAAGTCAAGATCCAATCAAAAGGGAAGATATGGGACTTCACCAATCCATCACTTTTTTATTATTTAATGAATCCTTGTTGGTATTTGTCTATCTAGAAGATAAGCTACAGAGTGTTGTGCAATGTCTAGGATAACTGTGAAGACTAATTCATAAGTGTCAGTCCTACCGTCACCTGCCGAAGATGAAAACTAGGTTATTGGTAATCACAAAATGTTGTCTTATCAACAAAGTAGGATTATGATTTGATAGAAGAGAGTTACCACTGTTACCCAAATTTCCGAGAGCAATAAAAGTTCTGACTAATGTATACCAAGAATTCTCAAAGAAATCAGACAAAAGAATTTGTTTCGAAATTGCGGATGATGGATATTCTACTTTAATGGAAATTGAAGAAAATCTCTTTTCCCTGATACAGGATTCGTCTTTGTCATGTATAGTGAAGTGTATTTACCTTGAGTCTATCCCACCACATCATTTTGATGGCATCTCTCCGTTCAGGAACCAACTTGTATTGAATCACTTCCTCCAGCTCTGACAACATTTGGACATTGACCATTGCCTGTAGCAAGAATAGAAACATAAATCAAATGAGGACAGTCACATTTAACCCTTAACCAAACGCAAAATTTTAGACTGTCCCAAAAATCATCATCTTCACACATTTTTTCCCCTATATTGATGAAGTTACAAACTAACATGAATGAATGAATGATGTTTTATGGCGCTTCGCCAGCTAAGGTCATGTAGCGCGCATCATGATGATATGGATAAACCGATATTAAATTATTTACAGGCTAAAATGTATTTGGTTAAAGAAAAATAAATAAGAATTTGTAATGAATGAATGATAGTAGATGATTGTAGATAAATAATTTGTAATGAATGAATGATAGTAGATGATTGTAGATAAATAATTTGTAATGAATGAATGATAGTAGATGATTGTAGATAAATAATTTGTAATGAATGAATGATAGTAGATGATTGTAGATAAATAATTTGTAATGAATGTATGACATTCAATAAGCAGTGATAATTTTTGGCCCAAAAAATCTCATAAAATTTCCCCAAAACTCATTACTTTCATTCATTTTAATCATTTTTCTATAGAAAAAAACCCACTGATTTCTAAGTTTTGGTAAAAAAAAGGCCATTGATTTAATTTAGAAAAAGAAAATCACTGAATAAGCAAACTAAAAAGAATAATTCTGATATTAGATTATTACCCCATAAGCCCTGCTGTAACTCTCCCCCGCCATGGCCGTAAGCTCTGTATCCAGTACATCCCTCGCTTTATCTACGCACTGCTGGGCAAGCTGGTAGTTCTCCGAGTGGACGGCAAACACGGCGCGATAAAACGCTCCGTCGTAACTCACCCGGGGGATAAATAACATGTACTCCTCCATTGTCTCCCATTGGGCTGGAAAAGATCAACATGTGAACAAGTTCAAAAATATAAATCACTTTTTCTTTTGAATAACAATGCAGAAAGTAAACCATATACAGTAAAACTGCACTCCAACGTCGATAAGACTTAGTACATTAACTGCAGATCCATGAGTGGTTTGGCCTTTCCTGACAATGGTTTCTACGAAACATTACAAAAAGCATTTCTTTTTTTATACATTACAATAACCATTGGTAGTTGCATTCAATATTGGACCAATCTCATTAAAACTTCATATGAGGTGAAATTTTACCAAACAATAACAACATTTGACCAGTTTGTTGCAAACTTATCTGGAAAATATTGTGGGAAAAGGAGAAATTGTTCGTAATGAGCAATTTCTTCTTTTCCCATAATATTTTCTGCCACATCAGAAGATTATATTTCAATTTCATCAGATTTTGAGACGTGGTCTGCAAACTCTTTCAATTTGGGAAAGTCGAAAATTTTGTGCATGGTAAAGGATTAACCGGCCATAAGGTCTGGCCAGGACTGGAAGATCCATTTGGCGTTTGGTAAAGAGTTAAGCCTTTAACAAAAGCAACAATTCCACAACCAATCGCATCACTCACATAAACCCCAGGAAGCTGCTGTCGCCATGGTAGCCATCTTGCTCCTGACTGGGTCACTGGCTATCGGCCATGTTTCGCAGGCTAGACTGTGTAGCTGGCTCCACTCTGCCAGTGCCTCGAGGCAACGCATCTGGCCCAATAGCAGGTCTACGTTGTCCAGGTGGGGTTCCTGCTTCTTCTTATATGCCTCCAGGGCCTTACCCCAGTCATGGAGCTTCTCATACCAACTCTCTTGAATTTTCTAAAACACATATCGTGGTTCAAATGCAAGTTTGTATAGTTTTTAATTAACCCTTTCCCAAACACCAATTTTTCTACTGTCAATCAAAAATTAGGTGTTTGGTGAAGGTTTAATGGTAGGTTTTGTGTATTCCTTGCAAAGAGCGTGACAGGTCAAAATCTGAGCATCATTGAACAACAAAATCAAATAATAATTCATGAACATTGTGAAACGTTTATACTAAAAAGCATTAACAACATTATTGTTTCTTAAACTTATCATCTTTTGTCATAATTAATGAATTTGTAAGTTTTTATCATGCATGGTTCAATACCATGTCAACAATTTTTATTTTTGTTACAGCTTTCCTGGATTCACCAGTACTAGGCTTAGAATCTGAAGTGTCTTGCCAAAGGACCCTCCAATAATACAAGTGGGCCATCTTAACCACTGGGCCATGCAGGACCATTAACAGTTGGTTTATCAGTCTTTCGGATATATGGTTTGTGCCGTGAATCAGAAATGTTATAGGGCAAGGCGTAGGAATATTATCCTGTGAGCCAAAGGCAAATCGGATAATAATCCGAAGCCGAGCTGGATAACTTTTCCTATTGAAAGACACCAATCGTCTTTTCTATTTATCTTGTTACCTTTATGGACTCTTATAAACAAACAAAATAAAAACAAAATACGAAATAAAGGAAACAAAAGACACAAAACAAGTAGAGAATGATGCATTCATGATGTCATGATTCGTCACACAAGTGTGTGATATATGGTTAGTGCCGGATATTACAAATGTTGTACAATACCCAGTTTTCGGTCCGTGAATTGCACTGGTGACAGGATAAAAAAATTCCAATAAAATGGAATAAGTAAAGTAAGAGTGTAATACATACAAGGTCAGCTCTGTGATGTTTTTTAGCATACTCCAACACTCCAACGGCAGACTCAGGCTGCTGTAACTTGTTGTTTATACTGAAATATTGAATAAAGAGTAGAGAACAGATTCAGAATATTCTATTCTGTTCTGTTCTAGGAAGGAAATGTTATCTTATATTGAATGAAGTGTAGAGAACAGATTCAGAATATTCTATTCTGTTCTAGAAATGAAATGTTATTGAATATGACTACCTATTCGATTTTGGGGGTTTAATTTTCATACTTTGAGCAGTGAAATCTGTCTGATAATTTTTAGTGCAATTTCCTCTGTATATGCAGGGTACATCAAAGTTTGTTCAGGTATATGTGGCATATCTGGGAAAAATCGATATCGCACTATATCATCTTTCCATAGGTAGAAAACACGAAATGTCTCGAGAGATTTTGCGCCATGATCGCGAGATTTTGATTCCGTGACGTCATGACCTAAAAATTCAAAGTCTTTCAATTTGGAAGAGTCGAAATCTGGTGTTTGGTAAAGGCTTAACACAGGTAAGATCATTGTTTACCTGATCAGCGACTCCAGTGTCTCTGTGGTGGGACCTCGATGAAACTCCTCCTCTTTATAATGAAGAGCCTTGGCGTAGGCTCGACACTTCATGGCCCTCTGTCCCAGTAACGATGCCTCTAATGGTAGTGGGCCCTGTAACAAAAGAATTAAGTTTAAAAGGTGTTTAACGCCGTGTCAACAATTCTTCATTTATATAACAGCTTTACTGGATCCATCAAAGCTATGGCTAGGGCTCTGAAGTGACTTGCCAAAGGCTACACCCATGAAACCAATGGTATTGGTGGGGCTAAATCAAACAAAGGGATTATAGTACACTAGTACAGGTTAGAATGCATGGTCAATAATGGAGAAAAAGGTTTCAAAGTGTATATCTCTTCAATAAGGTACAGTTTAATTGTTTTATTGACTGTTTACTAATACAGCAGCCAACCTACAGTGTTTCAAAAAATCCTGCTAATATAGTTTACCTTATCAGAGTTTCATTGTTGCATTCGCACATCCTATCTTATAACAATGTTCCATCACTACGCTTATACATTATATCGCAATTTCTAATGTTACGCTCATGCAGTCTATCTTATCACAGTGTTCTATTGTTACTTTTGCACACTCTATAACAGAGTTCCTAAAGTTCTGCTTACACAGTCAACCATATCACTATGTTCCAATCATTCCAATAATACAGTCAATCTGATCACAGTATTCAATTGTTTCAACCGTATAGTATATGTTTAGAGTGTTACATTGATCCTGCTAACACAGCCTACCTTATGACAGTTTTCCATTGTTACATTAGTACAGTTAGTTTTACAGTGTTCCAATAGTTCCCCTTATACATTCTACCTCTTCTCACTGTCTACCTTCTGAGTGTTCCAAAAGTCCTGCTAAAACAGCCTACCTTATCACAGCGTTCCAATATTCTCACATACAGCCTGCCATATCACAGTGTTCCAATAATCCAAATAATACAGTCTACCTTATCACAGTGTTCCATGAACTCTGCCAAGTTAAGGAGAGTCTGTGTAATCTCAGGTATATCCTGGGAGGTTAATGCCTGCTCCAGACTGTTGACTAGTTCATCTTGTTGATCCTCCGTCAAATCTGTCCAACACGACACAAACGCTGCATTGAACAAGTCCCTGCAAAGAGACGTGAGGGCATTCATAATGTCTGAGAAAACTGAAAATTCAAAACGTAAGTATCAAATTGGTCTAATTAGTCATTCTTTCCCTTACACAAACTTAGCTTCTTTGCAGCATGAATCCTTAAAAGGCTTTTGCAAAACAGAAAAAAATAGAAATTTTTTGTCAAAACTAAAATTTTTGTCCGTTAGATATTTGATCTTTATTTCAATGTGATGGAAATAATTGGAAATAGGAAAAAGGTTAGGAGGTATTCTGACGAGATTGTACCAAGGAGATAGTTCAAGTATTTCTAAGCATGTTGCATAAATATATATACTGACAGATATGAAATATTGCAAAGCTCTATGTATGTAGTCTCTTTAATTGAGTATTTTGGTTGAACAATTTAAAACAAATAACATTTTAAATTTACTGTAATCTTACATAATAATAAGCATGACTGTTTGAAATAAACAGCAAGTTGCAAGAAAACTTTTTCAATGTAAAGTCATGCATGTACCAAAGCACTTTTGAAAAGCACTGGCATGATACTTTTCTTCTATCAATTCTGCAATGACTTGCAGCAGGCCATTCTTTTAAGAGACATTGTGTGACAAACACAAATTGCTCAAGCCCATCTCTCATAACATTTCCAGATACAAGGAAGCTGGTCATCATTAATAACATTCATCATTGGGTTAAAGGCTGGTTTTCGCTACCTTGCCAGTGGGTTATAGGATTGAGCCAGCAACCAGCATGATCGCAGGGCGGGTGATGGAGATTGCTTCAACAGTTGAATACTCAGTCTTCTTAACCACTCCATCCAGTCTTCCTTTGATTCACGCCTTCCCGCCCCTAAAGCCTGAAATAGATAGAGAATAGATGGCTGGTGCATTAATCTGAAATGAACTTGAGCAAGGCCTTGGAATATCATCTAGTGAGCTGAAGGCAAATTGGTTTGTCTCACCAGATAATTATATGTAGCTGAGGCCAATTACTTTTACCATCTATTCTATCTATCTTATATGGTGTAAAATACCGTATCAATAATTTTTCAGTTATGACACATCTTTCCTGTATCCACCAGTACACCAGGGCTCTGAAGTGACTTGCCAAAAGTCACTCCCACAAAGCCAAAGGTACCAGTATAACCCCGTATTCTTCAAGTAGTCAAGCTAAAACATAAATCATTGGCATTAAAAGTTGCTTTAATCAGAGAAATTATTCATACAACTTACCGCATGTAATGTGTCATAGGTGACATTTAACTTATTAATCATAGCCGAGTCAGTTTTACTCTCTTTTGTTTTGACAGCATGTATTCTGTTTTTACGATATTTCATCAGAATGGGGTCATCCTCTTCCTCCGCAATAGTGGTTCCCTGAAAAACGGAAACATGTGTCGTGTGAAAGTCTTGGATTTTCTTATGTGGACAGCGAGGTACTATTTCCCTTTTATTGGATTTTGAGTCCAATTAAAATTAAAAGTATGAGTAAAGTGTTTTTTGAGGTGTTGTGAAAAACCTATGCGACAAATTGGAAAAATTGCTTTAAGTTAATCTTTCCTTTGTTGATATCTTCTGATGTTGCATCAAGATTAACCGATATCAAGCAAGCATTTAAGATAGTTTACCATAAAAGTGTTACATATTCACCTTTAAAATCCGACACATGAGGATGTTGTACTGCTGGTGGTGTATCTTGTGCCGGGTCGTGATCTTGTTCACCATTGGGATGAAGATGAGAAACTTCTTTCCCAACTGCATGATGAGAGCACACAGCGTGTCCATGGCGGTCATCTGAAGGTCAATGGCGTTGTCCAGTGTCCTGGTCAACGGATGAATTATCCTTGACGCAAACTCCGTCAAATCCAGACTGTCTGATAACCGGTCTATTGTCTCTAGAGCTATTCTGTGAAATACATAAATACATAATGTTTATTGCATTATAAATATTTATTTTTTTCTTTTTATATGGGTTTTACATCACATCAACATTATTTCAGTTATGTAGTGATGCTCGACTATTAATGATGGAGGAAGACCCCATACTCAACTGCTCATAAGGGCTGGTCAGGGTGGGTAGAACCATCCGTACTCCGTAAGTCAGTCGGGAGACTGCGTCTCATGAAAATCCATATCCCTTTCAGGATTTGAACCCACGTGGAGAGGGGCCATGTGATTTCAAGTTCTGTACTCTAACCACTAGGCCACTAAGGCCCCGCATTATAAATATAACATGTTATATAGCAAATAAGGCACACTTGTTTGCAATGAAAGGAATTGAACATTCAACAAATTCATCTGATAGGAATTCGACAAATCCTCCCCCCTCATGATTGTAAGGGGTGTTGATACTATGGGGTATTAACTCTTTACCACCTTCAGGCGACATTATTTTTACCTGAAGCAGACAACTTTAGAAAAGCTTTGCAAACATGTGAAAAACATGTCAGTTCTGCTGTTGCGATATGTGCAAAGATTGAAAAATGATTGTGGCCGAAGGAGAAATTACTTGTCACAAGCAATTTCGCCTTTTGCATTGTGGGTTATTCCTGGAAATTTTCACTTCTTAGTTAAATGAGTAACAGTGTGTTTATGAGTTGTAACATGTTTAATGCTTACTTTCGAACTTGTAGCGGGACATCTTGCGAGTCAAACAACTTTACGACCGGTGGTAATAAGAGGTGTAAATAGTCGTCTAGATTTGCTCCGAACAACTGAAGGGCATTCAACAGCTGAAACAGAAGGATTAATATAAACTTCACCATTATGAGACAATAAAGGTCCTCGCCAATAATACAGTACATAATTTTACTGCAGTACTATGACAAAAATGAGCAGATATCTAAAACATCTCACAAACTGAAATGAGCATCTATATGTAAAATTTCTGTTTAGTAGCATAATTGCATCTGAATAATATGGGTAATTTTAAGTAATAAGGGTAATTACAAATAACATGTTTAATTACAAATAATGAGGGTAATTACAAATTAAAAAGGTAATTACAATACTCATGTACAAAATTGATTCTCACCTGAGCTGTGACGGATCTACCACTGCTCGAGTCATGCATGAACACTTTCAATATCTGTGGAATAATCTGGGGTAGGTAAATCTTAAACTCCGTGCCCAGGGCGGACACAATTTGCTCTATCAGTATGATGATGGTAGTCTGCATTGGGCTATTTGGGGTCCAAAACTCCTGAAAGTTTAAAGAACATGTGATGGTTTACTGCAATACTAAATGCAGTCCAAAACTCCTGAAATTGTAAACAAAAATATGTGATGGTATAATGCAATACTAAACAGAGTACAAAACCCCTATAATTGTAAACAAAAAAAAGTGATGGTAAAATGCAATACTAAATGGAGTCTAAAACTCCAGAATTGTAAACAAAAGTCATTGGTGACATTAACAGGGTTCTGAAGTAACTTGCCAAAGGTCAATCCCACAAAACCAGACATGTCGGTGGGGCTCAAACCCGGACCCTCAAATTATAAGTCTGTCAGCTTAACCACTGGGCCATGCAGGATCCCAATTAGCAAATAAAAGGGAAACAAATGTTAACCTTTTCACTTCTATGGCACTTTGTGACTGGTCCAATTTGCAAGTAATGAGAGACGACAAGAAATGACATGAGGAAAATACGTTTTCTTTAGGATATCGGTCATCGCAATAAAAATTATTAATTTCTCAATAGAAGCATTTTTATCTTTTTGTCACAGTGGTTTCTCAAGCTTTGCAGATGTGTAAAAGTAAAGGATCAAGGCGGTAAGTCACCATGCAACAATTCCAATGACAACATTTTGATAATAATTTGCCACAGGGAACATAAAAACCTTATTATGCCCTACCTTAATTAGGCTGAAAATGTCATCCAAATAGTTTTTGATATGGTGTTTGACTATGGCCATCAGCGTTGCAAGCTGTTGAAAGAAAAACTGAAACAAAAAGTCAATTCTATCATTAACAAAAGCATGATTCTTCATACCTAGCACAAAGTAAATCAATTATTAGTTCATACAGGATTTAACACTGTGTCAACAATTTTAGAAATACATTACAGCTTTCCAGAATTCACCAGTTCAACGCTAGAGCTCTGTAGTGTCTTGCCAAAAAAGCACTGTCATGAGACCAGAGGTAACAGTGGTGCTCGAACTACGAATTTCAATAACCACTCAGGATCCAACTCTGGTAAGCAGAAGGCCTTAGGATAGTTCGTACTCTATTGGAAGACTTTATCTTTTTTTTAAAAATTACTTTGAATTACTTCTGCATGGGCATTTGATTTGGGTATTTTTCATTAAGTATTTTTAGAGCAAAGCTTTTCTCTGATGAGAGGAAGCAGAATCAAGAGTAATAAATCAAAGTTGTAAGAGCTTGTTTCACAAATGATGTAAATGTAAATAAGTTTGAACTAAACTATCAATTTTACTACCTTCATCTGCTGGCATGATCATTTGAACCTTTCTATCTAAATATGGGTATTGGTGGGACCTTAACCCATGACCCTTCAATTCAAAGACCACCACCTTGATCACTGGGCCACATAGGCCCCCAAATTCGTACAAGCCTTCATATTTATTGCAGGTTTTTTTCAATAAGTCAAAATATAAACGAATAAATTCACATCTACTTACATCTAAGAAATTAGGATCAGTTGATCTTATCACAGTTATGTATGCGGGAATAACTTGTTGGATGTATGGGACACATTTAAATCCTAAACTCTTAAAGATGAATGTAATTGCCTGGACCACCATGGTGTGGTGTTTGGACAATGCCGGGTCTCGAACAATCCGCATCAACGTGGCGATGGCAATTGCAGGATAGAACTCTTCCAGGGTGGTGGAGGCACTCATGTTAGCCAGCATAACATTGGTAGTTTCTAGAGGATGAAATCATAGTGGATAAATCAAGTGGATAAATCAGAGATCTAAATCTTGCATTTTATAGAAGACAGATTCTTTACATATACAGTGCAAGCATGTCAGTTGAGGTTTCTAGACCATTGGTTGATTCCAAATGATGAAATGATAATTGAATAAACCAGAGATCTAGCTGGGTTCATTTAAAATCAAAATTTTAATATGGCTCAAAAGGTTAATAATAAGTAAAAGTGTTCAGTTTATGTTAAAACTTATTTGACAACTAGAAATGCTTTGAGTTCTTATACAAATTTGGGTTAATGCTGCCTTAACTAAATTCATAAGTCTTTATAAAACCAGGTAGAAGCAATGATGACAAAAGAATAAAATGTGCAATGGAAACAATTTATCCTTTTGTCACAATGTCTCTTAGAAACTGCGGTATTAACCCATTACCAAAAAATAAAAATATTTGACCAGTTTGTTGCCGACGACTTTTGAAAACATTCAGGGAAAAGGAGGAATTGCTCTAAACAAGCAATTTCTCCTTTCCCTCATTGTTGTCTGCCCTATCAGAAGATATTTTTCAATTTCATCACATTTTGAAATGTCTGCAATCTCTTTCAATTTGGGACAGTCGAAAATTTGGCGTTTGGTAAAGGATTAAAAGTATCAAAATGGGCTTTTTATGGACTAGAAGGTTAACAGATATTACTGACCATCCTGGTTGGAATCCTGTCCTGCCTTAGGGTCAGACATACTCAACACAGTTCCCGATTCCCCCATCTGTATAAGACCCAGGTTCATCTTGTGTTTGTGGGGATCTAGGGCACCCAATACACCTAGTACCCTTAACACCTAGAATAAATCATTAACCCTTAGAATGCTGGGTAATTTTCTAAAAATAGCTTTTTGTGTCGTCTGCTTTCCAAATTCGTAAATATCTGTTTAATTTTGTTGAGGAAAGATACTCAGAGCACCAAACAGGTTAGATCACAGGCCAGCTGCCAATTTACTTGGCAGCTGGCCTGGATCTAACCAGTTTGAATAAGCATGAAGTTGGTTCCAGCACTATAAGGGTTCCATTGAAGTTTACTGTGAAAAGACTGAAATACTGCTGATGCGATGTAGTACTGTAACAAACACACCAGCTTATATCAATCTTTGTCAATTCATCTTCATGTAAGCATAAACAGTACTTGCATCAATTGTGGATAAATGAAAAGTAACAATGCAATCGCAGCTACTCATTGGATTCAAGCCCATGCATATGCCCATAGTCAACACTCTACAAGATCAACCGCCACCACTAGGGTAACGATTCATCAATGCTGAGGGTGTAACTTGCATTGCATGCATATTGAAAATTTCTAAACTCTTGAACTAGGTTTTACCTAAATACATATGATAGAGGGCAGTGGTCTAGGGGAAGAGCATCGACCTCGGGACAAGAGGGTCATGGGTTTGAATTCCATGAGTAACTCATCTGCCTTGGGATCTTTCACCAATCCACATTCCGCTTGAGTACTGGTTAAGTATCCAGAAAGCAGAAATGAGAGTGATTAATCTAAGTTGTAAGAACTTCTTTCACAAAAGATGTAAAATAAACAAGTTTAAACTAAACAAATAATGGAAACAAGCTTTAACGATCACACAAAGTGCTCCGATGAGCTAAAATGGTCCCGACATTTTACCTCTCTTCTTATTCCAACAGACTGTTCGGTCTTTAAAAAGTCCAACAAGACCTCAAGTAGTTTAGGGTATTTCTTATAGGGCTCCACCACATAGCCTGTACTCTCTATCAGCTGACCCATGGTCCACAGGGCAACCTAGAACAACAAATAAATAAAAGGATATAAAACCTGGCTTTAACAAAACCTTTAACCCTTTACCAAATGCCAAATTTTTGACTGTGCCAAATTGAAAGAGTTTGCAGATGACATTTCAAAATGAGATATAATTGGAAAATGATCTTCTGATAGGGCAGAAAACATTGTGGGAAAAGCAAAAATTATGAGAAATTTCTCCTTTTCCCACAATGATTTCTAAAGTTGTCTGCAACAAAATGGTAAAATGTTGTTATTGTTTGGTAATGGATTGAAAGTATTTACTCATAAAAGATAAAATTCGAAAGTAAAAAAAAAAAAAATGTCATTGAAACAAAGATTTTGTATTGTTATTTGATATACAATTAAAAGTAGCTATTAAAAGCATAACTAATCCAGGAAACATCAATTCATTTAAGTGTGTAGAGTCTGTATGCGGTAGATCTCAAAAGCAATGTCATGCTTTTTTATTAAAAGACATCTTAATTCACTGTAGACAAACTTTAAAGAATAAAACACAATCTAATTCTGCTGCCATTGATTTCTTTAGTGCATATAATTTAACAGTTCAGCTGGTGAGCAGATTTAAAGAAATTCATTTTTAGCTTCTTTAAAATCCAAATGACGTCACCAGACTTTGAACCCATGCCGAAAGGGGGGGCATGTGATTCCAAGTTCTGTTTATTTTTTTAACATGGGTTTTTACATCACATCAACATTATTTCATTATGTAGCGATGCCCGACTCTAAATGATGGAGGAAGACCCCATACTCAACTGCCCATAGGGGCTGGTTAAGGTGGGTAGAACCATCAGCATTCCGTAAGTCAGTCGGGAGACAGCCTCTCATGAAAATCCATATCCCTCAGGATTTGAACCCACGCGGAGAGGGGCCATGTGATTTCAAGTTCTGTACTCTAACCACTAGGCCACAAAGGCCCCCCCAAGTTCTGTACTCTAACCACTAGGACACAGTGGCCTTTTTCTTTTTTGAAGAAACCATGATTAAGCCAAATATGCTCTAAGATAGAACTTCAAAGAAAAAACATGTGACTTGTGTCTATCTTACTTACCTCCCTTTTCTGGAGTGCTGATGAATCTTGTAACATTTCTAGTATAATGGGCAACAGTTCATCCATAGATTTCCTCATCTCCAGTCCGCTAACCTGAAAACACCGATGAGGTCATATTTCATACATAACAAAAAGGTCTGGGAAACTTTTCATTTATATTGTAAAGACATTCACAAATATTTGAAAGAAATCAAACCATTTTATTATATATCAGTGATTATATTGGCACTAATACATATGTTTCATGTGGATCAAATAAATTATCACACAAGATGAAAAACAATCTGTAATACCATGCTAAATTTAGTGGATGTTCTCTAAGTTGTGGATGATAAAATGCATGGGATTTCTTGGCAAAGTGCATATTGAGGGTTCAACGCAAGACTATATTAAGTGCTTCACATATGTGAAGCACTTACTATAGTATTGCCTTGAACCCTCGATATGAAAACGTTTTGAAAGTTGAAGCATGAATGATACCTTTGGAACATAATAGCAATCGCAGGTAATAAAAGTACAATTGATACACAAAAATACCTTCATAATATAGGATAGAAACCACTGTGACAAAGCGATAAATTGGTCAGTATGAGTAAATATGAGCAGGTTATGCTTTTATCACAATAGTGTATATAGATTTCACAGCAGGTGTGTTAGAGTGGGGTGTAATGATAGAAAAAGGTTTACAAACCTGGGCCTGCTCGCCAATGGCGGCTAAGACACTGATGGTTACAGCTGGATTAGGGTCAGGTTCCTTTAATTTAGGCACTAAAACCTGTAAACATAAATAGGTAAATATCTTATCATTGTGACATGTGTATATGCACTAAATAAATTAACATAAAGAATTGGGTATAAACTTATTTATTTCACATGGATTGTGGGAGAAGAGTGAAGCTTAACAAATTCACATTTTTAATGACTGCTTTCAGGATACACCACCAGTACTTACACTAATTTTACGGTTAGTCACGACATTTTCAACTGGCGTCTAACAGAGATGGAACGAGAAAAGGGAATTACAAAAGACAAGATTTACAACTGTCCTTATATATCATGCTAACTTAAGTGATGATATAAATCAATGGCATTTCTTGCCTTCTATACCAGGTTAAACACAATTATAATTATCATCATATGGAATTAACCCTTATAGTACTAGAACTGACTTCATGCCTTTGCAAACAGGCAAACAATTTACTTGGCCGCTGGCCTCTAATCTGACCTATTTGCTACTCTGAGTATCTTTCGTCATCAAAAAAAATTAAGCAGATATTTTAGGTTTTAAAAAGCAGAAGACACAAAAATCTATTTTTAGAAAATTACCCAGCACTATAAGGGTTAAGTTTAAGAGCATCTTCTTCATTTCAATGTGATTGTATGAAATAGAGATAAATAGGACCTACATTCAGTATGAGTTCCATGTAAGGCCTGACAAGCCTGGCGGTATTAGCCACCAAATGTCCAAGCATTCTTGCTGCCTGCTCTTTATTTCTACCCACTCCACTGTGCTCCAACTCTGTGAGAATCTAAAACAAATATTCATACAGTAATTAATCTGTTACCCCCATATTTGAGCTGTGACTGGTCAAGATTCAAAGCAACAGCAGACAACGGTAAAAGCAAGAAAAATACATTTATTTCATGATTTTGGATAGATAAATAAGAAAATGGAAAAAATAACAATATGTTATATAAAAACTCAATGAATATACTGTTTTAATTCCAAAGTTTCAGCATAATGCCTTCTTAAGGGAAAATAAACCAATTTTTTCTATATGATTTTGGATAGAGAACATTGTGACAAAAGAAAAGGTTGCATATTAGCAGCAACAAGTCATTTTGTCAGAGTGATTTCTAAAATCTCAACAAATGCACCTGTATGGGTATTTCCCAAAATGAAAGCATAACGTTAGCTAGATTTTTTCTAACAAGTCTCAGAATCCTTTTGTCACAAAATTTCCATAATCAGATGCATATGCGCTAAATTGATCATGTGTTTCTAGGATTACTTCCATTAATTAAAGAATCAATACTTAAAAAGGAATTTCCACAAACACATCTGTATGTGTATCTTAAGGTTTGTCACCCCTAATAAAGATTGGCAAATGTTGACATATCTTGGTACGCGCTGACAATAACGGAAGGATCTTTTGATGCCACTTGACAATTTCCGCAAATGTCCTTGATATTTGTGGAAATTGCCATGTGCCGTCAGTAAACTCTCCTGACCATGTCGTAAATCGCGCTGTTTTCTGACTTTTACTAGGTAATATTTTCCTTAATGAGTGAAAGCATGATATACACTGGATTTCCAAGAGCATCAAACAAATTCACTTTTCTTTGTTAACCTTTATAACAAAATATCAAAAAAAGAAATCTCCACATACACACCTGTATAAGTGTTTTTCTGAGTGAAGGCATTACGTAGGCTGGGTTTTTACCGCTCAGCCTGCCGATCATACAGATAGCTATCTCCCGGATCTCAAACACCTCGTCATTCAGGGCCACAAACAGGGCACTCAGGTTCTCCGCCTGCGCCAGGTGGTCGTCAAACCTGTCGTCTAGCGAATGGAGGACACACAGGCGAATATCTGGGTCTGAAATGAGAATAAGGTAAAACTCTGATTTGTTGAAAACCATCAAAATTAACTCATTACCGCATTTCATTTATGATATTGAGTAGAAATCATTTTACAAAGGGATAAATTGGCAGCTACAATCAATTAAGCCTTCAGTCACATCATGATCAATTTCATCAAGGGTTTTTTATGATATATATCAGGGCCCATAAAATGAACCTTCCCAATTGGAAATTTCTTAAAGATTATGAAGTTTTCCCAAAAGTTCAAGGTCATACAAGCTTTTTGATTTAAAAATTCAGCAATATCAGAAAAAAACTTCCCAAATTTAACAGGCTTGGGCATCTCCCCATTTCAAGGAAAACACCTGACCATATCAAAGGGGCAATACAGTCAAATATCCTGTCAAGGGAGAGGAATACAGGAAAACTCATCAGCCTCAAAATAAAGATCATTTTAAAGGACCAATTTGTGTCAGAACCTAATGATTTATTTGTCTTGAATGTTTAACTGAGGTAAGTTTATTATTAAGACTCATCTTCAGTGCATAATTAGTCTTGACTGACAAGTTTCTTTACTTGAAAATGTTTTCTCCCCAATCCATCAATATGTGACAAGTTCTTTTTAAAGTCTTCTCAAATCACAAAGAAAATAACATCCAAAATCATTGTTGGGTTTGGGAATTTGGTAATTCAGCTTTTTATTTGTCAAGATAAATATGCCAAGATGTATATACAGTGATGTCTCGTTAATCCGAACACGTCCGTTCCCAACAAAATTTCAGGATAACCGAATCATACGGACTTATGAAGCAGAGCCTGTTCTTTTACACATTAAGAGATAAGTCTCTATGCAATTGTATACTTATAACCCTTAAGCAAACGCCAAATTGTCGACCGTGCCAAATTGAAAGAGTTTGCAGACGACATTTCAAAATGTGATGAAATTCAAAAATAATCTTCTGGTATGGCAGAAAACATTGTGGGAAAAGGAGAAATTGCTCATCACGAGCAATTTCTCCTTTACCCACAATGTTTTCAAAAGACGTCTGCAACAAACTGGTCAAATAATTCTGTTCCCTTACAATTTCGTTCGGATTGCGAGACATCCGGATTATCGGGGTCCGGATAAACGAGGCTTCACTGTATGCCAAAATGTATATATATAAAATAAGTAAGGGGTTATTGTCATTGGCTGGAACCTTTATCAAAAAAGGTGAATCAAAAGGAGGCTTTTTAGAATAATTGTGACAAAAGTATACATACCCTGTCCATACAGCCTGACAATGAATATCAAGACAAATTTCAGACCATCCATAACATTGACTTATACTTACCGACATCTGTTATTCCCACCACCAACAACTTATTAAGGACTTCAGCTACAGTGTTTACTGCGGACATACTGATCTGTCCTTGATTACTGGATAATAACTGTAAAGAAAGATAGGAAACTACATTCACACATTCATTTTATTTGTATTGTGTTTAAATAATTCTTTAGTTATGTAAAGGCTTTCCTGGATCCACCAGTACTAGGCTAGGGCTCTGAAGTGACATGCCAGAGGTCACTCCCACAAAACCAGAGGTGTCGGCGGGGCTCAAACCCAGAATTGCTAAGTTCTAAGTCAACCAACTTAACCACTGGAATGCGAAGGACACCACTCTTTATCAAGAATAGTCACCAGTATTTGGTACAATTATTAAGGCACTTTACTCATATCAATGAAACTGACATATTGAAATTGAGCAGAAGCCAAAATGACAAAATTTGTATGTACAGTCTAACTTGTGTTAAGCAGCCACCCTTTTAAGCAGCCAACCTACCTTAAACAGCCACTACAGAAAGTCCCATTGTTAGATTTATAGTGTAAATCAATTTGTGTTAAGCAGCCAACCTGTGTTAAACAGCCAATTTACTCGGTCCCATAGGCTGGCCTCTTAACACAAGTTCAACTGTATTTACATGGGGTTTTACATTGCATCAACATCATTTAAATCATGTTGCGACCCCTGGGTAATAATGATGGATGAAGACACCAAACTTAACTGCCAATCTATACTGATCAACTCAGGTAGAACCATCAGCATGCCTGAAGTCAGCCAGGAGATTACATCTCAAAAAATCATAATGCTGTCACCAGGACTCAAACCCACAGGGAGAGCGGCCATGTGATTTCAAGTTCTGTACTCTAACCACTAGGCTACACAGGAAGAAACCGTGAAAAAAATGTTCAAGTAAAGAAACTTGTCAATCAAGACTTATTATGCACTGAAGATGAGTCTTAATAATAAACTTACCTTAGTTTAACATTCAAGACAAATAAAGCATTAGGTTCTGACACAAACTGGGTCGGTCATACTGGGTAGAACTATCACATTCCGTAAGCCAGTTGGAAAACCAAAAGCCGTCACAATGATCTTAACCCACGAGAAGAGGGACCATGTAGGGACCATGTAGTTTTATACATGAATCAATAGGACATGGAGGCCCCCAGTCAAGAGAAGTATTTATTGAGCAAATGATGCATCAAATGTGTACAAATGTGAATGAGTCTTAGCTGCAACAGTTAGTTTATTGAATTCAAAGGCCCTGTTAAATCTAAATGAAGAACTTACATTAAGAAGAGGTGTCAGCAGCCTGGCACAAGTGGTGACTGCTTCTGTTCTTATCTCCTTATGTTCACTTGACAGGAAGTTTTCTGCACAGTGCCGTACAAACTGCGTCAATGAATGACCTGTCAAAGGATAAAGAAGTAAAACAAAGGGTACAGACAATATGTATATTCACCTGGCTCACTTTTTTCCTTACTCTCTAAGCTGCATAATGTGTATACTTATTAGGTTTGTTTTGTGTTTAATGCCATGTAAACAATTTTTCGGTTATACTACAGCTTTTCTGGATCCACCAGTACTAGGCTAGGGCTCTAAAGTGACTTGCCCAAGGTCACTCAAATGAAATCAGAGGTGCCATGGGCTCAAACCCAGGACCGATAAGTTCTAGGTCCCCCACTTAAACCACCGGACTGCGCAGGACCCCGATCTCTATGTCAAGACAATACCAATGAGCACCAACAGTATAGGACTTACAAAATGTTTTCTAGTAGATTTCTTAATATCAGACTCTGATATATCATGAGGTTTAAGCCTGAGTCAACATTATAACATAACGTTTAAATTTTTCTTGGATTGACCAGTACAAAGCTAGGGCTCTGAAGTAGCTTGCAAAAGGACACGTAGACAAAAGCATTGGGGTTGGATAGCATTGAACCAGGACCATTGAGATATATTTCCAGCACCTTAACCCATTACCAAACAATAACGACATTTGACGAGTTTGTTGCAGACGACTCTAGAAATCAATGTGGGAAAAGGAGAAATTGTTCTTAACAAGCAATTTCTCCTTTTCCCACAATGTTTTCTGCCGTAACAGAAGATTATATTTCAATTTCATCATTTTAAAATGTCGTCTGCAAACTCTTTCAATTTTGGGCAGTCGAAAATTTGGCGATTGGTAAATGGTTAACCACTGAATCACACAAGACCCCAGGAAATAAATCCAAACAGAGAAAGACTTAGATATGGACAGGAATCAAAGTAATATTTCTACCTTCAAAGTTAAAACTGCCCAATGTTTTTAGGGCTAGAGTCACGCTGGTCACATCCTGGTTTTCTGTCGCAGTGCTCTGTGATACTGAAAGTAAAAGAAACTGTGCTATTAAAATGTTGTCAAAAGATTTCTAGGATATTGTTACATCAATGTATGTGTAAAACTGTTAACAAATTCCCCAATTATGATAATTTTGGACAAGTCCAAATTGAAAGATGACAAAAATAGCACTAAATAAAATCCAGACACAAGGATTCTGGAATCAAATCCTGTGAGAAGCGTGTCCCGCATCGCGACCTTTCATTTATCCACATTCGGCACAAGTACTGGTTATATATCCAGGAAGTAGAATCAAGAGTGATAAATCTACGTTGTAAGAACTTGTTTAACAATCAATTAAAATAAATAAGTTTAAACTAAACTAACTCACAAGAGGGAATGGGTTGAAATCGCGTTAACTAGTATAATGGACCAACCTGACAGGGGGGTACTGCCCGAGGGACTGGGAGCACTCGGGTGTTTCAGGGCCTTTCCCATCAGTATTATGGACAGAGACTTCAACAACCCATCCTGTATATCCTTCTTCAGCTGGGGAATCTGGGCTGCTAGATCCTTCAGGGCGGCGGTCAGCGCAGGGCTCAAACCCGTGGCCAACATGGCATCGAGCAGCTCATGGACATCTTTATGCATGGCGGGTCCTATAGCCTTGGCTAACATGCTAATACAAGTGAACACTGCAGGGTCCACAACAAAGTTCTTGTGCTTTCTGAAAGAGTGTAGGAAGCAATGTGATTTTTTTTCTGTTTACTTGACATTTTCGCTGGCATAATTGACATGACTCATATATCCCATAGCAGTGTATACGGAGGAATATCTGTTTAACCCTTTACCAAACGCCAAATTTTCAACTGTCCTTAATTAAAAAAGATTGCAGACGACATTTCAAAATGTGATGAAATTGAAAAACAATCTTCTGATAGAGCTCGTTATGAGCAATTTCTCATTTCCCCACAATGTTTTCCAGAGTTGTCTACAACAATGTGGTCAAATGTATTTATTGTTTGGGAAAGGGTTAAAGGCCCATGAAAGGATATGAGTACAAAATAATAACCGAAAAAAATATATATTTTTTTTTTAGTTCATTTAAGTCATGAGTAGTAATCTATAAATGCTGTGAAGCTTAGACTGTCTTGCTCCTTGTTATTGCTGTTTATGGAGTAAATGAGGTGAAGCAGCCGTGTCAATGGGCCGAAAAATTGACTCAACTTTGGAAAAAGAACCCTTGTTGTGATCGCAATAGGTACTAAGTACTGTCATGAGAAGGTTTTTACTTGAAAATAAAAAAACATTTTTCTTTCGATATTTTGTATATATATCATTGTTTGTTAGAAAAGCAGATGCCTTGTATGGGTGGTAGTTCAATTTTCCAATAGAGATTCATAAGCTTATATAGTATATAACATTGTATTGACCCAAAGAAAATTATAGACTTCTTTGGTTTAACTGGAGTATCTCTTTTTGAAAGTCTTTAGAGCCTTAGCCTAGTAGTGGTGATTTCAAGGAAAGCTGTAATATAACTGAATAATTGTTGACACAACATCAAACCACATACAGAAAAATAACTCAATGTAAAAGTTCACTTACTTAGTTTGCCCCTCCCTGCCTGGTAAGGAAATTCTGACCATTTCCATAATCCTGTGTACATATTTGTTGATCTTCCCTTGTACCGCTATCGCAAGCAATCCGACAGCTTGAAATGCTGTTGTTTTCTCTCTTTGTATCTTGAGGGCATTAAGCAGAAACATGATGGTTTCTTCTAGATGCCTGAAAAATGTCCCATACATGTGTTAGTATTCATCCCACCTTTTGAAATATTTGGGTGGTCTAAATTGAAGCAGACCTTCTATTCTGGGTGAACAGCCTGGCCAGAAATCATTTTTCTAGGTCAAAAGGTTTTTCACGCCAATAACTCGCATTGATTTTTCCTCATTTCTTCAATCTGCAACATATGCTAATTTCCATCTAGGCTTTATGGCCATAACCTAAATCAATCAGACGCATGATAATCGTCTTCCTATTGTATCAGTGTTAAACATAAGCATCTTAAAGATAATGATCTTGACAGATAAAACAGGGAGGCGCTGATTAGATGATGAATAGAGTTTAAACCAACCAATGCTTTCGTCAGTTCTTATCACAGACTCAATGTAAACATCGACCTTAGAAGCATCAGGATCAACGTGATATGGAACAGAAGATCACAAAAAATAATGTGTAAAAAAAAAACACTTGTTATTCATTGTATGTAGTATCATGAGGCAGGCCTGGTATTGTTAAGGAATGCTCAAGCCTGAAATCATTACCTGAAGCCTGAGTTTAAACATCTTCAATATGAATAAAGAAGGAAAATTTAAAAATCTCAAAGCCTGAAATCATGAATGAGGCCTTAAAATTAGTAGGCCTGAAAAGAAAGGGATGTGATTTTGCAGATATCTCAAGAAATCATTAAATGGAAAAGAAAATTCCTAATACAAACACATTTTTCATTTTCAGTGACCTATTTGCCCTACTAAAATAAATCTTACATTTGTACAGAAACTACGATAATGCCTTGAATTCATTTTTAGGTGTTCCTAGGATTGCCATCAAAACGCATTTAATCAACTTAAAAATTAAGTATTATTTTGCCAGTTTTAACAATATCTGCTTTATATCAAACAGAAAATACTAAAATTTTACCAAGATTTATAAACCCTTAAACGTTATTCTAAGACATACTCACATTTTACAGAACTGTTCTGGATTGAAAGCAGCCAGTCTGGGTAACACAGTCAGTAATGTTTGTTGAACATGGACACTTCTTGTTGCTTTATGGCGAATCACAAGGCCACAAACCTGGGTAAAATAAAACAAATGAAAATAAAACTACAAGATCATAACACAGCATCTCTTCACATGCTAGAGTGCCGAAAAAACACCAGCTGTCAATAAGACAGCACACTTGACTTTTCGATACAATGTCTGACAGGGATAAAGATCAGTAAACAATAACCTGTTTCCGAAATATGAAGATGCAATAAAAAAAAACTGAACCCAAGATGTTCTGTGTCCAAAAAAGGTATAATTTGCTTCTAAATAAATAGCAGATTTATTGCACTTGGTCTGTAACCCACTTTATCTTAAAAAAAGGCAATTTGTCTGTATCATGTTTAACGCTGTATCAACAAGTTTTCAGTTATGAAACAGCTTTCCTGGATCCACTAGTACTAAGCTATGGCTTTAGAGTGACTTGCCAAAGGCTACTTCCACGAAACCACAGGTGTCAGTGGGGCTCGAAACCCGGAACCTAGAGTTCCAAGTCAACCAGCTTAACCTCTGAACCATGCAGGACCCCTCAAAAAGAAAAGCTAAGAAAATCTTCAGTATCAAGGCAAAAGGTAACATCACCAAACAACATTCAATTTACCTTTTCAAAGTTGGTGGCCATACGTCTTACAAAGTCTGCTTTAAAGCAATTGCTTTCTTAACCTTTAAAAAAGCCAAGTTAAGAAGATCTTCTGTATAGAGTAAAAAGGTTACATCACCAAAATAACATTCAACTTACCTTTTCAAAGTTGGTGGCCATAAGTTCCTTACAGAATCTACTTTCAAACAGCATGGGTTTCCTGGGTACATGACGACCTGCCAGCCCAAACTTACTGAATGGCGAGGTTTTCTGGTGAAACTGCTGAAGGGTGGCTAGGCTACCTCCATGCAGCTTGTTTCGCGAGTATTCCTGTATAATGATACACAGACAGGGTAGGGTGATCAAGTGATCAAGGTTTACGATATAAAACAGATAACAAATGGCAAGGCCAATGGATGAGCAGCTATTTATGGATTTTTTCAGCAGATTATTTTTGTTTTCCAATATGTTATTTAAGCCATGTTCTAATGATGTATATAAAATAATGGAAAGATCATATACAACATTCTGTGTTTTGATTATCCAGATGGATCTTACCTTATCTTTTATCTTATCTTATAACTTATCACAGGGTACTGAATCACTGACAGGCGAGATTGGCATTACTTACACTAAATCAGAAAAACCTTCACAGAGTCACAATATACTGTATCTCAAATACGCAAACAGCAATATCAATACAAATAAATACGGTTAATACCTTGATTGTTTTCTCATGAAGATATTGCTGTGCTGTAATCTCTTCCATTTCCATTCTTAATCTCTGTAATAAAATTAAAAACACAGATAAAGAAAACAAATACATATGATACAAAAGAACTAACAACAATCAATCTCTATGTCAATCCTGAATGCAGAAGATATTCTATTGTACATCTATGAAGAAAATGGGACACTGCACAAGTGCACTTGGGTTTACACTCAAGAAACCAATGGGCAAAGCAAACAGGTCTATACTCGCAACCATAGGTGCAAGGGATTACTCTTTACAGATTTACCATGGAAAATCCTAAATATAACATTTCAAAAACATTTCTAAATGTTTACTTCTTCTAAATACACTGGAGTCCAACTACCTGGTTCCCCTCCAGAGACAGAGATTGAATCAGCGCTAGAAGAAGACTGCCATATACACAAATGTCCGTCTATATGGTTAGATACTCTGACCGCCATGAATATGACTGTCATACTGCCAAAAATGATGTAAAACACATTGAGGGTTCATTGAAAGACAAAAGTAAGTGCTTCATTGCACTCAACCCTCAACATATCCAAAATATTAGAGCATTTAGTAAAATATATACAAAGGGAGAATATCAATCTGGGGCAAGTTTTTAACTCACCTCTCCTTCAACATTGCTACATCTCACAAGCTCATTAATAATGAGGAGTGAGCCATGTGCCCAGTCGTCTCTAGTAAGTTTCTTCTCTCTGCCTACAGACTCATCAAAGATCTCTTCTGCCTCCACAAAACATTGCTGAAAAAGAACATAAATGTGATGAAAACCCCTAAAAGGTTTTGCTCAAAATTATCCAACCATTCCATTGTACTTGAAGCTAAAAGGTTGGAACATATTTTTGACAGAAAAAAAGAAATTGTTGAATTCTAAAGAGGTATTTTCCAATTTTTCTGGCAAAATCTTCAAGGACACTTCATAAAATTTGCAATGAATTTTTTTTTTAAATTAAGCCATTTTTTTCTAATCTAAAAACTGATTCTACATATTATTAATATATCAATTTTTTTCATAACTTATAACTGTTGCTTTTTATTTCAACAGGTCAAAGATCACATATAATGAAAAAGGGACAATTCATTTTCTATTTACTTCTTTAAATGGGTTTAACATCGCGTCAACATTATTTCAGTTTAGTTGTGATGCCAGACTCTTCATGATGGAGGAAATCCCCATCATTATCTGCCCATAAGGGCAGGTCAAGCAAGATTAAACAATCAGTGTTCCATAACTTAGTTGGGAGACTACCTCTCATGAAAATCCACATCCCTCAATGAGATTTGAACCCACACAGAGAGGGGCCATGTGATTTTAAGTTTGTACTCTAACCACAAGGTCAGAGAGGCCCAAGAGAAAGTGAAAATGGAGAGAAATTGGTTGAAGACATACCTTGTACCATTGTGATGTTTGACTGGCCTTCCCTTCTCTTTGTGATGTGATCGCAAGAGCTGCCCTTAACGCTGCCACTGCTCCCTCTCTTATCATAGGCTGTTGAAAGGAAACACAATTAAAGGTAGATATAATTGTATATGAACATAACTTTTTAAAGCCTCTCGTTATATCATATGAAATCTGACCATTCCATCAAAATATGTCAACAGATTTTTGAAGGAAAGATTTTGTTACTTATTTGCTTTATCTCACATGAGGAAATTCATAATCCTAATCTTTTAACATTAAAGAATTGACAACATTAAGGTTCCATTGAAGTTGTGAAGGACCCATTGATAGTTCATGTTACTGGTCCTGTAGACGGCCTTGGTATAGAAGTTAGTGTTGACCAATGACAAAGGATTGACGATAATTGCTTATATTTTTTTTTTCTTATGGGTTTTACATCACATCAACATTATTTCAGTTATGTAGCGATGCCCGACTCTTAATGATGGAGGAAGACCCCATACTCAACTGCCCACAAGGGCTGGTCAAGGCGGGTAGAACCATTTGCATTCCGTAAGTCAGTCGGGAGACTGCCTCTCATGAAAATCCATATCCCTCATCAGGATTTGAACCCACGTGGAGAGGGGCCATGTGCTTTCAAGTTCTGTACTCTAACCACTAGGCCACGGAGGCCCCCTAACTACTTATAAAGAGACAATGATTGGTCATATCGCCTTCATAGCATTTGTTACACACATAACACAATCTGTGAGATAGTCATTTTACAATCATCTACAGCTGCTACTTTTTCATCATAGATGAGTAATTCATGGGCTACTGAGTTTTCCTAACTTTGATTTAAAAGCCTGTTTCAAGTAGAAGGTAATGAGACAAAAGATAGACAAACAAAAATATAGAAGTCACCTTTGGATCTCTGACAGCTGTAAAAATGACATCAAAGAATTGCTGGATTCTTTGGAAGAAAAGTGTTGGAGTATTCTCAGCTAACTGCTTTAGACATAAAACCTGTAAGAAAAACAACACCCAATTTATACCCAAAAATCTATTAATGGATATTATATTTGGTCAGAATTGAGACAACATTCCCTTCTTTTTGAATGGAGTCAAACACTGTGTCAGCAGTTTTCATGGCTATCTTGAGATTTACTAGTACTGGGCTAGGGCTACATAGTGTCTTGCCAAAGGACATCCCATGAAACCAACACCACTGATGGGAAACAAACCTGAACCTAAAGTTACAAGATCACTAGCTTAACCACTGGGTAACACACAACCTATTGTCCAACCAAGTTCTAAGTTTGCCACATTTAACTACTGGGCCATGCATGCATCCTGGGATGGAATCTTAGAATAACTCCAAACAACCAAGACTTCTGTGGAGATGTATCAAGTCCTGTAAACACTCCCCCATACCAATGTCCCTGTGGAGATGTATCAAGTCCTGTAAACACTCCCCCATACCAATGTCCCTGTATCACATGGAGGGCAGAGGTCCGAAGTAGAGTGTAAGCCTCGAGACACGAGAGTCGTGGGTTCAAATCAAGTGAGTAGCCCGATCTGCCTTTTGACTTTTCATTAATCCACATTCTGTGCAAGTACTAGTTGTGTATCCAGGAAGCAGAATTGAGAGTGATTAGCCTAAGTTGTAAGAACTTGTTTAACAATCAATGTAAAATAAGTGAAAACTAAACTATAACTTGTCCATGATAATTAGTTGTCTTACCGCTGTATATCGTTTTCCTTCATGCCTATCTCCCATCAACCTTTCAAAGGCTATTTTCGATTCATACTCCACATACTCTGAGGAATACGAACCAGAAGACGAGGCTAGAATACCGACAACTATAGATGCCATCTCCGTCACAGTCACATCAGAGCAGGGCAACAGTGTGCGTAAATAGTTTGCAAATCTGCTGTTTCTTGTTGCGGCATTTCCAACGTCAACACCAATGAGGCTTACTGTGTGAAAAAAGGCAGTAAAATTTGAGCTGAGGAGCTGTATAAAGATCAAAATGAACGAATACCTGGCAGCACTTTTTTAATTCTTTGACTTTTGCTGCCTTTTGGAACTCTAGTGAAATGTGCATCTTTGAACAATATACATTAAAAATTTGGTGATGAAAAACCTCCCAAAACAAATAACGCATCAAATGACAATTCACCAATTTGCGATAATGCTCTCTCGCACTGTCTGCTACAAAGGTGTCAAAAGTATTGGGATGAGGAATAATGAAAAATAGTGTTAATATACCTCAAATTTGAAAATCTTAACATTCTTGTTAATTTACAGCCCTGATATAGAAGCATTAAGAACCCTATCACTTCTTGTTCTATCATTATGATTGTGAAAGACAAAATGAACATTCAAACCTTAAAACAAAAAGAAGTTGAAAGAATTTCTTCTGGAATGGTAGAAGTATTATTGGAGGAAAAATGCATCAGTGTACTCCCTTTGTTCTTTAAAATTTGCAAGTGTCATCTAGATTTGAGTGGAAAAATCAAGAAATTGTGTCATAAAGGTTTAAATTTAAACACTTGTTATAAAACAGACATGATCAGCTTCAAAAGCGATAAAACCTTTTTTCTAAACAGGTTTAACTAATCAAAGCAAACACCAAAAGATCAGACCAATCCAGAGTTACTTACCCATAGCAAGAATCCCCCCTTTACATACATTCATGTCGGAGCTGGAGACCATTTCAAATATGAAGTGATTAAACTGGTCCATGAAATGTGTATGCTCCTCAGCTGGCATTTCTCTGAGCTCCGTTCTGACATAGTGATGAAGGTCATTTGCAGTTTTAAGCCTCGTCTCCTCACTGCGGCTTTTCAGGCCAGCAACAAACTGGTTCATATGGATATTGGCCGTCATTTTCTTATCTTCTCATTTCTACAAGTATACCATGCCTCAGAGTAAATACTGCAAGTAAAGTACACTAGTTCATTACATGTTAATTTGACTCACTACTCTTGCATATTCTTATTGACTTAGAGAATCTTTGAAAAATGAGTAAATGAAGCCTGAGATATTTTAAAAAGATGCGCCCTGTGCAGGGTTTAAACATGCTAACAGTATCACCTCAATATTAGAACGGTGCTTTACTAATTCAGATGACTTAAGCCAACATACACTAACACTATACTTCTGTGCATTATTCTCTCATTCAGCCGCATGTTTAATGATAGGCTGCATACTTTATGAATTTCTAAACAAAAGTTCCCTTACTTAGGGTTCCACAAACAAGGTCTTTGGAATGACCTGAAACATGCGCAATGTTTTCTTTTAACACATTGCTTTAACAATATAGTTTCAATTACAGTGTACAACTAGTGCAGTAAGGGTCTTGATCTACAAGCTATTTACAAGAGTTGAATGTGCAAACGGGTACGATGGCTCAGTTGGTAGAGCATTAACAATGATTTGCAAAGGTCCCCTATTCAAGTCCAGGTCTGGCTGCACCTCTTTCTCACATTGGAACCCAACATCAGGCCCTATGACACTGGTCCATAGCAAATGACTATGAATATGTTAGTGTGTTCAAAATTTGGGGAGTAAATTATCTTTATGCATTATGGCATAGGCATCCTTAGTCTCAATAATGATCCGTGAACGAAGCTTTTTTCGTCATTTGGACATTTATCGTGCTTCGCTACGTCTCAAGTCCAACGTGATTTTTATGTTACAAAATTTCGAACGACCGACTCAGTGCTTTTAACTTGCGATTTTTCGTTTTCAAAGGGACCAAAAAATAAACGGAAACTTAAAATACATACATAAATCATTTATGAATCGTCTCAGCCCACACAAGTATCCAGGACACCTCTTATATGCGAGTTATCTATCAAGAAACATCGACGATGCTCAAATTTAAACAATCGCCGTCCATGTTGTTTACCACCGGCCGCGAGATTCCCACGGATATCTTGCGGGTCAAAGGTCATCGCATTATGTATACAGTTTGGGATAAAGTACGCGTCTTTCCCCCTAAAGTCGAATTGTACTAAGTTGAGCTCTCTTCACATACAGATTCGGAGAAGATCATATGCTTGGATAAGATGTCTTTTGCAAACCAGCATTTGAAGCATAGTCCGTTATGGTTCTTCTAAAAAAACATCCTTGTTTTTGTTATCTATTAATTCGCTTATTTTGTTTAAGTAGGCCTATTGCGTGATTGTAGTGTTACCAAAAATAAAAAAATATATATACTTTTTTTTCTTCAAAATGAACGGAAATCGTTTCATGTTTTGTTTTGAATCGAATCTAACAGGAATAAGGATCATTTAACCCTTTCCCAAACAACAAATTTTCGACTGTTCCAAATTGAAAAAGTTTGCAGACGACATTAATTTTCAAAATATGATGAAATTGGAAAATAATCTTCTGATAGGGCAGAAAACATTGTGGGAAAAGGACAAACTGCTCGTCACAATCAATTGCTCCTTTTCCCACAATGTTTTGCACAGTATCTGCAACAAACTGGTCAAATGTCGTTATTGTTTGGGAAAGGGTTAAAAGTTCGATTTATAAAATTGTGATTGGAGCGATATTTACGCCTAGCGTAAAACGCCTGACGTCGGACCGATAAAACTTGTAGTTGATTTCCTTGAAACTATAACAAACTATTTCCTTCACCTGTGTTGGATCGGTGATGTTCAGTCCTATGAACACCAAACATATACTTACTGCAACTAGTGTTTAAAAAGTTACTCATGAAGTATTACGTTGGGTGTTCATCGGGTACATGCTATCAGCGACCTGCATGTGAAAACCGCGTAACCAGAGCCTATCTATCACGTATTTACACAGTAGATTTAATGTCAAAGGAATAAAACAACACATTTTGACATAATGAATATTTTACTTAACACCTTCATAACAATATGTCGTTGCACAGTGTTTATAGTGCTTGAAGAAGGGGTGGGGATAAATAGTTCAAGCTTATTATCATCAATCCTTTACCAGACAACAAGAGGAATCTGTGGGTTTGTTTTGCAGACGACGTTATATACATGTGTCGTAAACCTCGCCTCGGGTAACGAGTTTTATCGGGTTCGGGCTCTGGATAAAAATTGTCTAACTCGGGTTAAACAATTAGTTAGTCAGGATCACACCACTAGCTTTTAAATTAAATGACAATTAAGGTAGCTAGAGCCTAACAAGAAAAATAACAAAATCTTAAAAGGAAATAATAAAGATTTTAATCCCTTAAAGTTACAAAGTCAAGTTATTAAACCAAAATGAAACAAAGTGCTTTTCTCACAATGTTTCAAGTTCGGACATAAAGTGTTCAATAAAGTTCAATCAAATTATAAAGGATAAATTCACAAAGTCAAAACGATTAACTCTGTTCAAGCCTATCCATTATCATCAATTCCTCATCAGACACCATGAACAAGGAGGATCTGGGTTTTTTTTGCAGACGACGTTATACGCATGCAATATTGGTATATTAGGAGCAAGTGGTGCGCTGTGTTTCAAATGATATCAATTCTACAATTTATTCAAATTACGAACCTATAATGTCAACCTATTTACCAAATGTAGGACCTTTATACATGTACTTGAATCAGGCTTCTGTACCGAAATGAAATGTTGCTCATAAGAAGCGAATTTTCAATTAGTTACATTTATTTCAACTCCTTTTTAATTAAGAACTTTAATCTGTTGTTACAACAATTTGTTCCGCCTGTTGATCGCTGAAATTTGGACTTCTAACAGGTGTTCAATGGAAGTATTCTTTTGGAAAAACTGCTCCTTTACAGACCGTTTCCCTGTGAATTCACATAACTTCCTACAAATACTACAACGAGTACACGCAGTGCATTCACAAACGGGACACTCCTTTGCAAAACAATAATTTGAACTCTGTATTTCACACTTGTCCATTCGATGCGTTAGCAATTGACTTAAATCTTTCTCTCCACAAGATCTCTCATATAGTCGTCTGTGATTGATTTCATAAGGGATATTCCATATGGAAACAGAATTCTGTCCTACACGTCCACTACGCCTAACTTCTTGCCAGTACGAAAGTACACTTTTGGAAGCCCTCAATGAACGATCACTTCAATATCGGGTACGTTGACCCCAATTACCTACAGAACACGAATGGAGGAGGCAGGCGAACAGAATTCCTTTATTATCCATTTTTTGTTTGTTTCTTAGTCCTAGAACTGTGAAACATTTCAACGATCCTTCCCCTTGTGACCTTAATACTGTCTTTGTATACTTGAATCAACAAACACCTTTCAAAGGAGGTCACACTTACCCAATTTGTCACTCGAGGCAAACCATCCAAAACAAAGAAGACCAAAGGTATTTCAATTTGTGTCAGTATGACAATCAAAGACCATCACATTTGATTATTAAGTAAGAGAGAACAAATTTTGCCGAAAATAAGAAAATTAACGTCGAAACAAGTTTCACGGCATGATTGACCAAGTGCCATCGGCGTAATAGAGCAAAATTGACAGGTTAGTCTGATCAGAGACATAGATGTTATGATTGTAATCTATGTCTCTGGTCTGATAAAATATATTATCTCCATTTAAGTTTTTATTGAAATATAACGGAATACTATCATAATATATCAAGGTAACTTACAAAAGATTAATATGAGGGGGAAAATGTTCGCCCTCGATCTACATTACAGTGAGGGGACAAATGTGCGCCTAAACCCATTACTAAACAATAACCAAATTTACCGGTTTGTTGCAGACGACTCTAGAAAACATTGTGGAACATGGATAAATTGTTCTTAACGAGCAATGTATCCTTTTCCCACAATGTCTTCTACCTAATAAAAAGGTCATTTCCAATAACATCACATTTTGAAATGTCGTCTGCAAACCCTTTCAATTTGGGACGGTTGAACATTTAACGTTCGGTAAAGAGTTATACAAAAATGGGGGCAAATGTTCGTGGGGAAGGGGGGGGGGGCAACTTCCCGTATATCATTTCGCAAGTTTCAGCCAATGCGTTGAACTAAGTCTGCAAGAAGCTCACTTTCCATGTATTTGGTTTCAATTAGGAAAAATGACGGCCTCAACTTTGTCTGGACTTCTCATTTTTAAAACAAGATGGTTAACACCGTCGAATTCCATAAATGAATCCATTGTTTCAAAAGAAGTAA
This sequence comes from Cerastoderma edule, assembly GCA_947846245.1. NCBI lineage: Eukaryota > Metazoa > Mollusca > Bivalvia > Cardiida > Cardiidae > Cerastoderma > Cerastoderma edule. Next base: position 4,071,442 of record OX401413.1, on the reverse strand, counting down.
CAAAAACATATATAATCAGATGATGAAAATATTGTGGGAATTATTTTAGTCGAAGTACAGTATGAAGTGCTCACAAATAATGTACTCCCGCCACACGCGTACAACGTTACTAACAGTGATCGAGTGTAAATCGAGTGTTGACATGTATATCGGACCGTGTAACATAACCCAGAGCGAGACTTAGCATCCGGATGTTTCGGACTTTTACCTCAACGTTTGAAAGCAGGTTTTATGTGTGTGATTTAAATCAAAGTTTTGGATATTTATACAAAAGTGACACTTTTGAGACTTCACACATCGACAGATAAAAGGTTGATCTCCAAATCGGTATGTTTGATTTCATAATCCATTGCATATTTATGGAATGATAGGTGGTTAAACATGCGCAGAAAATCTGTGCGCAAAAATCTAACGTAAAAATCACGATTGACTCTGGACTCGAAGGCGTCAGTCAAAATAGCAATAGCCTTCGAGACCAGTTATCTGGACTAAGGCATCCTAAAAGTGAAAGACGAATGAAGGAATTGCCGAGTCAGAAAAACTCATTAAGTGTTTAAATAGTCCAATGCGTATATTCTTCTTTAGAAGTATATATTATAATTTAAAACCAAGAAACAAGTGGCAACTTCAATGTGACTTATCTGTTGGTGCGAAGTCGATGTGGTGCGAATGGAAATACATCCGCATGATTTCAATGACAGTTCGGACGTAAACCGTAAGTGCATTGTTGTAAAACTATTCAGCATGACTGTACAGTCACCAAGAGAACGCTAAAAAAGAATACCTTATTACTACGATGAAAATACAGAAAAATAAAATCCTCTTTCAGAAAAATCTCCTCTCCACTTTCTCAGGAGTCCATTTTGTCTGGGTAAACGAATCACCGTTTTGGAAAGAATAGTACAGTCAAACTTGTCTACAGCAGCCACTCTTAAACATAGAATACATATGACTGCATAGCAACATTGAAGCTAAATACAGCAGGCAAGACATGAAGAAAGCTCCTGCAGGAGCTTTCTTCATGTTTTGCCTGCTGTATTAAGCTGTCAACGGTCTCAAAAAACAGATCTGATGGCATTTTTGTTGGCTGCTTAAGACAGGTTTTACTGTACTGGTAAAATAGGACACTTACCGAATTCTACCGGATTAGTTTCAAGTCAGATTGATGCACAATGGTAGTTTTACATTATCTTCAATTAGAGTGTATGACATTATTTTGTCCCACATATTTCCATGTGTCCCAATCTGGAAAAGTTTGATTTTCAGAGTGATTGATTGATTTTAGTTCAGTACATGCAAAGTACCCAACCCGAGACACAGGTTAAGAGCTTTGAGTGATGAATGAAAGGCACCCCTCAGATGGTTGGTGACCAACCGTAGATGAATCGCAATGTTTTACCTTTAGATATGACCTTGATGAAAGGTCATAAGCAACTATGCTGGGATTCATTGAAAATATTTTACAATATCTAGATCATGCTTGTCTACTGCACCATAAATGCACAGGGGTATATGGCATAATACCTGTATAGTGTCAATACAGGTATTATGATCTATACCCCTTTGCATAAATGAAGTATAATCACATGATGGTAAAAATGAAAATTTACTCAGAACAATTGTATATGAAGGGTTTATTGCTTGCCATGGAATTTTCAGTTATGTAATGGCTTTCCTGGATTTACTAGTTCTAGGCTAGCGTAAATATCTTCCAATAGGGTACCCTCCTCATAAAATTAGAGATACTGTCCAGCGTGGCTTGGGTGTAGGAGCCCTGTATTCTAAGACTGCCACATTTACCACTGGGCCAACCATGACCTTTATTCAGATAAAAAAAAAAGAATAAAAAATATTCAATTGAAAAGACTTTGAGAGACTTAAATAGATTCTTGCAACATATACTATACCAGGGAAAAAAGTATTAACCCGTATAGTGCTGGAACCAACTTCATGCTTATGCAAACAGGTTAGATCCAGGCCAGTCGCCAAGTAAGTTGGCGACTGGCCTGTGATCTAACCAGTTTGCTACTCTGAATATCTTTCCTCAACAAAATTAGGCAGATATTTAAGGCTTTTGATAGCAGACAACACACAAATCTTTTTTTTAAGAAAATTACCCAGCATTTTATTATTCTTCCACTACAATTGATTTCTCAATCCATTCCATTTATGATTTTAAACTAAATGAACTTTAGAGTGGGAGAGGGAAAGAGAGATAGAAATAAAGAGCAAGACAGATGGAAAATATGAGAAAGCCAGATAGAGAGAGAAAGAGAGAGATAAACAGAGACAAACATAGTCTAGTCCACAGAGCCCCACGTTTTTTTCAGAAATTTACAGTTGAAAACCTTTTGTTTGTAAGGTGTTTAACGCTGTGTCAACAATTTTCCAATTATGTTACAGCTTTCCTTTTCCCACTAGCACTAGGCTAGGGCTCTGAAGTGACTTGCCAAAGGACAATCCCACGAAACCAGAGGTGTCAGAAGGGCTCAAACTCGGGATCCCCAAATCTTTAGTTAAACTTATCCACTGAGCCGCGCAAACCCCTTGAAAACACTACCTATCCCCCTTTGAGGTTTGACCATTATGAAGAATGTAAGGGTTTGCTACAAAATGGCAACCAAGAAGATAATCCAGTGACACATGGAACCTTAATAAATCTAGTGACCCTATTCTCGGGATAGTTCAGTGTTGCTCTGAGCCTTTTCAAGAAAAAAAAAGATTACATCAATTCCAAAGGATATCCCAAATTTTTATACTTGGTGGTGAAAACAAAAAAAAAGCAGAGAAACATGTGCTATTTTGTAAGTCTTTATTATGCTCTGATCACATAATAACACATACCAAAACTAATGTCATGGTGGAAAAAAAAATAGAAATCATAAATGAAAGGTCTGCCATTAAAATTCCACAAACATGCTCTAAGCATGAATTTTACACAAAAGACATTTATATAACAACCATTGATTTATGTGTAAATCATGGTTATTCAAACATATAATGTGATAAATGTATGTATAACCCTTTCCCAAACAACAAGTTTTTGACTGTCCTAAATTGAAAGAGTTTGCAGACGACATTTCAAAATGTGATGAAATTGGAAAATAATCCTCTGATAGGGCAGAAAACATTTTGGGAAAAGGAAAAATTGCTCGTTACGAGCAATTTCTCCTTTTCCCACAATGCTTTCTAAAGTTGTCTGTAACAAAGTGGTCAAATGTCATTATTGTTTGGGAAAGGGTTAATACATGCATCTCATATCTGTTTAAATAGCCATTACTTTGTAAATTCCAATATTCCATAAAACTCACTTCTAATAGCACCTTCAACACAAGGCTTTTGGAAAAATTGTGATAAAAGAAGAAATTATTCATTTATATCAATTTATACTTTTATCACAATGAGTCCTACTCATTGAAAGGGAGAAATTTGCGTTTTCTTTAAAACAATATTACCTGTGCATATTCTTAATTTTCGAAAGTTATAAAATTCTTTTTGAGGCAATGGGTTAAACTTTACATACATGTCAAAAATAAATGACATTTTACACCATACACAACATTCATAAAAACAACAACCTTTGTTAAAATTATCTGTGATTTATCAATATTTACCAAATTCATTTCCCGCATAAATACTCCTTTTAACACAACCATGCTCAGCAGGCTTCTAAAGAGAAACAGTAACTATTCTCAAGGAATACACTATCCTTGTCTTTTAAAACATTTTTTTTTTTTTTTTCAAATCAAGAAGCGTTTTGTTTCCATTGTCAAAGGTCAATGTTGCTGATGCATTCAGTTTTAAGTAAGCAGTGATTGCAAGTTTACTGACTTTTGATGAGTTAAGTGATTTTATTCGGTCAACAGTGCAACTTTTAAGACCATTACAAGATGCCGAATAACAAATGTGATATCTTGCAGTTACAATTAAACTTGCAAGTAGTCATGCATGAGCCATAAATCAGCTTTTTAGTAACTTGTTTTGATATAGCATATCACTCAAAAATGTGAGACACTTAAAATATTAGATGGATTGTAAATCACAGCAAAAAAAGTGAATTGTTAAAATCTTTTCGCTGTAATTATGTAAAGCAGTTGTATTAAAATGAGTACTAAGGGAGAAATGGACCAACATTAAAACAGAAAACAACACAAATAGAAACAAAGAAATAACATGTTACGGTAAACCATATATCAAGTCTATTTTATTGTTGACTTTTAACCCTTATAGTGCTAGAACTGACTTCATGCTTAGGCAAACAGGTTGGATCCAGGGCAGCTGCCTCGAAGATTGGTGGCTGGCCTGTGATCTAATCTGTTTGCGACTCTGAGTGTCTTTCCTCAACAAAATTAAGGAAATATTTAAGGTTTTGGAAAGCAGACGACACAAATATCTCTTTTTTAGAAAATTACCCAGTACTCTAAGGGTTAAAGGAGCTTGTTCACAGAATGTGAAGGAATTTGGAAGTTAAAAATCAATTTCTTTAAATCTGCACAACAGATTTTCTGTTATCTGATAAAGACTGAAGAGTTGTCATTGGAAGCAAAATTAGATCATCTTAATTCTTTAAAGTGTGTTTAACAGTAAGTTAACATGCATTTTAATCCAAAAGGTTGACATTGCTTTTGAGATCTACCACATATAAACTGTACACACTTAAATAAATTGATGCTTCCTTAATTAGTCATGCTTTCTACAGCTATTTCTATTTGTATATCTACTGTTGCATTCAATTTGGGCCGGTCAAAAAATGTTTAATCAACTTGAAGCAAGTAATTCATTTTTGAATTCATCACAAAAAGGTTTTTCCATGAAATTCTGTTGAAAAAAGTAGTAAATCAAGTTCACAAATAGCAATGAGTAAAGTATTTAATTCTGTCCATAAACTAATATATGAATTTTCAATTAATAAACCAATATACATATATAAAACTGTACATCAATATAGCACTAACACTACAATCACAACCCTATTGGAACAACAGTGAGGTATGGTAATAGTCTAAAAAATAGCCCCTTTTCACATACAAATAACTTATGGGATAATGTGCATCAGATTATTTACCCTTCCCTCATATATAAGATATATAAGGAAACTGTTTCTGGTTTTTTTCAACACACCTGTGACAAAAACTTTAAGAAACAACTATGACAAAGGAAGAAAAATAACTATAATAATAATAATAGTTTTCTCCCTTTATTTCAGTAGTTTCTCCTTTTAGCTACAATGAAAATATAGTTAACATATTTTATCATGGGGTTAAATGGTTGTTCATCAATTTTTCTGCTATAAGGACTTTCCTGGGTTTCACCAGTACTAGGCTAGGCAAGGACCCTGGCGTGTCTTGCCAGAGGAATTTTTGGGTCCCGTAACTCAGAACCCCAAGACACAAGTCACAACAATAACCAAACGGCTACATGGGACTGATATTTTTATACGTTATCATTGTTTGATGTTTAACGCCGTGCCAACAAATTTTCGGTTTTGTTACAACTTTTTTGAGTCCATGAGGACTAGGCTAGGTCTATGAAGTGACTTGCCAAAGGCCACTTCAAAGAAACTGAGGGGTTGGTGGGGCTTGAGTTCTAAGTCCGCCAACTTCACCACTGGGTCACGCAGGACCTTACTTTATTATTGTTATCTGCTATTGCTCTAAATTTAGACCAATTATAAAGGCTGATATGTCAGGAAGGGTTAAATAGATATATCAATTTCTAACCCTTTCCATGTTTTGAAAACTTGCTGCAAATGGCATTAAAACATTTGATCAGTGTCGAAAATCTCTCTCAACAAACTGCATCATTACAAATAAACCTAACATCAATGTCATTGTAAATGAACTCTCTTTTAGCTTCCAACATAACAGTGTCTCATTAATCACATAATCCGTAGAAGTAAATGATAAATATAAATAAACTCTAGTCTAATCTAGTAAATACAATAATAATTGTTCTTGGTTAAAAATAATTACAACACTAGAATTTCTACGCATTCTCATTATAGTAGCCATACAAGCTTTCTTTTAAAATTTTCTCAAACTTTAGTTGGCATGTTCATTTCACTTGAAAGTAGCAATGTCCATCTCTTGTGAATATAGTTTTGCCCTTCATTAAATGCTGCCAGAATGTAGACAAAAGATCCATTTTACAATCGAATTTCATTGTGCGATTTCCTTAACCCTTTACATATCATCTTGTTTGGCAGAATATGCTGCAGGCCACTTAAGAAATCACTGGTACAGACGACAAAAATGTGCCAAAAAAGCAATACACCCATTCATCACAGTGGTCTATACACAGTGAATATCATGAAAAAAATGTATGTACGTAAAGTGTTCAACAATTAAGTAATGTAATGGCTTTCCTGGATTCACCAGTACTAGGCAAGGGCTCTGAAGAGACTTGCCAAAGGTCATTCCAACAAACCAGAGGTGTTGGTGAGACTTGAACCCAGAACCCCCAAGCTCTTAGTCAAACAACTTAACCACTTAGCCACGCAGGACCCTTAAAGAGAATGTATATATTGTTGTCTGCTGTTCAATTTGGACCAAACACACAGTGGTCCAAGGACATGAGCATTAGTGCATTGACATAAGGGTTTAGGGTTCAAATCCTGTTAGCAGCGTAATTTGCCTTGCTACCTTTCAATAATCCACATTTGGCATGAGTACTCACTTTATATCCAGGAAGCAGAATCAAGAGTGATAAACCCAAGTTGTAAGAACTTGTTTCACAATCAATGTAAAATAGATAAGATAAAACTAAATTAAACAAATTCTCATATAGGAGAATTGGTTAGTACACCACTCCAGTCTGCAGTATAGATATATATATATATGAACTATAAACCCTGTACTCCTTTATCCCTGTGTAGGCCCATTTTACAGCAGAACACTTTTGTACCAAATTATCAATGTGGCAAAAATGTCCACAAACAAACTGCAAAACTGTTTGTTAAAGACTATAAATATGTAAATATCATGATGGACAAATTCTTATAAATTCACAATGTTTTCATATCTAGCCTGCTGTAAAACATTAAAAGTTGTCTGTATTAAGGTTGAATACCCATAATCCCCCATTTTCATTTTCTTTCCGTCATTGGATTACTTGTTGGTCATTTTTGGTATACATCGGTCTAGGCTGACTTTCTTGGGTCACACCGAAATGTTCCAGCAGCTCAAATGTACAATGAGAACAAACCAAGTAATCTGACAAAGGAATGAGTTTCAAAATGGCAAATAATGGATATTTTACCTTAATTAGTAGTTATTAGTAATTACAGTTCTCATCTTAATATCTGCGCACACAAAATAAAACACTGAACAACATATCTTGTAAATAGCCACATGTACAACAAAACTGGTGAAAAAAAGTCCAACAACAACAACTTGTAAATAAATATCTAAAATGCGTCTGTATGTACATCATTCGTAAATTTGAAATACATTCCATGAATAATGTAGCACAACAAATTATTACAACACAAGTTTGAACATAACTTATACTAACATATATATAAATTTCAAGATAGTAGAGAAACCCTAGAATGTACCAAATACACCAAATATCAATTAAATCATCTTTTATATTTTTCTAAAAATATCTCACTCACTTAGCCCACAACCAAGTTTTTCAAGGCTTGTCACAAGCAATTTCTCCTTTTTCCACAAAATGCTTTTTCAATCTAATCACATAACACAACAGAAGAACAGAAAGTTTTTTCATATGTTTACAAAGCTTCGAAAATCCTCTGCTTAAAAGTAAAATGTCATCTGCAGGTGGTTAAACTTTCATCCAACGCAGGTTTTATACAATTTCATATTTGATGGCCCTAAAAATAAATCTATTCAAATAATTGCACATTGTAATGTATAAACAAGTAGCGACTTCAAAAATTTGCAACACACACAAAAAGTCATGTTTGGCCTTTTTCTTTCTTGCCTTAAATTGATGAATGTTATATTATATTGTTAACTATTACCAAACAATAATGACATTTGACAAGTTTGTTGCAGACGACTCTGGAAAACACTGTGGGAAAAGGTGAAATTGCTCTTAACGAGCAATTTCTCCTTTTCCCACAGAGTTTTCTGCCCTATCAGAAGATTATTTTTCAGTTCCCTCACATTTTGGAATGTCGTCTGCAAACTTTCAATTTTGGACAGTCGAAAATTTGGCATTTGGTAAAGGGTTAAAATCATCTGCCAACCCCTTACTCCACATTACCTTGCTTTGCATAATCTGCTGCAGAAGATCTTCACAAACAATTGTGAGAAAAGGAGAAACTGCCTGAGATAAGCAAATCCTCTTTTCGTCACAACGATTTGTACCTAATATTTCAAAAAAGTTTTTTTTCTTGCTAAAGTATGTTGTATGTTGTTGTTTTCCATTTGGGTCAGACATGTACTCCAATGAAAAACGCAAACGTCGAACACAAAGTCTCGTGAAATATAAAAATACACCTTTGAACAGAATAGAATCAGCATGAGCTAAAATCCCACAATTTGACTGTTTTATCGTAAGATCCCGACACTATGATAAAGTCGTTGAACTGTAGACATGTGACACCGTCGGTATGGTTACGCAAGGTTATCAGTCGTTTCCCCGTCTCTAAATTCCAAACCTGTTGTAATAGAAAATAATCATTCATTCATTGATGTAAAGGATTCTCACTTGTCTTCACTTACGCTATGTTTGAATGGTGTTTAATGCCGCATTAACAATTTTTCAGTTGACAGCTTTCCGGGATCCACTTGTAGCAGGCTAGGGCTCTGAAGTGACTTGCCAAAGTTCACTCCTAAGAAACCAGATGTGTCGATGGGACATAACCACTGGGCCACTTATCATAAACTTTCAAGCAGAAAAATAAACATTGTGACTAGTTTCACATTACAATAGAATTCATAGAATAAAAAACATTGTCATTCATTCTAATGCCAAATTATTTTTTTCTTAATGATAATAACAAATAACTCTTGTCCCAGCACTTTCAGTTATACTCAGCTGAAAAGATGCCTGGAGTCAAAATGATTAACTACCATATTTGACCAAATTATAAAATAAAATCACCTGCAGTTATTCTACATTTAACATAACGGAAAATGTTAATTCAAGCTAGCACTCTTAAAAATTGCTTTAAAGGTTACAAAGTCTAAGTCTTCCTTTAACCCATTACCAACAATAACAGCTTTTAACCACTTTGTTGCAGAGGACACTGGAAAACATTGTGAGAAAAGAAGAAATTGCTGTTAATGAGCAATTTCTCTTTTTCCCACAATGTTTTCTCCACTATCAGAAGCTCATATTTCAATTTCATCGCATTTTGAAATATTGTCTGCAAATTCCTTCAATTGGGGACAGTTGAAAGTTCGCTGTTTGGTAAAGGGTTAATACAGGACACAAATTATTTAAAAAACTCCTTCTCCTCCTTATAATATGGTCGGTAAAAGCAATACTAGAACTCATGTACACTAAAATTGTGTAAGTTCTTGAAAGACTAACAATTAACATAAAAGCTCCCTTTTACAGAATGATGAACTGAGACTTAACATGTTCTCGTGATGCTATTAAAAGAGTGAATATGATATGGTTTGATTACCATTAATGGTAAAACTAGGTCAGCAGAGAAACATCGGGAACCAAAGAAATCAGAGAAATTCTCTTGACGTTTAATGTACAGCATACGTCACCTTGATAGTTTTGTCGTCTGCTGCACTAACCAATCTCCAGCTATCCGCCTGCAGACATCTGACCACTCCCGTATGGCCCTCGGCCGCCTTCCAGTCTATCGTGTTGATACAATCTCCCGAGTGAATGTCCCAGAACTTGAGGTTACAGTCAAGGGAACCGCTCACGATCCTCGTCGCGTCAAACTGGAGGCATGTCACGGCATCTTGGTGCCCGGTCAATGTCATGATACAGGTACCCTGGTTATTCCAGACCTGAAATCACAAGTCATTTGTTTTAGTGGGGTTTAACCCTTGGAATGCTTGGTAATTTTCTAAATATCGATTTTTGTGTCGTCTGCTTTCCAAAATCTTCAATATCTGTTCAAATGTTACATATTTTATTTGACCCTTGTACAGAAATGATAAGGAATAAAAGTGTCTATGATACAAAGATACAGTGATAGAAAATAAAATCACTTTGCTGTCAAATGCTGCAGAAGACTTTAGAGACTTCTGTTCTTACAAGCCAGTTATCCTTTTTTTATAAGTGTTTCTACCTAAAACCTTTCACAGAAGTATAGCACTCAGCACAGAAATCATAATTGAAGGGCATGCATGTCCAAGACAGTCGGTCTTTGACTGCAACTTCTCTTCTAAGTGTTAAAAGTAACGCCATTATAAAGCATGGGTTAGCATGCAACTAGAACTGGAGAGCTGATGGTATACAATGTGGCTATCATTGGCAAAAGTAGATGAAAAAAGCAACAACATCTTGTTGCGACCATCTTGTTCCAACATAGATCATTAACATAAGTCACATGATTCCCTCGCCTGTTTCAGTATATCTATCTATGTCTTCTGCTATTGCTTGCAATTTCAACCAGTGGCAAATTATCGTGTTGGGAAATGAGTTAACAGTCAATGTATGGATTTTCTGTCAGAAATAACACATAAACTTGAGAAAAAGTCGTCCATATTGTTAATGCTGTGGATGGTCAAAGAAAGACAAAAAAAGACAAAGCTTTTAATATAAACTTTTTCTACTGGAACCTCATGGTACTCACAAGGGAGCCAACTCTTGCATGTTATAGGTACAGTTCAAGGGATAGAATTTCAAACATTACATTCAAGGGAAAGTATTTCTTGACAATATCTTTTACTGTTACACAAATGGTGATTTACCTTGATGGTTTTGTCACATGAGCCAGACACAACCTTCGTCTCGTTAAAATGAACACATAACACAGCAGCTTGATGCCCTCTGAAAGCATAAATAAAACATGCATATATCAACAAAGTTGTAAGACACTTTTTGGGAAAACATGCATAAATCACCTTACTTGATAGAAACTGAATAAGGAAAATTCTTTGGAAAACATGCATATATGACATATATTAATTGGTGTTTTCCTTCATCATTGAGAGCCGGGCATCGTAACATTACTAAAATAGTTTCTATATCATGTTAAAACCCATATAGATAAAAGACAAATGAAAACCACTTAATGTGTTGCTGCATTACCTTAATGTCATCTTACACTGCCCGGTCAGCAAGTCCCAGATCTTCAAGGTTTTATCGTAAGAACCACTGATCACCCGAGTATCATCAACCTATAACAGCAAGGAAACATCAACATTTGACATTTGTTTTATAATTTTTTACAGCGAAACTATCCATACATTCTACAGTAAACCTTGTTTTAACCCATTACCAAACAATAACAACATTTGACCAGTTTGTTGCAGACGATACTGGAAAACCTGGGAAAAGGAGAAATTGCTCTTAATGAGCAATTTCTCCTTTTCCAACAATGTTTCTGCTCTACCAGAAGACAATTTTTTTAATTTTATCACATTTGGAATTGTCATCTGCAAACTTTCAATATGGGACAGTCAAAAGTTTGGCATTTAGTAAAGGGTTAAGGGACCACTCATCAAGGGAATGCTAAAAGGTGTATGTCTGTGGCTCTCTAAATACAGGACACATGTCATCAAGACAGCTCGATCCAGAGCTTTTTGGATTTTTGGCATTCATATTAAGCTATTAGCTGCCTATTACACCTCGATTCTGTTTCCTTTTGCTATGGTCACTTAGTCCAAGATCTTTAGTTTGTGGCTGTCTTAATACAGGACGCATGTCATTCAGAAAGCTCCATCAGAGCGCTTCTGTCTTGTTTTACTATGGTATCTTAGTCCAAGATCTTAAGTTTATGGCTGTCTTAATACAGGACGCATGTCATTCAGAAAGCTCCATCAGAGCGATTCTGTCTTGTTTTACTATAGTCACTTAGTGCAAGATCTTTAGTTTATGGCTGTCTTAATACAGGACGCATGTCATTCAGAAAGCTCCATCAGAGCGATTCTGTCTTGTCTTACTATGGTCTCTTAGTCTAAGATCTTTAGTTTGTGGCTGTCTTATTACAGGATGCATGTCATTCAGAAAGCTCTATCAATGTCAATGGTTTTTCACTTATGATACAGCTTTCCTGGTTCCACCAGTACTAGGCTAGGGCTGTGAGGTGACTCGCCAAAGGTCACTCCCATGTAATAAGAGGTGATGGTGAGACTTAAACCTGCAACCCTTAAGTTCTTAAGCCACCAACTAAACCACTGGGCCACGCAGGACCCTAGGTTAATACCAGATCAAGATTTTTACCTGCAGACATCTAACAGTGTCTGAATGTCCTGTCATGGTGACTTTACAGGCTATACTAGTAATAGTAATATATTAGACTAAGGTATTTACCTGCAGACATCTAACAGTGTCTGAATGACCTGTCATGGTGACTTTACAGGCTATACTAGACCAGCTTTCTTGTGTGGACAGATCCCAAACCTGTAATAAATAGTAACAACTGAAATATCACGACCATCAAATAAAATGTACATCAAAGTGTCTCAATATATACATTTGTTGAATATCACAGGTTGCATATAGGACCTCCATATAACCTGTGATATTCAACAAATGTATCTAATTACATTAAGGCATTTATTAATATTCTGTTTTCCTTTTTTGTATCAGCTTTCTAGGTTTCAACATGCTTAAATGGAATGCCATACCCAACCATGATAATTGTAGACGAATCTTTTGCCAATAGAACACTCAATATATCCTAAAGGGTATATAGTTAACCTGGGGTTAACTAGGTTGACCAGGTCTATTACTAAGTAATATACTATACAAGAGTCCAGACTCTTGAACGGAAAATCAAACAACCACCCATACAAAGCCATCTGCTACTGCAACAATCAATGAAGTATTCACAATATTCTATCAGATATGGAAATAAACTTTTTTTTCTATCAAATAAACACCCTCCCATGACAGTGCCTTTCTTATTTGGATCACAACAAGGGATCTGTTTCCAAAAGTATTGACCCCCAGATAAGCGTAGATCCTGTGGATATATACACTTCTGGGCACTGTTTTACTAAAGGACTTACGGAAAATATTTGCGTAAGTCATAACTGATACACATGGATAGTATCTTCAATGAAAGCATAATGTTCCAATGTGACATGTCATTGGAAGCGTCTCGGAGAGACGATTCCAATGATGTGTTACTTTGCAATATTGCTTCGCCCAATATCAAAATAAGATGAATTGTTGTTTTAGACTTATGCAAATCTTAAGCGTAAACTGTTTGGTAAAACGGTACCCTGCACTCACTTATTACAAATGTGATAACGGATGAGTTTTTAGTTTTCGCATTCATTAAAAATTTTACAACGGATCTCCTTTTAGTAAAAAGAACTTTTCACTTATCGACTTAATGATTTAAGCTGATATTAAAGTAATTGATTCAACCATGTTCATATGAAGACAAATCGATTCATTTTATTTCAAATGGATTTTTCATTGCATCAATATTATTTCAGTTACATTGGGATGCCTGACTCTAAATGATGGAGGAAGACCCCATACTCAACTGCCCAAAAAGACTGGTCAAGCTGAGTATAACCATCTTCATTCCATAAGTCACACGGGAGACTACCTCTCATGAAAGTCTGAACACTGTCACCATGATTTGAAGCCAAATGTAATTTCAAGTTCTGTACTCTAACCACTCGGTCACACAAGCCCCAAAGAGTAATCAAGTCATTGCATTTAATTAAAAGAAACCATACACTTACGGAACAGTATTTTATTCAACCATCAGAACCCATCCATCACACAGTACCTTGATCATGCAGTCCGTAGATCCACTGACCAGCCTGTTACCCTCTAAGTGTAGACATCTGACCGTACCACTGTGACCAACTAGAGTCTGTACTGACCACTGGGCATTGGTCCGAATATTCCACACCTGCAAATATGGTGATTATAGATATATTGTACATGTATATACTATAGAAGATTTCACTTGGTTTGTGCAAAAAATTATTTTAAAAAGACTAGGCTCCAAAGGCCCCTCCTATGAAACCAGAGATTCCAGTGGGGCTTGAACCTGGGAGCCCAAAAGTTCAAAAGTCCGCCAACTTAACCACTGGGCCACAAGACCCCTAAAAAGTGGTTAATGAATAATGTCTTAGTCAATTTGCCACAATGAGCCCATAAACTTTTATTGAAGGATAACATTAGTGAGTTAACGTGGCCTCTTGTTTAATATGTGAAGATATTGTTCCTACCTTAATAGTTTTAATCAGACGTTCCGTTAACAATTTGCGTATCATCAAACATCAAACAAGATACATAAGCTTTCCATTGAAGGGAGCATATAAATGAGTAATTTAGCCCTCATGATTTAATGTTTTTGGGTAACATCCCTACCTTGATAGTTTTGTCTGATGATCCGCTAACAATTCGCGTATCATCAAACTGAACACATGATATCCCCTGCGAATGACCCTCGAATGTACGAACAGTACATCGGCCCTTCAACCAGTTGTTCCGCAAACGGAATCGTTCTGCAAACACCTTCTTCCACTGTAACGAAATATTATACCAATACTTCAAAACCTTGCAACAACAGTTTTGTTAATACATAAAAAATGGAATGGTTATTTTCAGAAACATTGCTTTTGTAGGTAACTACCTATTTACAGGCAGTTCATAAAGCATCTAGGAAGTCATCAAGAGTGAATTCAATAAGCTTAAAAGGCTCATGAAAGGAAACTAATGCTTTATCAAACTATACTATTTGGTAAACAGTTTGTCATATTAAAATAGTTATCACTAAAAGAACCCATCAGCACAACTTTATCGTGAAACCCAACAAGAAATGACACAGATTAGCCAGTTTAATAATTCAGATTGCATGATTCTTAACCTCTGAGCTAGTCACGTAATACACAAATTTCTTAACTGACCGATCCGAATTCGATATTACAAATATGTAAACAAACAGATTGTTGATAAATAAGTTTATATTAAGCTAAGAATTTCAGTACCTGTATACAGCCGCGGGACATATGGCTGATGACTTGTTTATGCTCAGCAGCTTTACACAGACGCCATTTTGGCTGGCAACAGAACCGTCTCCATAGCGCTGGTTCCTCTGACAACTGGTACCAGACTTTACACACTTGGGACGCCTGACATAGACTCACTGAAATACAGGAAGGATACAGGTGATGGTAAAACTTCTTTTGTCACATTGATTTGTGAAGCTTTCTATTGAAGGTAAATATACAGAGTATCTAGGCCTTGGGTATTATGGGTTAATGGTTAAAAGCAATCAGATCAGATAAGCAAATTGCCTTGGAGAACAGCATGTGGATGGCCAATTTCTTATGACAGTTTACCATTTATAGAGAAGAGAAATACCTTTTTTGCTCATCAACTTCTGTGATAAGTGATTAACAATGCAAACCTGTTTTAAAGGGACTAACTCTGAGAATTGTGATATGGGAGTTATAAATGTTTGAAATTTGATATAAAAATCATTGTCACTAAACCAAAAAACATTTCTAATTCCTTTACTTCTTAATTCTGAGAAAAAACTTTGTGGTGTAATAAAGAAATGCCAAGCTTAAATCAATATTTTAAACAGTAACACAACTAAAAACACACCTAAAAAATCAGAGATGATATAATCAACGGCTGAGCCAGCTCCATTATCATGCAAGCTGACACAAGAAATGAGGTTTTTGCTGCATAAAGCCTGTTTACATGGATTGTAATTAGATATTGCATCTTTGATGAGATCATCTAACTCAAAACAACTGGGAGCATTGAAAATGATAATGACAGTGTTGCAGTAGTAGAGCATCAGCCTCTAAAGTACAGAGGGTGTCATGTTCAATCCCCGTTAAGCGGCGTGAGAATTGCCAAAGCTAGCCCTCAAATCGGCACAAGCACTGGATTAATACCAAGGAAGCAGGCATCGAAAGTGAATTCAATTAACTTCAAGCTTTCATCATAATCTATGTAAAAAAATGAGTTTAAATTAAAATGATAAGCAATGATATGAAAAGGGAGTATTAGCCCTTTGTCCTCATTTCTGCTTGTGTTAACAAACATGCAACAAAAGATTCTAGAATCCACTGTGACAAAAGGAGAAAATGCTTGTTATAAACAGCTGGTTCTTTGTTAATGGGAAATAATTCCCTGAGTGAAACATTACTTGTGCATAACATACTTGTGTAATATACAGAGGTAATGTTCATGAGGGGGAATATTTCCCAAAAACAAAACAAACTGTTGATTAGATAATATAGTACATATACCGTACCGGTCAAAATGTCAAAACATACCATTTAAACGTAATTTATACCTAAACATTGAACAATTTACTTGTGGAGCAAGCATTGGAATATAAGCTGCGAATATTCATTCATTAGACTTGGAATTCCAAACCTTTGGGTCAAACATTAGTTCTTAACCCTTTACCAAACAATAATGACATTTGACCACTTGTTGCAGACGACTCTGGAAAACATTGGGGGAAAAGGAGAAATTGCTCATTATGAGCAACTTTTCCTTTTCCTTCATGGTCTTTGCCCTAACAGAAGATTATTTTCCAGTTTCACCACATTTTGAAATGCCATCTACATACTTGATTTGGGACAGTAAAAAATTTGGCGATTGGTAAAGGGTTAAAGCATGCATATCATTAACACTAACTTTGGTCCCTTCTACCATGCCTAGAGGTAAAAAACAGGGAACCAGGTATTTTCATTATTCTCACTGCAAATTATTTCTCAGTGAGAATTATAAGATTTATTTTATCATTAGAACTGTATAAATCCTTGTCAAAAAGGTAAAATAATTGATTAATTCATACAAGTTCTCCACTCTTTATTTCTTTTCAGACCAGTCAGAGACAATCTTGTTTATATACATTGTAACAATAAGTTGTCCAAAAACTGTCTTTATCACGTGATCAGATCACGTGACATCCTATTTGAACGTCAGCTGCATCCTTTACTTAGAACTGAATTAATCGATACAATCTGCTTGCGCTGATACTTTACTTAATACTTCCTTATTGCTCCAAAGTGCTTGATTTCATCACAGCAATTAAACCAATTCCATCAAATGAGATCATATTAACCCTCTACCAAACGCCAAAATTGAGACAGTCCCAAATTGAAAGAGTTTGCAGACGACATTTCATAATGTGATGAAATTGAACAATAATCTTCTGATAGAGCTAAAAACATAGTGGGACAAGGAGAAATTTCTCATTAAGAGCAATTTCTTCTTATCCCACAATGTTTTCCAGAGTCGTATGCAACAAACTGGTCAAATGTCATTATTGTTTGGTAATGGGTTAAATGACACAGGCAACTTGCTTTTCTTGGATGATCAGATGTGATTGTGTCTTTTTGAAAGGTTATTTGTTCGTATTGCGTTTAACGCCATATCATATCAACAATTATTTAGTTATTTGATGGCTTCGATCCACCTGTACTACTAGGCTAGGGCTCTGAAGTGACTTGCCAAAGGCTACTCCCACAAAACCAGAGGTGTCGTGGGCTTAAACCTTGGACCCCCAAGTTCTAAGTTTGAAAGATTAAATTTGATTAAAGGTTCCATAAACTTTACATTACTTCATCTCCAAAAAGAAGGTTGAAAGTTAGAAAATATGATAAAATCCATACTTGCGCTCATTTACGCTTGAATTGTTAAAGTTCTAGAATAATTGAAAATTAACTTAAAAGTTCTTTCCCTTTTAAAACGGAATTGAGACTGTAACATGTTCACATGATGCTTTTAAAAGAGTAAATGCTTTAAGATTTGTTTACAATTAGCGACAAAACAAGATAAGCTGAGTTCCCAATAAAACCAAAACTATTCTCCAGTTTGAATGTACACATTGTTAATATTGAATAAATGACAGTGATTTTATTTGTTTCATGATTTTTCTCACCAAGTTATCGCCATTCATTATTCCGAGCGCTCCTTGCTATTTCAAATGTTATTCGAATGTAAACAATGAAGTTATACTAGTGGGCACCAAATTTGTGAAAATAACATGTTGAAAAATAGAAAATAAATAGTGCAGATGTTATATGGTCATGATCCTATGATTTTTCGCAATCTTTCAACATATTCTATCATAATTTACAACTCATATTACCCTGTTGAGCAGTTTTTCTGAGAGCTAGTATACCTTGAGCAAAGGGAAAAGGAAAAAGTGGACTAATTCCTATTTTTCTCAACAAAGTCTGAACAATCAGAAATGCCAAAATATGATCTCATCAGGGAGATATTAGCAAAAGGTCTGACATTAAAGGACAGAATCAATAACAGTCAGTACATATAACTATGTCTGTCACCTTGACACTTGAGAATGCCAATAACTCATTACCGTATCATGGGAGTTTCAAACAGCAGACGACAATGAATAAAATTTGATGACAAGCAAGTTTTCCTTTAGTAAAGGCTTTCCTGGATCTCCCAGTACTAGGCTTGGGCTCTGAAGTGACTTGCCAAAGATCAGTCCCACGAAACCAGAGGTGTCGGTGGGGCTCGAACCCAAGACAAACCAGTTGTAGGTCTGCTACCTTAACCACTGGGCCAGGTAGGACCTGCTCCTTTAGCCCTTATCTTTTCGAAAGTCTTC
The DNA here is from genome assembly GCA_947846245.1 of Cerastoderma edule. Lineage (NCBI taxonomy): Eukaryota > Metazoa > Mollusca > Bivalvia > Cardiida > Cardiidae > Cerastoderma > Cerastoderma edule. Next base: position 4,052,757 of record OX401413.1, on the reverse strand, counting down.
TGCTTCATGTGGGAAATAGGGAGTCAGTACGAAGAAAAGAATAAAAGTGACTAACTATCAAGCAGATATGAGATTTCAATCTTTTTCAGAACTTAATGTCTTTCAACAGATAAAATGACAACACAGATTTATAAAGTTACATAAAACAAGATTATTGTGGTAAAAACAGCATTTTTATCGTAAAGTTGCTTGTTCATAGATGTGAAGAAAAATGAGTCAAAATAAAATCTCTTTGAACCAATACAGTCTTTGTATTGTAATTTGATATACGATCAAAAGTAGCTTTTGAAAGCATAATTAATTCAGGAAGCATCAATTTATGTAAGAATGAACAGTTTATATTTAGTAGATCTGAAAACAAATGTCATGCATTTGGATTAAAACACATATTATTTCACCGTATACATCTTAAAAATTAAAAATGATCTAAGTTTGTTTCCAATGACTTTTCTTCAGTGTGCATCATATAACAGTAAATCTGATTTGCAGGTTTACACAAATTAATTATATACTTCAGAATTCTCTCACATCTGTGAATAAGCACCAACAATTATTCAGACCTTAGCCCTAAAATATCATTAAATATGAATGTTGAAATGGGGAAGTCTGACTGAAATGAACCAAAAGAGCTGTTCACTTATTGCTAATTAATGAAATAGTCTAAGTCATTATTAACAGTCCCAAAGGATTTGGTATTTAACTGAATAGTTCAGGCCCAAACCAATGTATACCGAGAACAACCGACAAAGTAATCCGACAATAAAATGATCTTCAAAATGGGGGATTATGGGTATTCTACCTTAAGATAAAATGAGAAACTTAAAAAAAGAGAAATGAGAATATCAGGTGACTGTAAGATGGGCAAGGAGTAAATCAATGTGCCTCCGATTTCATTTGTTAGTGGGAGTCTTAACCCTTAAACTGCTGGAACTGACTTCATGCTAATGCAAACCGGTTAAAACCAGGCCAGCCACCAAGTAAATTGGAGGCTGGCCTGTGATCTAACCTGTTTGCTACTCTGAGTATCTTTCCTCAACAAAATTAAACATATATTTAAGGTTTTGGAAAGCTGAAGACACCAAAACCTATTTTTAGAAAATTACCCAGCATTCTAAGGGTTAATTAATCTCCTCATTTCTTTGAAATTCACTTGATACACCTGCAGCATATGGTTCAACCCTTTACCAAACATTAAATTTTGGACTGTCCTAAAACGAAAGAGTTTGCAGACAACATTTGAATGAAGTTGAAAAATAATCTTTGGATAGGACAGAGTGAGCAATTTCTCCTTTTCCCACAATGTTTTCCAGAGTCGTCCGCAACAAACTCATCAAATTTCGTTAATATTAGTAATGAGTTCAAGGGAATACTTAACATAATCTGCTGTTTGTCATCAAGTTGGGTGCAATTATAGCCAATCAGGAAGGCTTTGTCATTCTGCAGCAATGGCTGAATGCTTTCCTAAACATCTCGTGCTTTCATGTCAAAATGAGTAGTCACACCTACACAATGGCCATTTTGTCTATAACGGTCAGCTTGGGTCTACCTATGCATTTTCCTTCTCTAAATACACTGCGCTTAACCGGAATCTGTGTAATGCCGCAAACGGCCACACCAATTGGCTGTTTTGTTTATTTGTACTGTATATCACGCCCACATAACCGCAACTTTAAACCCGACATGCCTAAATGTACATGTGTAAAGAAAAGAAAAAATGCATTTCCTAATCAATACACAAACTGTGACCCGAGGTATGTCTTAAATCTAAGTAAACTGTTGATAATTACATATGATGCCAAAATTGGTGCACTCAAATTCATTGGATTATATTGGATGCCTTATAGGACGAAAAAACTTTTTTTGCCGATATAATGTATTGTATTAAGGGCGGTGTTTTCTAGTTAAGCAGAGCAACTGAATTAAATCTATTACAGTCCAACTTGTGTTAAACAGCCATCCTATGAAGCAGCCAACCTGTCTTAAATAGCCCTTTTTCTCAATTCCATAGGCTGGCCTCTTAACACAAGTTGAACTATAGTATATTGGAGTGTTAATTGACCTTACGACACAGAGCAGTTAACCACGCCCACCGTAAATAGGGGAGGTCACTCTAATTTTCTCCGACATTCTGAGTGAAATAGCGTCAATGCACAAACTAGGATCCCTGTTTGACATTGCCGATGATTTCTGATATTCTTATTTGAAATCGGAAATATTCTTACAAAATAAGCACCTGCCTTTATTGCTGGATAATATGTACATAGCATGACAATTTGTAAAGAAGATGGTATATTTTAGGCGTTAGCAGAGACATTTATAACAGCTCTGTTATATATCTCTATGGCGTTTGGGGAGTGTTTTACCCCAGCAGTGTGGGGTCCGATCGGCACCAAACACAATCCGTCCAAAGTCCGATCAGACTCGGATCCGAACGACATTGGTCCGTTCGGCACTGGTTCGACCGGATCTTCAAAATGATCGTATTTCATACTACTTCAAAACAGTTAATTTGCAGTATTTGCAGATACAAACAAAATTATCTCATTTTGATTCTTAAACGGTTTAGATTTTTATTTTACTAAATCGGCGTATATCCTGAATGATTCAAAACACAGACCTACCAATTTTGTCATGTTGAAAATGGTATAATAGTGTTGGTCATGTTGAGATTATGGTGTTAAACAATTGCTGATAGGAACAATCACTATTTTGTTGTCAAATAAGTTAGTAATCAAGACTTTCGAACATAATCTTTTGTATGCTACTCAATGGATGATTGTCGGTTTTGCTATTTGATTACGAACTAAGGGTCATTTTACCAAATGAAATATTTTCAATTGTTCAAAATTTAAAGAGTTTGCAGACGTCATTTAAATGAAGATGATGAATTAATACTTTTCTGATAGGGCAGACCATATTGTTGGAAAAGGATAACTTGCTCGTTAAGAGCAATTTCTCCTTTTCCCACAATATTTTCCCTAGTTGTCTGTAACAAAGTAGTCAAATGTACTTATTGTTTGGTAAAGGGTTAACAAACCTCGATTGTTAAAAAGGATTAAGGGTTTCGACGCTAATTAACATCAATCTGACACAATTGCACTTTATGGTCAAGTCACAAACCCTTTATTGTTTAGCCGATCGGCGGTCTTTGTAATCAACCACTGGCTACCAAGAGTGTGTTTTACAACATATTACTGCAACATTAGATTCTTTAATGTATTCGGATAAAGTTGCAACAAGATGCTATGGATTTGTTTTGTTTTTAATAGCTTTTAAATTTGGATACGATACATCGATCATTACAGGTAGGTGGATTGATGGGCTATAATAAGAAAGTTAATTAATTGTTAAAGGTGCTCTTAGGGTCCATTTAAAAACAAAATCAATTAATTAAAATCCAATTTGAAGAAATTGTAAATGTCCAACTGGAAACCATGTCCTCTCACAACATTATCGATCAATATTGTATTTTTAGTTAACATTTGATTCATTATCAAATGCAACTAATAACATTCGTCATTCTGTGTCAATTCCGTTTTTTAAAAACAACAGTTTTTCATCTTCAAACGAAGATAAAAGACAAAAATAGAAATTAACTAACATGTGAAAGAAAAAAAGAAAGAAAATAATAGTTCATACTTCTATTCTTTACATCGTTTTATAAATTAACTGTTTGCATATATTTACTAATTGCGTGTAGTTCTCAGTCATTTCACAATATATGTGACAGATTTTGGAAACAGGATAAACTCTTCTTCACCCACAAGTCTCTCCTTATACATAATTTCTCTATAATAAGTACTTAAACAATATCTTAAGCAGTATTGACGAAGAAAAATCACAGCAAAATAGTGCTTTGTGTTGACGGAGTCGCACAGCGTGTCGGAGAAAATGGCGGATAGCAACCGAAGTGTTCGCTGATTGGTCAGTTCCAGCTGTCAATCAAAGTCTGTCGTAAGGTCAATTACATGTTTCACAAATACATAAAGGAAATGAAATATATCTCACCTGGGTCTAGATGTGAGAGTATCCTGGTGGCTTGGTTGGTTGGCAGCCATGTGATGATATCCTGGCAGTTGGGCGGACAGCCATGATGGAGGTTTGCCTCCATTTTAACAGACAGCAGGTGAAGTTGGGGTAATGCACAGCCCATCTGTAAAGCAAGATAAGTGGTTGGATGACTGGATATGGGTTTATAGCAGTTTTCAACACTATTTCACTCATATTTCATCAACTGGCACACTTATATAGTTATCCATGCATTTGGTATTTTCTAACCAGTACAGCACAATATTCTTTCATATCCACTGGCTGTTTTTCCACATGAGGGATTTGTGCCAAGTATCTAACTTCAAATCCCTGTATTTCAAGTTTATTTTGTGTATGGTGTTTAATGCCATGTCAACAATTTTTCTTGGATCCGACAGTTCTAGGCTAGGGCTCAGACCTCTAACTTGGGACCCTCAAGTTCTAAGTGCCCCATCTTAACCATAGAGCCAAACAATTTCAAATAGTAAATGCTATCATCTGAACCATGGATCCACAGCAAAACAAGGCAACCTTATAAAAACTTCAATACAAAGGTAAACATGTGAGTTTTCATATTTTCCATGATGGTTTATTAACCTTTCTCGAACACATGATAGGGTGCCGATCCCTTCAACATTACAGATTCAATGTCTGATTCTCTTACAAGTCTGAAATTAGTTATTTGCATTCTAGATACATAGCATTATAGAATCTTTTGTCCACAGAATATTAAAAACCATGTGATAAATCCTATTTTGTGGGTACTCATTACAAATGTTTTGTCAAGACCATTCTAATCAGTACCAACAATATAGTATTTCATGTAGATATAAGAAATAAGTTTGGTGAATTCACAGTACACCTTGACTTTGGTTTCATGTTTCAAAAATAACTTTCAAAATGTGATATTTAAACATATTTACCAGAAGCTCTTTGATGACGATATTACGTTGTTCGTTGGAAAATTCAGAAAACCAGTGCACCATAGTCTGAAATAATAAAAGATAGATATATCATACAATTTATATTTCTAACAAGAGCTGTCTATAAGACAGCATGCTCATCAAATCGTTAAATGTCAGCGGATAAAGGTTAATGTATAATAATTTCTTTCTGATAAAAGAAGATGCACTGAGAATAGAAACTGGTGAAATTTTCTTTTAAACAAAAGCAAAATTGTTGAACTTGGTCTGTAGCATTAATTCATGACCCTTACTCCATATGTAAAGTTTCAATCCATTCCCTTAGTTTATGAGAAACAAACTTCCATGCAAAAGTTTACAACTTTAGTACAAAAAAGGCCAGTATTTTCTTAAAATCATAACAGGAGTTGTCATTGACCTTAGAATATGATCCCTAAGACATATGTGAAGTTTCCATTAGATCAATGCAATAGTTGTTGTGATAGAAACTTATTAAAAAGTATAGCTCTCCTTATTCTTCAAATAGTCCCATTGATGATTTCTCACCAGCAGAGCAAGGTTATCCAAAATATTTTTAATAAGTCTTCTTGCAGACATAACTTGGGCCTGATATAATGGCAACAATTTTTTTTTGTAAAGAATGAAGATTGAAGGATCTTTTAAATTAGAGGGTAGACAAATTTATCTGACAGACAGACAGATGTAAATCAAACTGTCTCTCAAAGATCCAACTCTGTGTTGGGATACGTGATTAATAGTGATTATTAGTAGATATCTGAAATTAATGATGAAAATTTCTCCTGTGTCCCTGAGCGATTACAAATTCGTTGAACTTTGAAGGATGACTTTGCTGATCAAGAATCATCCTGCAACCAGTTCATTATCGTTCAATTCTATCACATATTAAAAGATAATTTGAAAACTGATTCTATTTAGGGATGAATTGAAACCATTGGCATTCCTCAGGTCAAATAGGAAGGTGCCTCTCATGAAAGTTCATATATCAATACCAGGATTTGAACCAATGTGAATGTTTTTTTGCTTGTATGGTGTTAAATGCTGTATCAACAAGTTTTCAGTTATGCAACGTTTTTCCTTGATCCACCAGAACTTGACTAGGGCTCTGAAGTGACTTGCCAAAGGTAACTCCCACAAAACCAGCGGTGTCATAGGGGCTTAAACCCTGGACCCCGAGGCTCCCAACTTAACCTCTGGGCCACACAGGACCCCTGAACCAATGTGAAAAGGGACCATGTGAATGGTCAAGTTTTAACCCAAATTAGGATTTGACCATTAAATTCAAAACATCTATTTTATCCAGTTACTATCAATCTACAATTGCTTACCTGCATTTTATCTTTAAAATCCACGGGTTTAATTCCATCCTTGTCGAGCAGGTCCCTTGATGCGTTTTTTTCCAGACTTCCATTCGAAGACACAGAACCAGTGCGAGTCAATGTAATACTAGGCAGATGCGATTTCTGATTCTCAAGCATGACAGTTTCGAACTTTTTATTTGACTTCAGCGGGTTCTCCTCGTCACTCTCACTTGAATAATCACTCCGTCGGTATTTATAGTTATGACGACTTTTACAGAAATGTCCCCACGACTTGATAGCTGTCGGGCTCGGCAGATTGCTCCATTCGATCCCGGAGCTCTGGCAATCAGCAGAGTCAGAAAGTTTCTTACAGATGGACTGGTGACTCGAACAGCTCTGTCGCTGTTGTTCCGTCTGACACGCGCAACAAGCCGTGCAATGACAATCACAACTTTCTCCATCAAGATCTATATCCGATGGCAGCGACATCCGCTTACTTAACACCACCTTCCCGCTATTCGACCTCATAAACGAGAATATATTTGTGGAATGCGCGTTTTCATTTGGCGGGTAGCAGTACTCCTTGTCGTAGTTCCGGGACCTTCGATGGTTCTTGTGGTAATGCCTGGATCCCGACACGGACCCCGTTTCCTGCGTCGTCATGTCACTGCAGTAAGCGTCATCACTGGAATCCATAACGACCTTCACCTCGGACAGACCCGACCTTGGGTCAGACATCAAGGTCAAACACCAACGTCAAGGTCAAACTACTCACAAGTCAGTCCGGAACTTCAACGCAGTGATTTCATCTTCCATTTTGTCCTATAGTTCCATTTTGCCCACTGTTCAGACCAAGCATAGAATTCCAATACATTCTGTAACATTTCCCATGTTTTCAGACTGTCGGTGCTTAAATTGAAATATATGTTTATTTCTCAATTTTCAACACCATGGTTACGGCTGGGCCCCTGCTGAAACAAAATAAAAAATTTCATTCAGTTTATGCTTCATTTAAAAATATTAGTTACTAAAAAAATATACAATTACACCCTTTCATTTGTTTGTAATACTATGGTGTTTAACACCGTTTCAACATTTTTCAGTTATGTAATGGTCTTCCTGGATCCACCAGTACAAGGCTAGGGCTCTCAAGTGACTTGCCGAAGGTCACTCCCATGAAACCAGAGGTGTTGGTGGGGCCGAACTTAGGACCCCCAAGCTCTAAGTCCGCCATCTAAGCCACTTAGCCACACAGGACCCTCTTACCCTTTCTTACATCTCACTTTAGTGAACTGTAAGCAGACAACTCAATACATTGTCATGGCAAAGAAGAAATAGCTAATTAATTGCTTATTAATTATCATAAGTGTTTCCTTCCAAATGTCATATTGAGGATTCGATGAAAGACTTTATAAGTGCTTCATATTTGTGAAAGACTTTCCGTGTTTGCCTTTGAACCATCCAATGGTAATGAAAATAATGTTGTTCAAGCTTTAAAATCGGATCAGTAATTCAATCACTGCCAAGTCTCTCACTTCAGTTAGTAACATGTGCAACTTTAACCCTTTCCCAAACAATAACGACATTTGACCACTTTGTTACAGACGACTTTAGAAAACATTATGGGAAAAGGAGAAATTGCTCATAAGAAGCAATTTTTCCTTTTCCCACGATGTTTTCTGCCCTATCAGACGATTATTTTCCAATTTCATCACATTTTGAAATGTCGTCTGCAAACCCTTTCAATTTGGGACAGTCGGAAATTTGTTGTTTGGGAAAGGGTTAATAGGAGGAGCCCTAAGTTTGAGACCAAGCTTGTCGAATATTCTTCCTGAATCTTTAATGAAGTCAGATCTACATGAATTATTCAGAAGTCCTCCCAGTGATATCCCGTTGCTATGCTGCAATGATCACTTCTTTTTCTTTTTATATGGGTTTTACATCACATCAACATTATTTCAGTTATGTAGCGATGCCCAACTCTTAATGATTTAGAGGAAGACCCCATAGTCAACTGCCCATAAGGGCTGGTCAAGGCAGGTAGAACCATCGGCATTCCGTAAGTCATTCGGGAGACTGCCTCTCATGAAAATCCATATCCCTCTTAGGATTTGAACCCACGCGGAGAGGGGTCATGTGATTTCAAGTTCTGTACTCTAAACCATTAGACCACGGAACGATCACTGCCACCACAAACTTTTCATTCAGATTTGGATGAAATTTCAATGATGTTTTTCTTTTAATTTTTTGTTGGATTCTATTAATGTCATGTCTTTTTGCATTGATATCTGACCAGCCTTATCAGACAAAACGGGAGACAACAAACAAGATTTGTTCCAGGAAACTCATATGTCTCTGAAAGCTCTTTTTAATTGGTTTTCACATTGCCTCCACAAGTTTTCTGTGGTTTTGGAAAGGTCTGGCTTTACCATGGACGGGTAAAAATTCCCTTACTTAGCCCGTTACCAAACAATAACGACATTTCAACAGTTTGTTGCAGACAAACTTGGAAAACATGGTGGGAAAAGGAGAAATTGCTTGTAAACACTGCCTTGTGTAAAAATCTATATGCATTCACAGGGATTTGAACCCAAATCGACAGAATGTTGAAGATTTTAAAAAAGACCAAAACACATACAGGCCAAAAACAATATGCCCCTGATAGGCGTAAAACAAAATAAAACAAAACAAAATAAAATAAAATATCATGAGGAACATTAATTGAATTTTGTTTAATTGCGGTTTTAAAAGCTTATGTCATTAAGTGTTTTATTAGGAATTAATTAGCCTCTTGTAACAATTGTTAATTGACACACATGAATGATAAAACAAAGACATTGGTTTATGTCATTATATTTAATTGTCAACTTTTTTATTTTTCTCTAAATCATCCGTTCATGAAGAATTGTCTAGACAAGTCCATTCCGAATTTTTCAACCCACATAATGTCGAGCCAAACATTACCGACAAACCATAACAATTTCCTTAAAACAGAGAAATTTGAATGCATTTTTCAGAAGGAGTTTTAAAACATTGTAAAAGAATAAGGAGAATTTGGATTTACCTCCTGGTTGCAAATCATTAGAAAGTGGCATCAGAAATGTGACAAATCACATTTCCTATATGCGTCCTTTCAAGTTAACAGTTTGTTTATCTCACAAGTTGCAAGAAAACAATTAATTACGAGAAAGGATTTCAAATGTTTACTCCCCAGAGAAAAATAATGGAAGGCAATAAATTGCGTTCTGACAAAGCATTGTGTTGACAAATCTTTCTCATTTCGCATGAAAACATTTAACAGAATAATTCCTACATACTGAAACACATGATTCCCTCATTCAAATATTCTATATATCATGTTTCACTTAATGAAGTTTTGTGAATTGCCGGATGTTAAACGGCCAGTAAAAGACAAATATAAAGTAATGAAAATAACATTACCTTTATGGTCTTTTAAACAAACAAATCATTGTGAAAAAATTGCTGAACAAAAAATCAAATGCCGAGATAAGACTTTATTAATGATTATATATAATTTTATTATGTATAGACTTATATAAGCATTCTTTGACTTAGATAAAAAAAAAATTAAAACATTGCAAGTCTACAATCACAGGAAAGACAGTCTAAAGAGGAAACAAAACAGCAGCCAGAAAGAACCATGGTCATTCTGTAACTTCCTTAACCCTTTACCAAATGCCAAATTTCTAACTGTCCAAAATTGAAAGTTTGCAGACGCCATCTAAAGATGTGAGGAAATTGAAAAACAATCCTCTGATAGGGCAGAAAACATTGTGGGAAAAGGAGAAATTGCTTGTTAAGAGCAATTTCTTTTTTCCTCACCATGTTTTCTACAGTCATGTGCACCAAACTGGTCAAATATTGTTATTGTTTGGTAATGGGTTTAGTCAGCAAGGAGATTGAATCATATGGTTATTAACGCTTTATCAACAAATTTATGTTAAGGCTTTCCTGGATCCGTCAGTACTAGGCTAGGGCTCTGAAGTGACTTGCCAAATGTCACTCCCACGAAACCAAAGGTATCAGTGGGCTCAAACTTGGGACACCTAAGTTCTTAGTCCACCACCTTAACCACTGGACCATGTAGGACCCAAGTAGATGGAAAGTCAAAATATAATTACTTTAGTCTAGACTTGATTTAACTCCTATAATGTACTTCTTGCATAGGCATGCAAACACCTTCAAACTGAGTTTAGATTTTGTTAGATTCATGATTAACCCTTATAGTGCTGGAACCGACTTCATGATTATACAAACCGGTTAGATCACAGGCCAGCTGCCAAGTATATTGGCTGTTGGCCTGTGACCTTACCTGTTTGCTACTCTGATTATCTTTTCTCATCAAAATTAAGCAGATATTTAAGGTTTTGGAAAGCAGACAACACAAAAATACATTTTTAGAAAAGTACCTAGCATTCTCGGTGTTAACTAACAATATTTGCCATCTCCCATTGCTATCAAAACTTGTTCATCAAAGGAGGATAAACTAAAACTCATCCAAAAAGCTTACCTTCGGCATATATTGCGCTCAGGTGAGTTATGAAAATCCTCATATAATAAGCAGCGGCCTTTAGATCCTTTCTGTGGGATAAAAGAGTTTGAAGGTCAAGGAACAATCACTAAAATACAATAACAATAGTCAATAACTCTGTTCAAGGTTAAGCATGTTCCAAGTTCATAGTGTTGATATGAAATTTCAATGCAAAATGTGTTGAAGAAGCCACACTCAGGAGTTTTCTTGGTTGTCGATATCCGTTCTATTATCCTTTTTGTTAAATGCCTGTTTGAATTATATTTCACCATCGCTTAAAAAAAGAAAGACTAATGAAGGTGCTCCAAAAACATGAAGCAATTACATTAGTAATGCACTGAGCAGTTCATATGAAGGAATTTATTAACCATGCTTTCTCACAATTTTGATGCAGACGATTACAGATCTGTTGTGAAGAATTAAAAAAAAATGTTCCAAACTCAAAATCAAAGTGACAAAAAGAGTGACAAGACAACATTCTGTTATCATCAAACATTAAAATAACTGCGGAAAAAACCCATGAATTTAGTCATTAAAGCAATGTTTTCTTTTTGTCACAATGGTTTTCATGATCAAATGCTCTTCTACAAGCATCTGAAGCCATCTAGGAAAAGGTAAAGCTCTCTATGCCCAGGTGATCATCTTTATAAATGAAGAATCCTTGTATGATCTTTTGCCTAATAAGGAAAACAAGTTTTAACCCTTATAGTGCTGGAACTGACTTCATGCTTATGCAAACCGGTTAGATCCAGAGTGGTCTAGGTAGATCCTGACCAGCCACCAAGTATATTCGCTGTCTAACCTATTTGCTACTCTGAGTATCTTTCCTCATCAAAATTAAGCAGATATCTAAGATTTTGGAAAGCAGACAACACAAAAAATATTTTTTTTAGAAAATTACCCAGCATTCTTAGAGTTAACACACAATATTTGCCATCTCCCATTGCTAACAAAACTTGTTCATCAAAGGAGGATACATTAAAACTCATCCTTTAAGCTTACCTTGGGCATATATTACGCTCAGGTGAGTTATGAAAATCAACATAAAATAAGCAGCGGCCTTTGCGTGTGATAAAAGACTTTGAAGGCCAAAGACCAATCACTCAAACATATTAACAATAACTCTGTTCAAGGTTAAACATGTTCCAAGCTCAAAATCAAAGAGACATAAAGATCCTCAAGGCAATGTTCTTTTAGCATCAAACATTGATATAACTGCGAAAATAAACCAATTAATTTAGCAATGTATTCTTTTTATAACAAAATTTTTCACAATCAAAAATATAATGCTCTTCTACAAGCATTTGAAGCCATCTAGAAAAAGGTAAAGCTCTCTACGCCCAGGTGGTAATATCTATAAATGAAAAATCCTTGTTTGACCTTTTGCCTAACAAGGAAAACAAGTTTTAACCCTTATAGTGGTGGAAACAACTTCATGCTTATGCAAACTGGTTAAATCCAGGCCAGCTGCCAAGTAAATTTCTTTCCACATCAAAATTAAGCAGATATTTCAGGTTTTGGAAAGCAGACCACGCAAATATCTATCTATGGAAAATTATCCAGCATTCTTAGGGTTCATAGATGAGACAACTTGCAAGTCAAAATAAAGTACTGTTGAAGCAAAACAGTTTATGTATTGGGGTATAATATTTATTGCAAAAGAGCTGTTGAATGCAAAATTGTTTCAGAACGTTTGAATATATCTAAGTATGCACAAACAGTATAATACAACTATGCGGTGGATTTAAAAATCATTGCAACATTTTTGGATCTGAATACATATTAAATCATTCAATAGAGGCTCTAAATACTTAGAGTCAGACTAATTTCACTTTCTGTTTCAATCCCTATTCTCCAGTATGTCTCAAACAACAGCACAGCTGAATAAACTTTGATATATAATCTTCCTCAAGCACCTTTCAAGCCTAGAAACTCATTTCAAAACGTTGTCTCAATGATTTCAATGTTTATTGATATCTTTTTTGTTACTCTTTTATAATTGGCTAATACTTGTTCCTCAGTTGTAAATAACTTTTAAAACATTACCAAACAATGATGACAATTGACCAGTTTGTTGCAGACGACTCTGAAAAACATTGTGGGAAAAGAAGAAATTTCCCTCAATGTTTTCTGCCCTATCAGAAGACTATTTTTCATTGTCATCACATTTTGAAATGTCGTCTGCAAACTCTTTGAATTTGGGACAGTCGAAAATTTGGCGTTTGGTAAAGGGTTAAAAGGGAAATGGGTGGTTAAGTACAAGACAACAACAACTAGTTACGGGGACAAGCAAATGATATCTCTTAATTACATGACGGCTTTATTTGCTAACCATTCGCAATTTCGAAATGCCAAGTATCTCAAATGGCACTTTCACCAAGATAAAAATATATCTCTTTTCTCATGATATGCCCTTATCTGACCCCATATGAACAAATTCCATGAAATTGGATTTATTGGGAGTTGTCCAAATTGAAAGCAACAGCAGAAGACAACAGAACTTGGAATGATTTATTGGTTATTAAAGACCTCTGGCTCAAAATACATATAACGGGGGGTGGGGGGTTTCACATCCAATCGAAAACATTGTCACATCCTTGTCACGGTTCAGTGTAAGCCTCAAGAGTCATTGGTTTGAATCCTGTGGGTAGTGAGATCCACCTTCCGCTAATCCACACTCAGGTGCTAGTACTGGTTTATGTATCCAGGAACCAGAACCAAGAGTAATTAATCCAAGTTGTAAAACTTGTTTCACAATCGACGTAAAAATAAATATGTTTAAACTAGTACATGGCTATAGTAAGTCCTTTACAAACATGAAGCATTTACTTTAGTATGGCACAGGCCATTCTCCCCTCCCCCATTGCTATTCCTGAGTTTTTGTTTTTGTTGGAATAATATATTAATTAGTCCTTCAGCAATGCCACTGGTATTTCCTCACCAGTGCTGTACAATATTCTTTCCAAGCTACTGACTGCTTTCCCAAATGCAAAAGAATGATCAGTGATGAGGTGAACAAAACATATTGCATTGAATTCATAATAAGGGGAAACAATAATGGCTTAGCTTGATCTCAAACTTTATGCTATCTTTATTCTTCTGCTACAAGTGTTGTAGTTCATCAAAATGAGGGGAAAGAAATTTATTATTTTCACATTGTCTGTTTCAAACTACAAAACAGTGGAATGGTTTACCTAAAAACACATTAGAAATTAAATCAGTAATGTCTCCTCTCACTAAATGGCTATACCTCCTTAACCCTTTCACAAACAACAAGTTTTCGACTGTCCCAAATTGAAAGAGTTTGCAAATGACATTCTAAAATGTGATGAAATTGTAATATAATCTTCTGATAGGGCAGAAAACATTGTGGGAAAAGGAAAAATTGCTCGTACTTCAGTCGTCTGCAACAAAGTGGTTAAATATCGTTATTGTTTGGGAAAGGGTTAATTACCCGGTAAATGGTGATTGTTCACAGATTACACAATTTGAAAGTAGAAAAAAATATCATTAAACATTACATTTTTTGCAGTGTGATATACAATTGAAAGTAGCTATTGAAAGCATTACTTATTTAGGAAGCATCAATTTATCTAAGTATGTATGTATCTAAGTATGTACTGAGTGAGTCTAAATGCAGTAGAACTCAAGCTTTTTTTATTAAAATACAAATTAATTCACTGCATAAACATTCTAAAGAGTTAAAACCAATCTAACTTGGCATTCAATGTCTTATTTTCAGTGTGTATCATATAACAGAACAGCTGTTGTGCAGTTTTAAAGAAATTATTTTTCAACTTCCAAATAAATTTCTTCATGTCTGTGAAGAGACACCTTTAAACATACCCTTGATTCAATGCAAGACTATAGTAACTGATTCATGTCTGTAAAACACTTACTATAGTCTTGAATTCAACCCTCAACACTGTCTTGTAGCTTATGTTGAAAGGTCAACAACATGTTTTTATCACCAGTATAATGAATTTTACTATAAACAATTTATGTAACATCAAGAGTTCATGACTTTTTGTGTTGTGAGACATTTAAGCACATAATGATGAAATCGAATAGGTTCTTTATTTCTTCATAAGCCTTTGGTTCTCACCAAGCATGATTCAGGATTTTCCCTAGACTTCTTGATTTATGCTTATCTGGTGGGCTTTTGAACCCTTAAATATATATGGAAAATAATGATCTTAAAGCCATACTTGCGCTCATTTACACTGAAATTGGGAAAGTTCTAGAATAATTACAAATTATCTCAAAAGTACTTTAAATTCCCTTTTACAGAGGAAATGAGACTGTAACATGTTCACATGATGCTTTTAAAAGAGTGATTACTACAAGGTTTGTTTACAATTAGCGATAAAACAAGATCAGCCGAGAAATATTTGGAACCAATAAAACCCAAGAAATTTTCAATTTTGAATATTCAAGTTGTTAATATTATATAAATGAAAGTATTTTTATGTGTTTCACATGATTGTTCTAACCAGGTGATTGCCACTTATTAATCCGAGCGCTTCTTGCTATTTAAGATGTTATGATAATGTAAACAATTAAGTTAAATTGGTGGGCACCAAATTGGGAAAATAGCACTTTGAAAAATAGATAATAATTAGAGTGGCGTTAAATTGTAATGATCCTGTGTTTTTTCGCTATGTTTAAACATATTCTATCATAATTTATAACCATATTATCCAGTTTTGCAGTTTTTCTGAGCGCTAGTTTGCTTTTAAGCATCATATCCAGGAATTGAAGGTCATTCCCTATATAATTGGGAGTCAAGGAAAGTCTTGATTAGTTGTATGTGATTACGATTATGGATTACAACAGAGATGCAAAGTTACATGCCCATAAATTACTAGGTTCAAGTCAGACTTAATACGTAAAAAAAGTCTGTTTAGTGTGAACTTACACATTTTAAATCGAATATGACAGAAGCTTGAAACTTATAAAATTCACTCTCAATGACTGCTTCCCTGACATGACCAGAACTTGCACCAATTTGTGATGTAGTCACAGCATTTTTACCACACAGCTAACAGGGATCAAAGGGTGGACTCTTGGTGCCAGGGGTTGAAGTGCTAATACTGCTTCACTGTCTGGGCTTTTGTGGTATATATGTTTGTACTTTAACCCATTACCAAATAATAATGACAGTTGACCTGGTTGTTTCAGACGACTCTGGAAAACATGGTCGGAAAAAGAGAAATTGCTCGAAAATCAGACGATTCTGGAAAATATGGTGGGAAAAGGAGAAATGCCCTTTACAAGCAATTTCTCCTTTTCCCACAATGTTTTCTGCCCTATCAGAAGATTATTTCTCAATTCCATCACATTTCGAAGTAACGTCTGCAAACTCTTTCAATTCGGGACAGTCAAAATTTTTGTAAAACGTAAAGTACCATGATAGGAAAACAAATTGCAGGTCAAACAAGACACGCTCATAGGACAGCTTGGTTGAACATTCTACACAATGTTGAAAAGGCATATAGAACAATGAACATTAATTTGTTTCTGAAATATATAATTAAACTTTAAATTTTAACCATTATCTTCAAGAATGGAAAGGATTTAATTTTCTTGGAAATCAAAACCAGAGTTATGGGACTTGATCAGTGATTTAGTGTTATTACATAAAGTACATGTGTGAAGTTTCAATCCATTCTGTACAGTAGTTTATGAGATACCGACTTGCATGTATAACATAAACCCACAATTTCTTTGTTTAAAAGAGGACAAAATTATCTTTTGGTGCATGTTAGATCCATCTTCTACGGTAGTTAGATACAAACTTGCATGTGAAGACTTCTTTTAAAAAGAAAATACAAAAGGGGGCATAATCTGCTTAAAATCAAAACAAGACCTAGCGGACTTGGTCAGGGACCTCGCATAATGACCCTGAACACATGTGTGCAGTATCAACTTATTCCCTTTTCTAGATAACCCTCTACCACACACCAAATTTTCGACTGTCTCAAATTGAAAGAGTTTGCAGACAACATTTCAAAGTGTGATAAAATTGGAAAATAGTCTTCTGATAGGGCAGAAAACATAGTGGGAAAAGGACAAATTGCTTGTTATGAGCAATTTCTCCTTTTTTCCGATTCCAGAGTCATCTGCAACAAACCAGTCAAATGTTGTCATTGTTTGGTAATTGGATTTGTGACACCCACACCAAGGTGAGAAAAATAGTCATCTTTATTCTTGAAATAGTGAAACTGTTAAAGATTGTATTTCTCAAATGCATGGATTCGTGACCTGTAATTGTGAAAACAAGACTTGAACTAAGATAGGACAAACAAAATGCAATATGAGCGAATCAGTACAAAATGAAGCTTTCTAGAATTCTAGGAAACATAAAAAAGTTTTAACACAAAACCACACAAAATCATCTAACTCCACATATTTGCGTCTTGCAGCAAACGATGTTCAAAAGGCATTGTGGCAAAAGGAGAAATTGCTTGTCACAAGCAATTTCTCCTTTTCCCACAATACTTTTCAATCTACTCAATTATCACAAAATCAGAACTGAAAGGTGTTTCACATGTTTACAAATCTTTTTTAAAGTAGTCTGCTTCAAGCAAAACATGTTTGCTGCCGGTGGTAAAGATTTGATTATGCTATTGGATCAGGAAAATGTCCTACATTTCTCATGTTTCAGATGCCATTCCCTTCATTAGTCAGTTTTCTCATTATGGTTATGACCCTTATAGTGCTGGAACCGTCTTTATGCTTATGCAAACATGTTTGATTCAGACCATCCGCAGAGTAAATTGGTGGCTGGCATGTCATCTAACCTGTTTGCTACCCTGATTATCTTCCCTCATCCATATCAAGCAGATATACATGTATAAGGTTTTGGAAAGCAGACGACACAAAAATCTATTTTTAGAAAATTACCCAGAATTGTAAGGGTATAAAAGCTGCAGATGGCTTCAAGCTACATAGTAACTGTTGTGGTAGGTTCAGAAATTGCGCATGACAAGCGATTCCTCCCTTCTACCACAATGATTTCTAGCCATCACATAGATTGTTTGTATGTTGTTTTATCACAGTATCAACAATTTGTCCAGTTATGTAACAGGTTTCCTGGATCAACCAGAACAAGGTTAATCCTGAAGTGACTTGCCAAAGGTCACTCCCACTAAACCAGGGACACCCCAGTACTAAGTTCATCATCTTAACCACTCGGCCACACAGGAACCCACCCTCCTTTTCAAAAGACTTTTCTAAATCTTCCAAATTTGTGCATATTTATAAATAAAAAAACATCCCCATGTTAGAAGAGGGATAACTCATTTATTGCTTTAACCCATTACCAAACAAGAATGATAATTGACCAGTTTGTTGAAGACTACTCCGGGAAATACTGTCGGAAACGGAGAAATTGCTCTTTACAAGCAGTTTTTCCTTTTCCTACAATGTATTCTGCACTATCAGAAGATTGTATTTTAATTTCGTCACATTTTGAAACATCGTCTGCAAACTCTTTCAATTTTGGACGGCAAAAGTTGGCGTGTGGTAAAGGTTTAAGCAGATCACTTGGGAATCAAAAGAATCATCACATAGCAAGAATTAAATGTCTTCCCAACAAAACTTTGTTACAGATAATGAAATTTGATCTTCAAAATATTCTCTCATGAATATCAAAAGTGTTTCTAAGGCTCAAATTAAAAAGCCTGTACAAACATCTCATACGTAATAAATTAGATATTGTATAACAACAATAAAGTTGTTGGAAATTACAAAAGGGCATTCCTAATTCCAGTAAACCAAAGGCTTCTTATATTATATTGATTTAACTGTAGAGAAAATTACTAACTACTAGAAATTCTTTCTCACTTTTTCTCCCAAGCCATTGTTCTTTCCAATGTTAAATTAAGCAGTAATTCAGATTCTCTTCAGATAAGGTGCGGCAAATTGACGTACAGGTGCAAAATTGGTGGGTATTTTTCTGAAATGATGGGACCAAACATATACCATACATGATATTCTATCAAAAATGACTTAATCACAAGCCCAATCTTGTAGAAAGCAGTGCATCATATTTCTAAGTTATGGGTCCACGCCATAAACCTCTAGCTCTGATTAAGTAAATACAACATGGTTTTAATTCTCTCAAGGATACTGTACCACACCTAATGCATAAGACTGAAGAAACCACTGAGACAAAATTATAAATTGCTTCTAATGGTTTTAGAGAAACAACTGAGACAAACTTATAAATTGCTTCTGATGGTTTTAGAGAAACCACTGAGACAAACTTATAAATTGCTTCTAATGGTTTTAGAGAAACAACTGAGACAAACTTATAAATCGCTTCTAATGGTTTTAGAGAAACCACTGAGACAAACTTATAAATTGCTTCTAATGGTTTAAGAGAAACAACTGAGACAAACTTATAAATTGCTTCTGATGGTTTTAGAGAAACCACTGAGACAAACTTATAAATTGCTTCTAATGGTTTTAGAGAAACCACTGAGACAAACTTATAAATTGCTTCTAATGGTTTTAGAGAAACAACTGAGACAAACTTATAAATTGCTTCTGATGGTTTTAGAGAAACCACTGAGACAAACTTATAAATTGCTTCTAATGGTTTTAGAGAAACAACTGAGACAAATTTATAAATTGCTTCTAATGGTTTTAGAGAAACCACTGAGACAAACTTATAAATTGCTTCTAATGGTTTAAGAGAAACAACTGAGACAAACTTATAAATTGCTTCTGATGGTTTTAGAGAAACCACTGAGACAAACTTATAAATTGCTTCTAATGGTTTTAGAGAAACCACTGAGACAAACTTATAAATTGCTTCTAATGGTTTTAGAGAAACAACTGAGACAAACTTATAAATTGCTTCTGATGGTTTTAGAGAAACCACTGAGACAAACTTATAAATTGCTTCTAATGGTTTTAGAGAAACAACTGAGACAAATTTATAAATTGCTTCTAATGGTTTTAGAGAAACCACTGAGACAAACTTATAAATTTCTTCTAATGGTTTTAGAGAAACAACTGAGACAAACTTATAAATTGCTTCTGATGGTTTTAGAGAAACCACTGAGACAAACTTATAAATTGCTTCTAATGGTTTTAGAGAAACAACTGAGACAAACTTATAAATTGCTTCTAATGGTTTTAGAGAAACCACTCAGACAAACTTATAAATTGCTTCTAATGGTTTTAGAGAAACCACTGAGACAAACTTATAAATTGCTTCTGATGGTTTTAGAGAAACCACTGAGACAAACTTATAAATTGCTTCTGATGGTTTTAGAGAAACAACTGAGCCAAACTTATAAATTGCTTCTAATGGTTTTAGAGAAACCACTGAGACAAACTTATAAATTGCTTCTAATGGTTTTAGAGAAACTACTGAGACAAACTTATAAATTGCTTCTAATGGTTTTAGAGAAACCGCTGAGACAAACTTATAAATTGCTTCTAATGGTTTTAGAGAAACAACTGAGACAAACTTATAAATTGCTTCTAATGAGCTTTTAATTGAGTAAGACGCAGTCTTAAACGCACCTAGTGTGAATCTATTGTAGACTCAAACGCTGTGGTGGTTTAAGATTGCACGTCAGCATTTGCATACATCATGGAGTCCCTCTGTCATGGTAGTTTTGCCCCTGAACCATGCAATTTGTCCTTTCGTCATAATCCTTTGTACACAACATCATTAATTAAACCATTACCAAATAATTATAACATTTGACCAGTTTGTTGCAGACGACTCCAGAAACTATTTTGAGAAAATGAGAAATTGCTCTTAACAAGCAATTTCTCATTTTTTCACAATGTTTTCTGTCCTATCAGAAGAATGTTTTACAATTTCATCACATTATGAAATTTCGTCTGCAAACTCTTTCAATTTGGGACAGTCGAAAATCTGGCGTTTGGTAAAGGGTTATATTGTTTTTGCTTTTATCTATTATCTCATGTTGCTCTCCATTTGGACAAGCGACAAGTGGACAGTGGACCTATATCGGGAAATAGGTGGAGACCCCCTTGTTGGACAAGAATGAAATCTTCAAATAGCAATCATATGAGCAATTTCTCTTCATACCAAACAAAAATTATCCACTTCCATAGGACCATCTTCCAGTTCTTTTTCAGTATTTATTCATTGTCTTCAAATTAATTTGAACAAAGAACAATAAAGAAATTGTCACAATTGGTAAACGCACACCATTCTCAGGGGCGTAGATAGCAATGAGCACTTGCTAACGCATGTGTGTAACATCAATTTCAAAGAGAAAAAATGTACCCCAAAT
This sequence comes from Cerastoderma edule, assembly GCA_947846245.1. Lineage (NCBI taxonomy): Eukaryota > Metazoa > Mollusca > Bivalvia > Cardiida > Cardiidae > Cerastoderma > Cerastoderma edule. The sequence goes on along the minus strand of OX401413.1, from coordinate 4,031,648 downwards.
CTCACCATCTTGACTTCTACTTACTTTAATTTTTTTTTTACTGTAGTCTTGCATTGAACTCTCACAATCTGAACACATCGGGTTTATCAAATGAAAACACCTCTGAAATAATAGGGACGACGCCCTATTGGTTCCCAGCGGAATGACGTCACTTCACTTTCGTGTTTAAAAATAGATCTTAAATGTGAAATCTAAAAAGTGTTTAAATTTGATTGAGGAAACAACTTTACATGTCACAACAACAATTTTGCCATTTGGTATGAGTTATTGATAAAAAGATTATTTAAAAGGATGTCCAACCCTTCCATACACATTGAACTACTTAACTTGCACGCTTAGAAAAGGTGTTAATTGGCCGATGCCGATTTACCTGAAAAATTGTAACCCTACACTTATATCCGAGGTGTATTTCACAGCTCACGGAAATACCCGAGTAGTTCAGAATGGAACTCTCACTCAATAACCTTATCTATGTTCGGCAGAAATAACTGTGCAAAGGAGATATTGCTTGCTTGCAATTTCTTATTTTCTCATAGCCTCATTTAATTTTCTGCTGCCGGATTTAAATGTGTTTAATATACTTGACTCTGAAGGCAGATTCCATGAATTTTGCGACATAAAAGAAGACAAGATAAATCTTTCACCAAACGCCAAATTTTCGAGCAGACAACATTATCAAATGTGATGAAATTGAGAAAAAATCTTCTGATAGGGCAGAAAACATTGTGGTAAAAGGAAATATTGCTTGTTAAGAGCAATTTCTCCTTTTTCCACCATGTTTTCCAGAATCGTCTGCAACAAACTAGTCAAATGTAGATATTGTTTGGTAATGGGTTTATATTACAATTTATATCCAGCACCATGGTAAGATGAGGCCAGATCAACCAACAATATGGGGGTTCAATGCAAGATTACAGGAAGCGCTTCATAGTTGTGACGGACTTACTATAATCTTTCACTGAACCATCAAATAGTTTCTTTAGTTGTCAACATAAATAAACTGTTACATACAATATGGGAAGAATGAACACACAACAATTGGAAACTAATCAATATGGCAATGTCTTTTGCCACATCTGTCATCATACATGAATCTCTCTAAATTTACTTTCTTTCCCTTTCTACCTTTTTTCTTTTTTCTTTCTGTCTTCCTTTTCATTCTTTCTTTCTTTCCTTCTTTCTTTCATTCTATGGAAACCCTCTATTAGTTTGACATTTAACACTGTTTTCAACAATTTTTCAATCATATAACAAAATTCTCCTGATCAAAACAAGTTCTATTTCTTCTTGACAGTGGCAAGCTCACAAATCAGAAATTCTAATCCCATACCTAGTTTAGTTTGTATGATATCATCAATTTTTCCATTATTCAGTTTTTTAATGGCTTTCCTGGATCCATCACTCAGTCCTAGGCTAGGGCTCTAAAGTGACTTGCCAAAGGTCAATCCCACGAAACCAGAGGTGTTGGTTGCGCCCAAAATTTGGCTCCTGAGTTCAAAGTTCCAATTCAAGCCAGGTGTATAGTTAGAAATTATTATTTTATAATAAAAACTGCATGGCGCATAAGATTTATAAAAGGTTGTCATCTACTGTAAAATAATACCACAAAGGATATTACAAATGAGGACTGCAAATGTTAGTTTCATGACAATAGGCTGATCAGCAACAAATTGGAAATGAAATCCATGTAAAAAGAATTATTACTCATTCCAAGCAGTATCTCCTTATTCTACAATAGTTTTTTTTTTTCAATTCTACTACAACGTCTCATTCTGACAGTATAAAGTGTATGTTCTATGGCTGTATTTTGATCCTTTCAAGTTTTAACTATTGATGTTTACAAAAAGTCCAAGACCTTCAAAGAATGCATATTTCAGTAACACCTAAGGTAGTACCCGAATTTGCAACTTATGTAAACAGTAAAACAAAATGAAAGTGTTTGAGAAAATGAGAAGTTCTGGTCACAAACAAAATATCATTTTCAAATTGAAAATGACATGCATGCAAAAAGAATTATTACTCATTCCGAGCAGTACTCTAGTCAAGCTAATGTTATGCGATCAGGAAATTGAGAAAAGTTTGCATCTTCACGTCAAATTTTTTTGACCAGATCGTGTCTCCATACTCTAACAATACTTTCTTTTTTAAAAAATCTACTGGAAAGTCACAATCTGACAGTATTAGGTGTTGCAGATTTTTCAATCTCTATAGATCTAGAGCTATCGACTTTTGAACCAAATTTAACACCGCTATTTTACACGAGATTCTTACTGATAAGAGATTAATTAGCAGCCAATGTGTAAACGGTTTTGAGGGGTTGCTACCTTTATTTGTTACATAACATCTCTATTTATAGATAAGAAATTTCCGCTAGACTTTTTCGGGGATAAGACGGTGTTTTTCAACTAACTTTCACTTCATAGTTACCATTTACATGAAAGGATTTAATATGTTTTAAGATCAGAAAATACATTCACCTCTTGTTTTGAGATGTGTAAAGAACATCGATAGCCATCGTAAACGTTTATCAACGTATATCAATCATATGTCAATGTGGCATTTCAAAATAACTTCTAACATAGACCAAAATTTAAAGCGTATCAAATATACTCGCCTGCGGGCGAGTAATGAAGAAAACAGACAATCTACATGTATGGATTGATAAAAAATGAATTAATTTACAACTGTAGGTAATGATCATTTGATATTTTACTGTAATAAATGGAAATATGGGTGTTAAAGCATTGCGATGCCATCTTCCATTAAATGAATTGTTAGAAAGTTTGACATGACGAGAGATATTGCAAAAATATCTCAATATTTCCTGAGTGCATCAAATTAGTTTGACAACAGGTCCTTCATGATAGAAACTTAACCTACAATTAAATATTGAGTAGTCTTATGGGCAATTAATTATACACTTAATGTCTTGGTTCCGTTATTCAATCACATGAACAGCCAAATACCAACTCAAAATCTCGACAAAATAGCTTTCGTGATCTGTAAATCACTAAATGATCCTAAATCATTTTGTAAACACCAATACAACCCCACCCTTTCATAAGAGTTTCGATATAATTTTAAGATGTAGCATTTATTTTTCAACAAAAATTCAAATAAAAAGAGCAACTTGTACCATTGAATATCAAAGCTTACCTTTGAAACAACTTCAATCACATGAAAACGTTGTTTTTGTCAGGTTGTTGATGCTAATTAGTCTCGCGTCTACATATTCTGACGATAAAATTAAAGCACTCCAAATGAAGAGTATTACATTTTCTAGCCTGGGGTCCTGGCCCGTTCGTATACCGCGAACTAGGGCCAGGTGTCAGAGAAAGTTTACCGAACACAATAGTGTTCGGTTATGCCGAGGTATTCCGAATGAAACAACATCGACTGCGCATGCGCGTCGATTAAGAGTCTGCAAGCTTATTCATGGGAAACTGTACCTATTTAGACACCCTACTTAGCGTTGGATCCTTTTGAGATGAAATAGTGACTCCGGTTTTTATTGTATTTTAAAGCGTTGTGTTTTGTAATGGAACACAAATGCAGTACACCGCGCATATCACCCAAACAGGGTTGTGTTTGTGACACAAGTATTGAAAAGTCAAGCTCTTTGCGTCGTGTTTTACCATATAACAAATCCGGAGTAGATCAAAGTAAACTTTATGGTGGTATGTCTGTAATAGATGGTGTCGTGTGCTTAAATTTGTTATAGAAAAGTACTTAATATTGACAAGATAGTTACAGAATTAAGGAAGGCGTGTCAATCTTCCAAAGTTAGAGTTAAGCGTGGTTTTAAAAGACGAGATATGACGAGACAAGAATATATCTGGAAAATCGTTTGATAAGCAATATATGTTAGAATAGTATTAATTCTGATATCAAGTTCTTGAGATCTAAATGTGTCCAAATCAGTTTATTCTTAGTTCATGCGTTTCCCCCTTTTTGATGACTTCGTCAACTACAGGTTCTTATGTTAAATCAGACTTTCAAACAACACTAAATAAGCCTATTGCGATAATGTTTAATACTAATTATAATTGATTTTGTAGGCTTCATATGATTTTGTCAAAACGAAAAATAAAGGTGCTTAATTTGTCGAGAAGCTTGGCTTTTGATTATAATTTGGAAAAGAAAAATCACGTTCTTTTTCCTTGTTTGTTATCTAACTTATAACTGCATAAAGGGAATAAATACAGATGCCGTTGATATACTAAAACTCTTGTCGGTGGGATTCTTATCTTTATTGCCTGTTAATTGAATTCGTGATTGTTTAACCAGAGATACGTGAAACCCTTTACCCCTTCCTTTTATGTGTCGTTGGATTTGATTAAAAAGAACATGTTATGGGAAAGATAGAAGAAAATCCCATTTTTTCACATTTTTATATGGTCTTTCTTTCTTCAAAATCTCCTATTAACACTTCACAAGCCTCAAATTTAAGCATCGAAGGATTTAAGATGATATGTAATATTGATTGGTGGAGATATTTGTTTCCAATTTGTTTCCATTCAATATGTTTTGTGTGTGATTTAAAACTCATTTGAATATATAAACAATAGTTTTGGTAGAATTCATTCAGAGATAACTACTAAAGTAAAAAGTTTGATTCTTTTACAAAAGATATCAATTTAATCTGATATTTTGAATCCCAATATTTAAATCAAACAATAAATTAATAGAAAAATAAAATGAAATGAACAAAATCCATTTAAGTGCAATTAATTTATAAAAAATGGAGTATTGTATGAAAATTGTAAAAGGTAAAGGCTACCCAGGCTGAATAAGGGTTGGAAAAGGGTAAAAATGATAAGGGTAAAAAAGGGTAAATGCACAATTCAAACGCCATCTTTTCATAATAAGGCGAGTGGCAATCCGTTAGCCAATCAGAAGAGACAATTCATTCTCTGACACCTGGCCCTAATGCGGGTTAGCATGGGCCAGGACCCCAGGCTATACATTTTCTGGATCCCTGCCTATCCGCCATAAGATGAAACAGTCAAAGGGAGCCGGTAACGAGTAAATGAATAATGTCAGCGTCCCTGAGAGAAGCATTTTGTGGAGCTGTTGAAAGAATTCTCAATAGCTGGACGGTTTTACGGGTATTTACCAATCACGATATTTCGTACCAAGAGTTCTGCAATTGGTAGAACATGATGTACATTTTGAATTATTGATTGTGTTGAAAATCGCACATGTTAACCAACAAAATGTGCTTTTGTCACTTCGTTCCCAAATTATTTCGTGACCTTTTAGTGTCAGTAGAAGTTTTTGTCATTTAGCTGCAATTCGCGGATGTCGTTTCTATTTAAGGGTTGAACTTTTGTTTGTTTTTATTTTTCCACCAAATTGATGATAACTTACAAAGTTATAGAAAGTTGAAATAATAAATTACTTAAAAAAGAAAATAAATGCACTCAAGATAACAAGAGGATTCATGTTATCTTGTGTGTTCTTCATCGATTGTGTAGGAAGCGAAAAGCTTGATAAATTGACTCTCCATGACTACTACCTGGATACTAAATCAGTATTCGCACTGACTTGTGGGTTAGTCATGGCAATTTTCACTGTGCATATTGGGGATTAGAAGTAATTATACTACCGTGTCGGTGGCAACAAGACATCAGCCACAAGACGCTACCACATCGTATCTAAATGGGGATCAAACCAGGGATCCTCAGTACATGAGGCCAAAGCTCTTCTACTGAACCACTGTCGCCCACCATTGTTCATCAGTGACAATGATATAATACATCAATGTTATACACCAAGCAATTGTTCATACAGGGCTATCCCCTTAGAGAAAACTGCTTTTATTTATATTCTTGCTACTCGAGGCTGTAACCCTAAAGAATCTGACATTGGAGAATGGGTCAACGATTATTGGCATAATTGCTAAAAAGTCTATATGTGTGTTTTTGTTGAATATCAGGTATTTCATTCTGATATATTTACATTCTATTATTTTTTTTTACAGTTAGCTGTTGAACATGGTTTTGGTGGTGCGGAGAGCCAAGAGAAGGCTAGATGGATGGTTCAAGCTGTAGATCAATGGTTCTCAGAAAATGGTAATCTGATCTGAATTTATACTGTTCTAAACTCAATGTTGTTGTGGTGATAAATTTAAGTAAAACATCAATCCTATCATTTGACCTATCAGCCATCAAGTTATTTTAGTGAAACAGCTAGTGGCATGAAAAGACAATTGTTTAGAACTGATGAGGAAATGCCAGGAGCTTGGATATAGGTTTACCCTTAGAATGTTGGGTTATGTTTTGAAAATAGATTTTTGTGTCATCTACTTTCCAAAACGTTATATATCTTCTTTGCTTTTAATGAGGAAAGATACTCAGAGTAGCAAACAGGTTAGAACACAGGCCATTGGCCAATTTACTTGACGCTGGCCTGGATCTAACCTGTTTGCATAAGCATGAAGTTGGTTCCAGCACTAAAAGGGTTAAAAGACTCTTGAAATATGATTGAAATAGGGTTAAAAATTATGTTTAAATGTTCATGAAGAACTGAGTTTAATTCTATACCAGGTTGAATTCTTTATGCTCCTTTAAGATATTAAATACTGTTGTATTGTTGTTTTCTGTATAGATGTCAACAAGTGTGGAGGCATATTCAAGTAACAATTATATAGTCCAATCTCTTCTTTAAAATACATATTTGCGGCAGGTAACATATGCATCTACTTTCTATTGTATATATCTAAACTTACTCCAGCTATGATGCCCAAGTGGGCTGAGGTCAAACTCATTAAGGGTTACGTGACTAGTGACTATTAATAGACTGGCTACAAGTTCCTTTACTGTAGGGTTAAGTATAGAACACATACCATTATCATTGTATCACATCAGTTTCTTATTCTCCTTATATCTGTTTGTTTCATAAGTGGACATTGACCCATATGAACTAGAGGAGTTTTTGGCTGATGTTTTAAATAATGAGTTTGACACTGTAGCTGATGATGATAGTTTACCACAAGTAAGTCTGTTATATTTCATTTTTTATATATATTTTTTTTAGATGGGTTTTACATCACATCAACATTATTTCAGTTATGAAGTGATGCCCGACTCTTAATGATGGAGGAAGACCCCATACTCAACTGCCCATAAGGGCTGGTAAAGGTGGGTAGAACCATCAGCATTCCGTAAGTCAGTCGGGAGACTGCCTCTCATGAAAATCCTTATCCCTCTCAGGATTTGAACCCATGCAGAGAGGGGCCATGTGATTTCAAGTTCTGTACTCTAACCACTAGGCCACGGAGGCCCCTGTTATATTTTATGCTAAAAGCTAATTAAAGTCATTACCCCCTGTTTGATAATAGAATGGATTTCATGAATATTGGTAGTAGGGTGATTTGCAAAAATAGGCGGTGGTATGGGGGACCTCATCAGTGGATTTGAGAGCAATTTCTCCATAGGACAAATTAGATTTTGAAGCAGTCTACTGCAGGTTGACGAAAATAAGAGTATTTATAATTATCTGAACATTTCTCATCCCTTCAATCTATGCTTACTTTTAAATTGCAGATTTCAGACTTTTCTACCAAGCTTAACTAAAATGTATTGGCAGTTAAGTTTGGAAATCTCCCTCCATGATTCATAAAGTTTGCTTCTTTCTTGGTTACATGAATTTGAAACATATGGCTTTTAGAATAATCCTCATAAGCTTTTTGAATAATTTGGGATTGACATTAAGCAATAAGCATGACCTTAAGAGCTGTTTGGAGGTAATTCAAAACAAAATCTATTTTAATCTATTGAAATATAATCAGAAGGCTGCTAACTATTGTCCATGTTATGCCAGTAAAGATCCAAGCGATATCTTATTCTATACTTAATTCAATTAAAAGATTATTTTTAGGGTTTTGGTGTTTTGGGGATGATCAAAGTATACAGCAAGTACATAAGAAATGTATTCAAAGATAAAGCCACATTTATATTATCCAACACACAGGGAGATATATATATATATATATATAGTGTTAATAAAGGTATTATGACATATCTCCCTGTGATCCAACATAATCATTAAGGAATAATACCCATAATCCGCCATTTTTTATTTATTCTTTAGTCAGATTATTTTGGCTGCTCTTGGTATACATCATCCAGACCAATAATAATAATAATATTTTATTTATAGAGGATGAAACTCATTTAACATTTACAGTACATAAAAATACTGCTGCTAATCTCCCATGAGGCCCTCTGTGAAAGAAACATATGTATGTTTTTGAGACCTAACATTCTTGGTCACATCTATAGCAAATAAGAACATTAGTAAAAAGGCAAAGTGATTCAAGACTGTTAGTGATTAATTAAAATTTTGGTGCACATAATAAGTGTAGCATTCATTCTTGAAGGAGTTAGGGCAACTGTATCCAGAGAACTACCAAAGTAATCCAATGAAACAATGGATTAAAAAATTGCAGATTATGGGCATTCTACTTTAATGGCTTGTTCTTTACTTCAGATATCCCAGATGATATGTGGCTGTTATAAGTTGATTAAGACCGGTGATGAAGCAGGGCTGAGGGCTCGCTTGGACAGACTACCACAACCCGCACTACAGAACTCCGTACCAGCACAAGTCAACCAAGAAGTTCAGGTAAGCTTCTAAGCAAAAAAAAACCTAACTCCTTTCCATGTGGGAATTTGTGATTGATGTTAAAAAGCATATATTTAGTCCCTTAATTAAAGAAACTCAAAACAGGAAATTGAATACTGCTTGTGAGAAGTTTTTTATTGTTCTACACAGCATGACCAATTAGTTTAAACTTATTTATTTGACAGTGATTGTGAAACAAGTTCTTACAACTAAATAACTCACTTTCGAATCCACTTCCTGGAAACATAAGCAGTACTCATGCCGAAAGGGGATTAATGAAAGGTCAAGGCAGATCCTGCTACTCACAGGGTTCGAACCCTCATCCAGTAACCGACGCTCTACCCGTAAACCCTTGTCCTCCACAAGGACCAATTAAGCAAGATGGATCTTCCTCCAAACTTAATGAGCCAGGCTTCACAATATAACTGTCCAAATGTTGACACCTCATAAGAAACCCAACAAAACAAATTAAAAGGCTTAACAAAATAAAAATGTTCAATGTGCAATGTACTCAAAAAGTTTTGTCCTTTTAAAGTTTACTTTTGTAACACTTTTTCAAAAATATTTGTTTGTTTTCAACAGTTTGTGTTTGTTATCAATTTTTTTCAACATCTTCTGTGAGGAAGTTCTTGCTGCTTCAATTCATTACTTTCGATTCTGTTTCCTGAAACAAAACCAGTGGCTTTTTAAAAGGTCGCAAAGTAGATCTCGCTTCTCGCAGGATTCTAACCCACCACCCACATGTCCAGGGGCCGACACTCTAACCCAGGACAACTGTTTTAACCTGAACTATTTCTATGTTCAGGATGATGAAGGTATGGAGGATGATCAAGCAGATTCATCTACAGCAAACACCACACAGTCAAACTCACAACCTAATACAGGTAACTGTACTTTTATCTCAGTCATGGGGGGTTTTGACTGCTTTGTTTTTGTGGTAAAGGTACAATACCTATAATCTGCCATTTTTAAACTCATTCTTTCATTGGATTACTCGGTTCATTCTCGGAATACATCAGTTTAGGGCAAGAATTACATATGACAGGAAAAGTGTTTTTACTTGTGTCACTCCTAAGTAATGTGACTAAAGGAGAAATGGCTTCACTATGGTCAACATATATTTATCACAATCATTTTGGGAAAATATTTTTTTTACTGCATTGTAGCAGACAACCTAGAGTTCAAAGTTTTCTGTTTCTCTGGGTTTTGATTTGATTTGATTTTTGATGTGATTTACAGAAAAAATGGTATCAACCTTATCAAATACACACATTATTTTATTGATATTTATTATAATGTGTAAATTGGTATATTTGAAATAATTACTGTTCCATTTCAGATTCAATGGATACAGATAGTGATGGTTGGCAGACAGTCAGTAAGAAAGGAAAACGAAGATGAAGAGTACTCCTTGTTTTAATATTGCCATTTTAATTATTTATAATAAAACATAAACAAAATAAATTGATGCATGTACGTTTTACTGTATACAGCTCAACTAAAATGATATAACAGTAATTTCATCTTTATGAGTGATTTAAAACATTTCCTCCTTTGGAAATTTATGATCCATCCAAATTAATTTTGTTTGTTTAGTGATAAATGCCGTATCAACAATTTTTCACTTGTCCACCAGTACTAGGCTAGGGCGCTGAAATGACTAGCGAAAGGTAACTCCCTGAAACGAGAGGTGCAAAAGGCACACAAACCCAGGAACTCTGAGTTCTAAGTCCGCCTCCTTAACCATTGGGCCACACAAGACCCTGGCCCAAATTAAAAGCAATAACAGATGACAAAAATGACATAAAAAGACAAATAATTTCTTTAAGATATTGAGTATAAACTAGAGGAACAAAAGGGATAAATGACTAACTAGGAGCATTTTATTAAATTGTCGGAGTGGTTTCTAAAGTCTTCTGCAGTAGATAAATTGGAGTTGATTGGCAATACATTTAAGATGGAAAAATCTGTTATATCTTAGCGTTCAGCGTTTTTTTTTTCCGTCATTGTTTTGGTCCGGTAAAAGGACCCTTTCCCAATCAAATATAGGTAACATTTTCCCAAATTCAAGGTTTTTTTTCCCCAAATTAGACCTTTATTCTCTTTAATATACATTTGAGATGTTAAAATTCGCTCATATCCCCTAAGATTATTTGTTACAGAATACTCGAAACCAAATGCAGACTCTTGACTCAAAGCATGTACGAGCCTCAATAGTCTGAACGTCATTTATCCGTTTATTCAAAATCCAAACAGAATTTGTAGGGAACGGTCTTTACCTTCATTAATTCCACTGTTTAATCCAGAAAATCCGCGTTCCGTCTCCGGACAATAAAAGTCGGGAACCAAGCCTCACTTCTAATAGTAAATGAGCAAGACTAATCCGGCAACAAGCAAAATGATTGTGTGTTTTTTTGCGGTTACATACGTTAATTGACGATACGGTTATCTAACATTCACACCTTTGGCAAATTCGCATGTATGCTTGATCATAAAATGTCACCAAGTGTAGTGTAATGAAAGGTGTTGATTGTTTGTAAATCGGTCATTCAGTCAGTTAACTGGTCCAACCTAATTGTAATTATGGTCGCATGGAGAAAGTCGAGTTTGTAAAAGGTGTTAACTCCCTGCATTAACAGCAACAGGAGACAATGTCTGGCAATCATTTTCAACTATGACGTTTTTTTTACTTCATAGTAATAATTATGAAAAACGGTGTATAGGTAGACATTTCACTGGAAACTTGTCGATTGTTTATTCGGATGATTCGTTAATACGAACATTACTCCTGGGAACGAAAGTGTTCGGACAAACGAGGCTTGACTGTACTGACAAAGTTACTGTACTTTTTCTGCAGTGTCCATAATTCAAGTTTTTAAGACGAAAAAAGCTACTTATGAAGAGTATTCTAATAATTGAAAACAAATTCCATAATCATAACCTTAATCATATTAATCTAGACCAACTCATAAGAAATGGGAGAGTTCAATGCAAATCCAGTTTCACGATGGTGAACCTGTGGTCTCTCCATTATTATTTATGTACTCTTGTAACGGGGCTTCAGATTTTCCACATGGTCTAATGACCCACAACATCGAAATATGGTGTACCGCTCTCTACACAATTGTGGTGGATTTTTTGTATACTATAAAGATATTCACTTACAGTATGTGTTTCGGCCCATGATTCCAGAAAATGAAACTCCATATTGTGCGCAATTGGCAAATTTGGCTAAGCTTGTCTTTAACCCTTTCCCAAACGCCAACTTTTTGACTGTCCCAAATTGAAACAGTGAGCAATTTCTCCTTTTTCAACAATGTTTTCCAGAGACGTCTGCAACAAAGTGGTCAAATGTCGTTGTTTGGTAATGGGTTAAAGCATCTGAAGCCATGCATCCCTTATGATTCTTTCATTAGTTTGTCCCTACTTTGGATCTTAACCCATTACCAAACAATAACAGCATTTAACCAGTTGGTTGCAGATGACTGGAAAACGTGGGAAAAGGAGAAATTGCTCGTAAGGAGGAATTTCTCCTTTTCCCACAATATTTTCTGCCCTATCAGAAGATTACTTTTCAATCTCATCACATTTTAAAATGTCTGCAAACTGTTTCGATTTGGGACAGTCTAAAATTTGGCGTTTGGTAACATGTTAATCAAACTTTAACTTTGAAGAAGCCTTGTTTGTTCTGGGAGATGTGAACCACTTTGATAACAAGTTGAAATGACGTATGACAGACATCATCTTTCACATTTTCACTGGCTTCACAATCGTTACTCAGAACACAAACTCACTATGCTGTTTATCGATTTTTCTATTCCAAGTTCTTTTAACATAAGCTGAAACATGTCTGGTGCCTGTGTTAAAACGTCGTTATTTTGAGACACTGAAAAGAGATATTTTAATTAGATTGAAACTATCAACTGTGATCCAAACTTCTAATTACACCAATTTTATAATCTTGATTTAATTGTTCTATTTTACCCATCATACACATCACAAGTACAAGATGTAACACACTTATTGATACTATTCCTTAATCTATACATCCTTTGAGTGCTGGAACCGACTTCATGCTTATGCAAGCAGGTTAGATCCAGGCCATCCACCATGTAAACTGGTGGCTGACCTGTGATCTAACTTGCTTGCTACTCTGGGTATTTTTCCTCAACAAAAATTAAGCAGATATTTAAAGGCACATTAAAGGAGATAAGTACAAATAAATTACTGAAAACATATATGGAGTTCTTTTATTATGTTCATAAAAGTCATCAGAATTAATCTACAAATGCATTTAGACCCTATTAAAAAGACTACTTTAACATAAGTTATTTTGTGCTTGAAATATACTTGTCTCCAATTCTACCATGTTTATCAACAACCTGTTTGTTTACTTAGTCAAAATATTGAATTCTGATTGGTCAGTTCAAATGTTTGTGTATCAACTGTCAAGGTCAGAGGTGAAGAATGAGGCAATCTGAATTATTAAACATGCAAATCTGGGTTATTTCTGGTTGACTTTCATGTTCAAGTATTGCTGATGGGGTGTATTGGTGATAACTTATTTAATCTGATCAAAAGTTTACAAAATAAAATGGTTTGAAAAAGCATTAATCTCCTTTTATGTGCCTTTAAGGTTTTGGAAATCAGCATAATCCAGCATATTAAGAATTAAACCATTCCTTACTTAAAAGGTTTACAGACAATAATTGAAATGAGATATAGTTGGAAACAAGCTCTGTGTTAGAGTGGAAAATATTGTAAGCAGTTTATCCTTATCCTACAATAGTTCATAAATTGTTAAAAGTGAATTGAGTTGCAAAGAATCTGTTTGTCCTTTATCCATGATAACTAACTATTCATCTCAATGTATCTTAAAGACCATTTAAAAATGGCCTTTAATCCCCTATAGAAAAATATAAGTAATTAAAATGAAATCCTTTTGCACAAGCAATGTCTGGTTTTGAATGTAAATGAGAACTGTATCAAATTCTGATACAGAGAAAATATTCTTTAGTACACACATTTTAAGACAGTTTCGACAAGCAAATTGAGAAATGTAAATTATCCACCTTTCCAAAAATGTTTGATTCTCATTAACAAAAAAAAACCTTTCCCTGATACTGTTTTAAAAATGTTTTAACAAGTTACTGTCAGAAACAAATGGATTGATTGTCTAAAGCAAAGATTTACAGAGAAAAATATAGGACTGACCTGCTTTCATTTGTACAGATAACTTTATTTCTGGATAACAGATGTGACTACTTGAAATGGCTATTGTCCAATCAATCTGAAAAACACTGGAACCAGAAAAATGGCACTTAGTCATTGTTCTCAATAAGGACAGGCCGCAGGCCAAAATGACCACTTCAAATTATGTTTTTGCCGGTTCAAATTTGCAGAGATGTTAAGAAAACCCATTGAAACCCCCTCCAAGTGGCTTGTTCAGATTTTGTTTTGGTCTGTTAAAACATTTTAAACTACTTAAATGTGACTCGGGATCAATTTAGACTAGCGCCAAACCAGGAGGTAAATGTCGCTTGTCTAAATGTGATCTGGATCAATACATTACACCAATCTGCAACTAACTTATTCACGAAGATGAGAGTATGATGTTTTACAGTGATGTATTCTAATAAACAGTTGAAATCAACGTTAAATCCCAAACAAACAACAAAGAATAAAGTGTAGATAACATTTTTTCTTATATTGGGGTTCTTTACAACGGAGTAGTCTTCCTTGTTAATATGTTGTTCACATGTTTAAGTGTATATACATGGTTGTTTTTGTTGGTACATCTTTTGTTCTTTGATAACTGTACACTGTAAACAAATCTTTATCTTATATGAGATGAAATAATGTATCTCACAACAGGAAAGCTTCAAATATTTTCTACTTTCTTAGCAATGAACGACTAAGAATATGTTATATTTGGCCTACCTTGCCATTGACTTGTTTTTGTAATTTAAATGATATATGCCTGTACTTTTCGGCATAGAGCCTTTTTACCATAATAAATTATCAATCTATATCTTTTTATCTATGTATTTGAATAAGCTCTTTAACATCATGAGCTCTTCTGCTGATCCATGTATTTTTGTCATGTACAATTTTGTATTGCTATATAACATGTTATGTTTATTATGCAATAAAATATAGTTATAGTTATAGCTATAGTTCAGCCATTTCTTATTGAGAACACTGTTAGCTGTAAAAGACCATGTCTCAATGCATTCCACAATCAATGTAAAATATAATTTAAACTTAACTTAAGAATCAGTTAAAAATAAAACAAGAATGACCTAAACAAGCAATTTCTTCTTTTTCCACAATGTTTTCTGCCCTATCAGAAGACATATTTCATCTCATTTTGAAATATCATCTGCAAACTCTTTCAATTTGGGACAGTCGAATATTTGGCATTTGGTAAAGGGTTAAAAATGGTCATCTTAGACATGTCTTAGAATTCTCAGAACACACATAGAGAATGGATGTTTGGTGTGGTGAATCAGAAATGTTATGGGGTAAGCTGTAGGAATGTTTTCTGGTGAGTCAAAGGCTGAGCCCAGTAACCATTCCTATTCAAAGACACCAACCTATTCTATTCATTCTGTTACCTATATGGATTCAAATAACTGAATATAACAAGTATGCGCAGTGATCAAGTGATTGAGTGCTGTTATCACAAATGTTATATGGCACCCTGTTATCTGTCTGTAATTTGTACAGTGAACAGGATAAATAAATAACACTCACTCTCTTGCTCAAACTAACAAAAATCATATTTTTGGACAGCAAACTTTGCAATAAATTTAAATACAGAAGATCAATTTGTGGGTTCAAAGCAAAACTATAGTTAGGTCTCAAATAAAATTAAGTTTGTTTGGCCTTTACCTACCAACTCACTTTTTACCCCCCTGTCCAAAACTTTTTATTGTTATTTCTGAAAAAGTTTTCTTTCCCGTTTTTTTTTCAGTGTTTTGAATATTAAAAGACAATAAGTGTATAAGAAATATCATTTCTTAAATATAAATAAAATAAGTTTCCTACCTTCAAACCTGTTAAATCTAGGGTTGGTAAAGAGCAAACCACAAATATCTAAATTATGGCTTAAGTGCTTCACAATTATAAAGCACTTACAATAGTCTTGCATTGAACCCTCGAAATGAGAAACTATCAAAGAAACAAATATAAATAACCTACCAGTCCTTCTCAGAATGCTGGAGCTGTAAACGCTTATCATTTACTTGGGATACAATATCGGGATATGTTGTCATGAAATGCTCAAAGGTGTGTTGCCTCAGCTTTGACCATTTGGTGTAGGACCGGAGAAGCAGGAAAAATGTTTGAACATTCTTTTCTTCTTTTAGCCTGTAAAGAGAGGAGTAAGTCAATGAAAACATTAATTAAGTACAGAATACCTGGAGACTTTTCAATATTTTATATGTATACATTCCATTAAAATCCATTTAAAACACATCAAATTACTTTGTGGAAAGGAGGACTGTATGCATTTTGCTGAAAGATAGAAACTCAAACTTATTGGTACAGGCATTTAGTAATATTTTAATGTATCAAAAGGGACAAATAAATTTTGTATTTGTACTTATGTGTTTATAGAAATGGATATACATATAAAGTGCACATAGTCTCAAAGGTTAACATCCTAAATATGTCGGATGAACAGAAAATAAATTGTTAAATATCCACAAATTTAAGATTTTCGTAGTATCTAAGGATAAAAAAAATACAATTAGTTTTTTTCGATATGGTCCGAGAACCTGCAATGTTAGGACAAGATTATCAAGGGTCTGTCTCTCAAAGAATTGTTACTTGTTTTTGTGAAAGGGAAATAGTCAAGCCTTCGAAAGCACACAAACAGTTTTAACAAGTAGTACTCATGTCCTAATCATGTATAACTTTGTGCTTTTCTTGGTTATTCTTTTTTTCTTTGTATGGTGTTTATCGCTGTGTCATCAATTCTTCAGCAATGCAACAGCTTTTTTGGAACCAACAGTACTAGGCTAGGGCTCTTAAGTGACTTGCAAAGGCCTCTCTCATGAAACCAGAGGAGTTGGTGGGACTCAAACCCATAACTCCTGAGTTCTAAGTCTGCTACCTTAACCACTAGGCCATGCAGGACACTTCTTTGCTTTTCTAAATTGATGTTTACAAGGAAATCTATCATAACAGCCCTTATGAGACAGGCCTGAGGGAAATATCCTTCATATATGGACCTGCAGAACACATAAAATCAAAGGCCAGAATGGCCTGAACTGCGTCACAGTATGGTCTGAGAGGTTTGTGCGTATGAATGGATTTGAAAGAAATCTTAAGAATTTTTGAAGACAAACCAACACATTTCTGTTGAATAGCAGAAATCAAAATAGAAGTCAAAAAAGGCATGTCCCAGTACTCCATTGGTACTCAAACCCAATGCTCTTATCAAATGAAAAAGTCTTATTTCAGAACAGATATTGTAGACAAAAACAAGCATTTTTAGTTAAGATACCAATCTACAAGAGGCCACAGTCACAAGAAACACTGCAGCACCAATACAGCTTCAGTCAGAGATCATAGATAAGTTTTAAAGTGCATTAAATATATGTTGGGTTAAATGCCATATCAACCGGAACACAAGAAAAGAGTAGATCGAAAAGGATCGGAGAGATGTAAGTCTCAAAATTTATATCAACAACAAAGTAAACAATCATACATTCTCATCTGGGTGATTTTTTTATCTACTCAACAATACCTACATTCAGTGTTTCTTCCAGGATTTGAAACAATAGAGGTATTTCCCCAATACATTGGGTGAAAGGTGATAATAGATCTTTTTTTCATTTTGCCATTGTAAAATGCACATGAGCATTAATGGTAACGAAAAACACGGTGTATTTCCCGGCTTTTAAAGAAACATCAGGCAATATTTCTTTTTCTTTCTTATAATGAAAAAATGACAGACTTCTTGTTTAGTATGAACCGTCCTGTTTAATTATAAAATCATCTTTCAAACTAAAAGTAACGGCTTAAATGTGATAATTAATGATTTTTTCATTTCATAACAATATTACTGCAAAGTGTGGGAGCGGTATTTTCACTTCACTAACAGTGCCTCCCCTGGAGTTTTTGTTCTTGTCACAACCATTTTCGCAAATTGGATTTTTTTGGAGCCAAATTTAAGAAAGTGGAGCCAAAAGTTGAGCCAATTTTAAATTGAAGGCTTGACGGTAATTATTAGAAATGAGTAGTAAGAAGGTTTTTGTGCATTATAATGTTTTAAATCTATGCACAGCAGCTAATTACTTTATTTATCTTATCATAAACTACTATTTAATGGGGAAGTCTTTGGTTCTTCCCATGAGCTAATTAAATAGTTTTACAAAAGAAATAATTCGTTGTCAATAAAGAGTTGATGTCAAACTGTATAACACCTGATAACAGACAAGCAAGAATGGTCCCCCATGCTTCATTATTTTGCGTTTAATATAAATGTATTTTAAAGATACCATAAGGGTTGTCTATAAATATCTCTAAATTGTACAAAAAAAAAACATGAAACACATAACTCGTATGAATTGAGCTGAGCGGATTTATAAAAAAAAAATGAAACAAGCTTTTGAATTGACAGAAACCAATGTTAAAATATAAGGTCTATTTTTTCTATTTTTTTTTTTTTTTCAATTGGCATTTAATTGCGAAATCAGTCAGTTTATAAAGAGAATGCATCTCGCCGATTTTGTAGTAAATGCTTCATTGTGATGAACGAGCAACATACCTAAAATAGGTACGTTATTCACCTTCTTTAATTTTCAACACCCGAAGGTGTTTGATAATTGTCATCTAATTTTCACATTGTCTCCGATCATGCGTTCGCGTCAAACTGTTATACACACATTTCAGGGCAATTTCTCACGCGCGACGCAAACATAGCTGTTGCCGCACGAGTCATATGAAGTGATTAAACTTTAATCCGATAAGTGACAGTCATTTGTGTACGAACTCGGTTGCGTGCGAACTGCTAAAGATACGGGTCATTACCGGGCTGGTTCCTGTGTTTATACACGCAGAATGCCTCGATAACTCCAGTACGGGAACTGGCTATTATTCCAGGTCGCTTATATCATGCATGATTGCTAAATACGGTTTGTCGCAAACACTTTCGCAAAACTGTTATTTTTGTCGCAAATTGACGAGATTTTTCGCATTTGGCTACATTGGCGATCGGCAGCGGAGGCCCTGACTAAGAGTACTGGTTCCCAACCCTCTGGTAACCAAACAAACGAATCAGAAACATATTACTGAAATTGGGTCATGGGTTTATGAAACAAAATAAAATCGCTGATAACTACCAGTTATCCTTCATGAATGTTCCCATGCTGTTTCTGGCACAAGGCCTGTTGTTGAAAGAAGTTTGCAAATGATTAAAAATAGGGACTTTGTTCTGCACTGAGTAAAAAAATACTGGGGATTCCTTTAAAGATGGGGGAAATCCCACGACCTAGATACGGGTGCTGTGGGAACATGTCAAAACGGCCCATAGATCGATTAAAACGGCCCTGGAATGGTCAAAAGGGCCCAATTGTTGATTTTTCAATCAGTCAACACGGCCCAAATAAGGTTTTATAATGTTTTAACACTTTGAACCGATAATTTTGCCATTTGGACTTATTCCGGGCCGTTTTGAATGTGGTACATTTTGACATCGGGCCGTTTCGACTGTAATCTGATGCCGCTAGATACCTTCTTATAGAAGTTTTAAGATGTTTGGAAATTAATGCGGATTGTTTGCATTACCTTTTATCACCATCCTGCACATCACAGACGCATCCAAAACAAACCAAAGAAGAAAGAGTTATTTTAAAAAAAAAAGACGATTTAATTTGATAAGAATTCATGCAGTTATAGACAGATTACAATCAACATAGAAGTTGGAACTACTTGCTTTCTCTCGGCGGTGATTAAGCCCCTATAGGTAAAGAAGGATTCTGAGGTAAAGAAAGATGCCATACGATCGCTATATACGCTTTTGCGCATGCGTGCGACGCGTATAAAAATTGTCAAAAGGGTATAGAAATATTTCATAACTGCAACTTACATTTGGACATGTTTTAAAAATTCTTTATGTCTGACTGACAGATATTCCACTGAGAGTCCAATTATCTCAGATGAGACGGATGAGTCCTCATTCTGAAAATAAAGCAAATGTTTTATAATTATAAACCATTAGAATCCTGGGTAATTTTCTAAAAAAAGCTTTTCGCATTGTCTGCTTTTCAAAACCCTTAATACCGGCTTGAATTTTACGAGGAAAGATACTCAGAGTAGCAAATAGGTTTGATCACAGGCCAGACGCTAATTTACTTGGTGACTGGCCTGGATCTAACCTTTTTGCATAAGCATGAAGTTGGTTCCAGCACTATAAGAGTTAATCAATCAGCTGCTGCACCTACTACCAGCTTCAATCTCATCTTAAGTGTCCTGCCTAGGACTCCGTTCACGATTATGATTTTTGTGAAAACCAAATATAAGTTCCAAGTACCTGTCAATTGTAAACCAAATCACACCAGAATTTCAAAATTACTGAGAAAAAAAATTCTTGTGTACGCAACTCACTCGTGTTTTTTCCCAAGTAATTTTATACTGCCATAAGAATATAATTGAATCCTTAATGATAATCCACAACCTATCAATTTTGAGACAATATAAATGGTGTTAAGAGTAACAAGGGAAAAGCAAATTTTAGGCTTACCATTATTTCTTTTATTTCCAGCTGTAGCTTGAATTCTTCTTCCATACACCTGCCCTCTATGGTACATAGTTTTGTTAGCCAGAATCTTCCTGTAAATAAAACAATACTTCCTCATAATTCTTTTCAGAGCCCCAGTATGGGAATAATCATTAAGATTTTTTTTTTCGTTTATCAGCACATTTGTGTATCCAAACAAAAGTGTCACCCAACAAAACATGCCAACGTAAACAAACGGCATTTTCTCTTCAGAGTTAATTAAAGATGACAGAGTGATGTCAAACTGCACTTTACCCTTAAAAGGCTTGGTAAATTCCTATGTGTAATTTTTGTGTTGTCTGTCTTTCAAAACCTATATATCTATTTAATTTTGATGAGGAAAGATATTCAGAGTAGCAAACAGATTAAATCACAGGCTAGCCACCAATTTACTTGGCAACTGGCCTGTGATCTAACCTGTTTGCTATTCTGAGTAACCTGTTTGCATAAGCATGAAGTTGGTTTCAGCACTTGAGAACTCGGGCACCACCGTAATTAGGTTTCAAGTGACTTTTGTCATGGAAGCACCAAAAACTGTGTCGGATAAGACTTCTTTAACAACATCCATCTTGTATTAACGCCATTTCCAGACAATACACTGCTTTGTTGCAGATAGCTCTGGAAAACATTGTGGGAAAAGGGAAAATTGCTCTTAATGAGCAATTTCTTATTTTCCCACAATGTTTTCTGCCGTATCACAGCTTATTTTTCTATATCATCCCATTTTAAAATGTCTTCTTTGAAAACTCTTTTGATTTAGGACAGTCAAAATTTTGGCATTTGGTAAAGGGTTAAAGAATATACCCTTATCAAAATATCATTGAATTAGTTTTATTTCTCTAACTACCACATCCTTCAATTTCTTGGTATATTACTGTATCATGTTAGTCTATCATGCCCTTTGATTTGCAAAAGCATAAAATTCTTTATCATAGATTGGATTTAATAGTAATGATGCAGTATTTTCACTTATCCACGAAACCTCCAATAAGCAGAGTTGACTTACCTTGACCCAAAATCTCAACATCGGTATGTGTGAATTCAACATCAGTGAGTCTTTGAAGGAGATCAAACTAATAAAAAAAGAAAATCAAATAAATTGTTTCAATGGATTTATCATGGTTTGTTCATATGGGGTTAAACGCTGTGTCAACAATGTTAAGATGTTTTAAGGCTGTCCAGGACTCACCAGTACTAGGTTTTGGCCCTGAAGTATCTTGCCAAATGACAAAGTCAAAATTAATTAAAAACTGAATTAATTCATGAAATTGTTCAATAAAAGGATAATGATATACAAAGGTTATTTAAAGTTCTAGTAACATTTAGTAGCTTTGACGTTGAGGTAAATTTTTACTAAAGAAAAATGCCTTCTATTAATATAATTTTAAATCACAATTGAGAGGAAGTCTCCTGGCTGACTAACAGAATGCAGATGGTTTTAGTCAGATTAACCCTTATAGTGCTGGAACCAACTTCATGCTTATGCAAACAGGTTAGATCACAGGCCAGTCGCCAAGTAAATTGGCATCTGGCATGTGATCTAACCTGTTTGCTACTCTGAGTATCTTTCCTCATCAAAATTAAGCAGATAATTAAGGTTTTGGAAAGTAAACAACCCAAAAACCTCATTCTAAGGGTTAGCTTCTATCATCATATATGTCACATGATGATATCAAATGCTACATCAATTATCAAACGAAATGCAAAATAAGCATGCTGATAAAAATGAGGCAGACGAAAATAAAGGCAATAAACAAACAAGTGAAGGAAAACTATTTTCTTTGCTTGAATAGATTAAGATACAAAAACCTATTATTAGGAAATTACCAAGCATTCTAAGGGTTTATCACATAACACTTTGTGAAGGATTGATGACCCACCTGATACTCATAATCAGCTGTGTTTGGCACACTTCCCTTCTGATGTGGTCCATCTCTATTCTTCTGAAATGACCTGTTCAAGAAGCATAATTATGAATACATAAATGAAACCAAAATAATGAATGAAATATTGAAGTCTTTGTTAAGGATGCTCTCGGTATTTTTATCTGCGCACTTCATCTGCGCATCCAAGGGAGGTAATACTCTGTTACCGAGGATGTACTTACATAGAAGTCGGATAAACTTTTTTATTCAGATGAAATTTACTGAATGCATTTTTTTTCAAAGATTAATCTTATTATCCATACAACTTGAAAGGGTTATTAAAAATATTATGTATTTCTCAAGCAAATTAAGACCCCAGCTTCTATTTTTCATCGTTTTTAAAAATGTTTTTCAAATACGGTTACCAAAAATAAGAAAAATAAGAAATTCTATAAAAGGACTTTTTTAATATCTTCATTTATTTGTATATCAATTTTCATTGTTTTTTGACGAATACAAAAATTTGAAAAACTGATTTGGATTACAAAAATTGTTCAGATTGTAAAAATTTGAAAAAAACATTGAATTATAACGTATTGGTTATATGAATTCATATTTTTTTGTGTAAATAAACATTCCAGAAATCATTTTATTACCTTTGAAAATGGTATGGTCATTTTGACATTTTTGCCCCAAACTGTTACCATGGAAACTGTCATTTTACGAAAAAACTAACTTGTCGACCTGCATTTTTCTTTCATTTTTTATTTCACAATAGAATTTTAAATAACATATCAAAAATTTAGAAAAATTCTATGAAAGGATTATTTTCTTATAAAACTATAGAACATGTCCTTGACTAAGATAAAATGTGATTCTCAATTGATTTAGATTTCTAATCTACTACAAGGGCAAATCTCATTCCCTACCTCCATGTTTCTACAAGCTGTTTTTCTCGTTGCTTTTCTTTAATGCTGTCCTCAATTTTTTGGATTTCCAGCTCCAGATCAGTTATTCTTTGTGAAACTGTGTCTTTATCCATCTCCTTCCTTATTACTTTAACAGAATATGTTGCAAAGTCCTCAATACATGATATATCGGTTTGGCAGCCACCTGAAAAATGTTCATACTAATTGAAAATTTGTTATCCTGGAAGATTAAACGATAAACAACAATGTTCACAGCAATAAGAAATACAGTTCCTGTTGAAATCCTTATGTCAATCAACAGGGCTTTATGTCCCTCTGCTTTGATTTGCCTTGTATTTTAACCATGTCGCATTTACCTTGCAATGCCCAAGTTATGCATTTTGAATGAGAAAACTGCATAAACACTGCCACACTGTTTAAAAGGCCAGCTTTTCAATATATAATTCCGAATTATTGTAAAAAAAAGAAAACTCCCATCTTATTTCTTTAAATTGATATTGGGTAGAAATCAATGAGACAAATGGACAGACTGCTCAATGTCAAAGTAGTTTCTTAAGTCTTTTACATCAGATGAAGTAAAATGAAGCATTATGGAGAGGGTAATTTTATGGAGCAAGGGTTAAAGCATTTAACAACCTAAAAGTTATGCTGCCTCCCTCCAGCCTGCCAGACAACAGCAATGAGACAGTAACATAACCAGGAACAATATATAACCATTTACCAGACGTTTGAACCTCTCAATTGAGTTCTAAATTGTATTTTTTATTAATCTGAAAAGCACGAAAACCCGTGAAATTTAATATGTACGCCAAAAATCTATGTTTTTATCAACAGAGAGAGCGACAATATAAAGATACTTGTCACAGGACATTTCAATAGATAAATGATAACGCATAAAGATGAATATTGCCCTCCTTTAAAGGGGACAAGTTTGAAGCAAGAATAAAATTTCTTACTTTTTGAAGTTTTCTATTTTGGTTGTTGTTGTGGCGTAGTTGTAGTTGTTATTGTTCGACCTTTGGTCTAAGGGAGACTACCCTTACCAATGGCAGGATTTATTCCCATTAACAAATTACAATTCATTCACATTTAATGGTCTTATTTGAAGGCAATCTCCCATGCAGAGTTATCGTCCCCCGGATACTACCTCTGCAACGGGCTCACGCCATCTTTGCCACGAATCGTGGCAAACTCTGTAATATTGCGATCCAAACTGTTATATGCATACAATTAAGTAAAACACTATATGAATAAGTCAAAATTACCTTTACTTTATCCATACAGTATAAATTGAATATGTATTTCACTGATTTTTGCTAGAACTATTTTAAAGCCTTTTTACGCTATTGAAAATCAATCCGCGGAATGTTTACATCTTTGGTCTCCCGCTCGATCTATAATAAATCTTGGTTATCGCACAGTTTGGATACCAGTGATGTAAACAAAAAAGATATAGGATTTGGGAACGATGTCTTCACTTTACAACTGTGTTTTTAAAGAGTTTGCCACTTGCAAAGATTAACATCAGAATACGTGATAGGATTGTCTTTGGAATAAGGCAAAAGCTTCTTAAAATGGCACATTCTAATCATCTGAACGGGCGCAGATCTCTCCAATTCGATGTTCTGAAAACTTCCACGAATGTAAGATATCGATGAGATGGTGGTTTTAAAAAGGTACTTCCAAATAACCCACAAATAAGCTTCACATGCTATAAAATGAGAGCTGAATGAGATAAAAAAGAGTTGCACAGAAGATACAAGTTATAGGATGCCAGTGTTTGAAATAAAATGGATATTTGGATGATGTGTTCATGGTTTGTGGGGCCACAGGAAAGGCATGAGCATAGAGACAAAGATGAGAGGAAAGACCTATGTTGAATTAACTGCAAGTACCTTTTTATAACTATGCTTGTGTTTTATTGTATATAATACATGGTTTACCTCTAACTTTATGATGTATGTATGCCATTAATGATTCTGAAGAAATAAGAAAGCTATACACCCTTGGTTCTCCCCTCTATAAAACTGCCACAGCTGTTAATCTTCGTGGGGGGTAGGGCTGGGGGGTGGCGAGGATGAGGGGGATTAAGGACGCGGTTATCTTAAAACGGGTCGATGGATCAAGGCAAATTTATGCTTGATTTAGTGCTCTTTGGGGGATTTTGGTAAAACCTCCAACAATAGTGAGAAAAGCATTGGAATAAAACTAAAAAATGAATGACAGATTGTCATGTTATATCAAATCCCTTTATCAAACTGATTTCTACACTTTTCAACGTTACAAATGTTATCTTTAGTTGCTTACTATTTGGATAATTTTCACTATTCATATCTGAGAGAATTGGTCGATGCTTCTGTTAATTGTAATTTGAACATAACGTAGCATTTAGTCTATCAATTCAGATATCCTTATATTTTCTCACAATCCTCTTTCTGAACCAATGAATGCACATACTTTACCATGTCAACAATCTTAAATAAGGGACAAGAGACTAATAAAACATTCCATATTTGATTCATTCAATGCAGAAAAAGAATTTCATTGATTACCATGATATAAATTTGTAATAAGAAGAGGGACTCAATTAGAAAGTGGGCCTTTTGCATAAATCTTTTGGACGAAAGAGTAAGTTGTTAATGATAACCAGGTTTTTCTTTAATCGAAATGCTTTCACAAGTATGAAAATGGGTCACATTTTTGAAGCATTGTTATATAACTTAATAAATCATGAATTTTATGTAATTTCAGAATATTTGGATGAACTGTATAATGAGCAAGTTTAATTAGTTATTATTAACCTCTCTAATGAAAAAAATGATAGAAAGAATTGATAATTGATAGGGTTAAAGGTGGCCAGTAATATGATTCTTTTAGTGCATAGGATGGTCTAAGGTACATATTCTGTAGATATTTGTTAAATGAAGAAAACAATTAACGTTTTCGTTTCAGATTTTCACTTTACTTCTTCACATGTTTTGAATTTTGCATACATATATCAGCTATAGTTGAATGAACAATACTCATGCTTTGCATCAAAATTCATCATAGTTTTTATAACTGTTAAGCAATGCCAAAACAATTATGACAACAGTTTATTTCTTACGTTTCTTTCATAAATACTTATAACAAATTCACAATAAGTGACTAAATGATGAATGCAGGGAGCATCCCCAGATATGGTTATAATTGCTACTTAGTATTCAAACAGTTGCTTGTTAATAGGAACTTAAATGAGTCAGATTGTAAGAGTTTCTTTTATAATTCAAATGTTCTCTACTAATAATCTTTTAAGACAAAAATATACATATATTATTATCATTACAGCATACAACAATCAAAATCTTTAAAAGACAAGTTCTCATCATGAGAATATTACTGTTTAATGATATGATGATTAAATATTGAATTAACAAATAAGCTGAACTGTTGTTTGTCAAAACATTGGCTAGTTGATACATAATGGTTTTCATTCATTATATTTCAAGAAAGATGATGTCAGAACAGTGTTCATAAAAGTTGAAAGCCTTTCAACCATAAATATTATTTTGCTGTATAAAATGGAAAAGTATCTAAAGCAGAATTACTCAACCAAATACAGTTTCACCTGAGGATCACCAAATAAAAAGAAACAGTGTCCACCATGTGCACTATCAAAGCATGATTGAAGAATATGGTGTAGGTGAAGAGATAAGATAGGAACTTTCTTATCAGTAAAACTAGGTAATGAAAAGATGGGTTTGATCTGAATAAGATAACGCTTGGATCTGTTTGATGAGTTAGATCTGTTTAATGATTCATTTGTTTGCTCTAATGTCTCAAATGAGTACCCACAACATAGGATTTAAAGAATCAATAATTGCTGAATATGCCTTTTATCTGGACATCTGCTTCACCCATTCCTCCATGTAAAATTTTGTGACTTGATTAATTTGAAAGCAAAAGCAGATGTTAGAAAATGGTTTTAAAGCAACTAACTCAGAGAGTTGTGTATTGGGTGAAATAAACATTAATAATTTGATATGAAAAGGACAATCTCACAGATTGGAATCTAACTTTTAAGAAAAAGTTGTCTTTTACAACTGAAATGACAACATTTTTTCTAAAGTAATATAAGACTAGATTATTGACAGCTTTCTAACCCAATCATAATTATTTAGAAAAGATAAAAATCATTTATTTTGCAGATATTACAAACCATTTAAACTGGTGTTTCTCTAAACAACAATCTAAACCTAAAAGACATTTAACCATTTTGTTGCAGACTACTCTGGAAGCATTGTGGGAAAAGTGGAAATTGTTCTTATCGAGCAATTTCTACTTTTCAAGCAATGTTTTCTGCCTTATCAGAAGATTATTTTCAATATCATCACATTTTGAAATGTCACCTACAAACTCTTTCAATTTGGGACAGTCGAAAATTTAGCGTTTGGTAAAGGGTTAATCCTTTCCCAAACAATAATGACATTTGACAACTTTGTTGCGGACGACTTTAGAAAACATTGTGGGAAAAGGATAAATTGCTCGTTACAAGCAATTTTTCCTTTTCCCACAAGGTTTTCTGCTCTTTCTGAAGACTATTTTTCAATTTCGTTACATTTTGAAATGTCGTCTGCAAACTCTTTCAATTTGAAACAGTCAAAAATGTGTTGTTTGGGAAAGGGTTAAACGGTTTGCATTATCAACAATATACACTGTAAATGTTTTTTATAAACTTTTCTTAACATTGGAAAGCTGTCAATAATCTAGTCTTCTGTCACTTTAGAAATTTGTATTTTCATTTTTTTGAAAGAAAACTTCTTATTTTAAATTGTTTAAATCACAACATGTGAGATAGTCCTTTCAAATAAGTCTATTGAGGCCTAAGAGTATGATCAATGTCCACTTAATCAAGGTCTGAACTGACTGAAGGAAGACTTTGTTTGTTGTTGTTTGTTTTCCAATTTGTTTTACATCGATTGTGAAGGAGGCTTAATAGCCTATCGAGTCACTCTCGATGACTGCTTCCTGGAGAATACACCAGAATACACTCGAAATGAAGAGGAATGGTGATATTTGTTGTTGAGAAGGTCACCAATATTCTCGATTCATTGAATTTTCTTGAGAACATTTCATTCTGACTGACGACTCATTTGTTAAACTACGTGGAGGTTTGATTTGTCTTGGAGAATGTATTTTCTAGCTGTCATTCACTTTGTTTTGATCGAGGGGGCGGGTTTTGAGTCGTATGGAACGTCGCCTCAATTCTATTGCTTTGTGTGTAAATAAATGTCTTTATTCTATTTTAACTGTCCTATCTTATCTATCTTTATATTGTGATACGACTTAAGAGACTTCTTAATTTATCTGAGCGTTAGTTTGGAGCTCGCTTTTTGCAAGCCGCTAGATGCAGTATTCTACTACACGTTAGTTTCGGTCACGTGACCATGCCGGAAAAGTGGGACTATTTTCTGAGCCCGTCACAGAGATAAATGTGGGAGCGTAGCGGGAACCAATTTACTCTGGTAGAGATTGATTTGAAGGCAGCATCATACATCAAAATAGATAGTAATACTTGCAAGCATACTCAAATGAACAATAATGGGGAAACGCATGTTAGAAGAGAAAGAGATACTTTATTGACCTAAACTGTTACAGTTTCTCATCCTGTCAAAAATACAAATGTACAAATTATACTATAAAAGGTATGGTGTATACCTTATTCCTCTAACATAGTTAAGTGTGTACCAATAAGCAGTCTGAAACAAAGTATATGTAATGGGGCTATGCTGCATCAACTCAATTAGTAGCACGTTCAACTTGGAGTACATGGGTACGATGTTTGAATCTCAAGTTTGACCAATCTTTTATCAAACAATTAATGAAGTTGGACCCACCATTGTACAATTGTGTTCATGCAGGCCAATACATACAATGTCGTAACATCTTGCGGCTGATATTTGGTTGGCCACCTGAGGATAGAACATGATAGTAACATTACTTCCAGCAAGCCAATGACCAATAACTTTGAGAAGTATTTCATGCGAGGATATTATTCAATAATCAGGGGTAAAGGCACTGACTGTCCTGATATGACTAAAATATGGTAACTGTTGACAAATGTTTCTTAGTCAAATTCTATCCAAAAACATGATCAAAAAACCTCATACCAAAAAACCATAAAGCAGTGGTATATATCCAGCCAGTTCTCATGCATTGTTTATGTTTTGATCGCACAACACCATACCTGAGATAAGGGGTGATTGGAATATCCGCGGTTATCTATCTACCGTTGCATTGAGCCTTTATCACTTGTCAACATTTTTTTAACTTTGCCATATACTGCGTTGGACCTATAGTAATGGAGCTAATCCATGGTAATGTGGGCGACATTGGTGCAGGGGTAGAGCGTTGGGCTCTTGTACTGAGGGTCCCGGGTTCGAATCCTCGTTAGGCGGGGTGAAGATTTCCGGGACTAAACAACAAAACCGGCGCCATTACTGGTTTAGTATCTTGGAAGCAGTCATCAAGAGTGGCTTTGAACAAGCTTTAAGCTTCCTTCACAATCGATGTAAAACAAATACGGTGAACAAATACGGTGAACAGTAATGTTGATAGCATTACCACTGAAAAACCGAATTCCAGGTAGAAACAAAGTGGTACTGAATTTAATTCCGGGAACCCCATCATAATATACCTGTAAAACTGTTTAAAATGACATTAAATTTTCAAACAAACACAAAGTGTTTGCATTATTCTACATTAGACCTTAGTTCATCAAGGGAGATTATAATTATAACAGCCTAGAGTCCTCTGTACAACCCTTAGAATGCTGGGTAATTTTCTAAAACTAAATTTTTGTGTTGTCTGCTTTCCAAAACCTTAACTATCTGCTTAATTTTGATGAGGGAAGATACTCAGAGTAGCAAACAGGTTAGATCACAGGCCAGCTGCTAATTTACTTGGCAGCTGGCCTGGATCAAACCTGTTTGCATAAGCATGAAGTTGGTTCCAGCACTATAAATAAGGGTTAACTGCAACACACCACAGCTGAGATCAAATGAGCTAAATTAAGTTGAGCTACATTATGGCATGACAATTCTATCAATGCTGAGATAACCTTATTACATCTCATTTGTAAACTTTGGATCAATATTGATACATCTGTATAGAGTGCAGATTTCAGTGACAAAGAAGGAATTGCTCATCATGAGCAATTATTCATTGTTAAAGAGTAGTTTTTAGGGTCTTCTGTTGCTGATGTGCTTTATACCTTTCCAAAACAACAGATTTTCCACTGTCCCAAATTGAAAGAGTTTGCAGACGACATTTCAAAATAGGATGAAATAGGAAAATTACCTTAGAATAGGACAGGAAACAGTGTGGGAAAGGGAAAAATTGCTCATTATGAGCAATTTCTCCTTTTCCCACAATGTTTTCTAAAGTTGTCTGCAACAAAGTCGTCAAATGTCGTAATTGTTTGGGAAAGGGTTTAATAGCACATAATATGAATGAAATGGGGAACCTAGATCCACTGACTTTGATAAATAAAATAAAGACATACATAGTTATATTTTTTTTATTCATTTAGTCATGAAATATAATTAATATTCTAATAATATGCTAATAAATGAGAGTAAACTCAATCTGTCAAATCAAAGTTATGATAAATTAAAAAACAGAACTTCTGACAAACAGAGATTTAATCACAGCTACTTGGGAGTTTCCGTGAGCTAAGAAATACACCTCGTACATAAGTAGTAGATTTACAATACTTCGGGTAAATCATCCCTGGTTTATAACACCCTTTCTATAAGCGTCCATGTTAAGTAGTTCAATGTATGTAGAAGTGTTGAACATCATTTTAAATCTTTTTTTATCGGAAACTCATACATAATAGTGAAATTATAAGTTGTAATATATTGAACTGGTTCCTCGATTTTCAGTTTGCAGATCAAGGGAACTAATTTTTTGTCGTCTGTTTGTCGGAAGCTCTTGACAACGACACAAAAAGACTGACTGTACAATAAACCGTAAATCAGGTACATGTATATAAATAATCATGATGACAGAGAAGCCATAGTTCTTTTGACCCATTACCAAACAATAAAGACATTTAACCACTTTGTTGCAGACAACTCTAGAAAACATTGTGGGAAAAGGAAAAATTGCTCGTAACGAGCATTTTTTCCTTTTCCCACAATATTTTCTGCCCTTTCTGAAGATAAATTCCCAATTTCATCACATTATGAAATGTCTGCAAACTCTTTCAATTTGGGATGATCGAATTTGGCGTTTGGTTAAAGGGTCAAGTAATACGAACCACATTTAGGGCCCTGCAGCAGGGAACAGAAACCATGGCAATTTGAATGTCCATGTAGGACTATAGTAAGTGCTGAATGTTTGTAAAGCACATACTTGAGGCTTACATTGAACCCTCTATTTATTGTAGAGCAATATGTAATAACTTAATAATGTTAATTTTAGAAAGAAAAGAAAAAAGCTCTGTAAGTCGAGAATTTGGCCATTATGACAAAACTCTAGTTTAACGAACGGGGGGTTTAATGCAAGACTATAGTAAGTGCTTCACAAACATGAATCACTTACTATAGTCTTGCATTGAACCCTCAAAATATGTGTTAGAAAAGTCGCTTGCCTCATGAAGAAAATCACTATCAGAAAGTCTGAAGAGGTGAACTGTTTGTCGGCTATATGAGGATGGATGGAATCCGAACAATCTTGACCCTCTCTCTGATAATGTAAACATCATTCTAAATCATTGTGACAAAAGGAGAATTTTCAGATCATGGAAAATTTGAGGGTTCAGTGCAAGACTATAAAATAAGTGCTTCATGTCTTTGAAGACCTGGTCTAATTTCTATACAAACTTAGTTTGTAGATGGAGAACACTACAACTAAACATGAAAATGGGACCACAATAGTTAAATATCTAGAATTGATGATAAGTCTAGCAGAAAATACATTGTACACCAGATCTATTTACATATAAAATGGTTGAAGATATCTGAAGGGTTGTTTTTGCAAAAACTGGAATGTAAAAATTAAAAACAAAACCTATAAAAAGCACACAAAGTCAATATACAATAAGGACAAATCATTTTGTTCAAAAGTACAATTTACATTACACATTGACATAAAAGCTGCTTTACTCAATCTTCTTTCGCACATCTATGGGTTATTGGCTGTATATGGACCAAAGAGATAAAACTCTTTCAATCATTGCAAAGTATAATTCTGTCTCATAATAATTCTTTTATTTGACCTATTTAGTATGAAACTGGCTTTATATCTATGTATTAAATGCAAACATTTATTTGAAAATAATTAGTTTTTACTCATTCCTGGTATAATTTTTGTAACTGATTCAAATTGAAAGCAACAGCAGACCACACAAAAAAAAGAAAAATATTTCCTATTATGTATTAGGTAGAAACCATTAGGACAAAAGTAATTTCTTCTCTTGTCACATTTCTATTTCCAGCCCTTTGCCACATGTGCAATTTCTTCTGTTGTCACAACTAAATCCTTTAACACATGTGCATAAGAAGCATAAAGGAAGTACATGTAGTTAAATCAGCGCAAAATAATTAAATATTTAAAAAGAAAAATAATTAAAAGATCAAATACTCATTTTCTTCATATTTCATCTTGCAAAATATATTAATCAACCTGCCCAAATTTACAATAAGGCAACAAATTTCAACATTTTTGTCTGCTGGAAATAACTATATGTCACTTATAACTATCTTTAACAACTAAATCAAGTTGATGTCAACCTTTCAATTTGGACCATTCTCACAACATAATAAATAGGGGGTTGAATGGGTTAAATGGGGGATGGAACAACATACAAAGATGGGCGGATGAAGCACTTCTATTGAATAATGACAAAAAAGCTGCACAGAGCTGTAAAATGTTTCACAGTGATAAGTTAACAGAGGGTTTCAAGTTTTTCAGTTTATATTTGATTATGTTTTAACACGGTTTTTCAATAATGTGCTAGTCATAAAACTGCACCTCCTGGTTCCAATGCAGAAGTGCCCTTCTTCAAGCTGAAACTACCCATAATGCCATGGAATGAAGCCGTTACGACTATTTTTCACAAACATGCTAATTTCTAATTTTCCAAATTGCAAGAAAGTCAAAAAGGACTAGTAAAACTTCAATATATTTAGAGTCAAATTCTTTTAAAAGATAATAAATCATTCTTGGAAGAGAAAAAAAATCCTGTTTTGTACATCAATGGCTAAAATGGCAAAACCTCAATAGCTATTTGATATTCCAGTGCATGATTACAATAAGCCTCCGAAAATTAACATACATGTACTTGCTAATTCTAGAATTGAATCTTTAAAAGGTTACCTGATGATAATTCCTCATTTAAAAAAAGAGCTTTTAGAACAGAAAATCTACAACCCCCCTGAGGAAGAAAGGTTTCAACAGTGAATGGCTGGTCCCTCTACACCTCTAACTGTGAAACAAATCACCTGACCAGAATTTACAGTATAATATATTGCACGTAATCCGCTGGGTATAAACAGGCAAAGTTCTAAAACCATTCCCAATATACGAGAATTTGTGACCAGTCTAATTCGAAAGCAACAGCAGCGACAATTATCTTTAAAAAGAATTAATATCAACCTTGTGGTTGTGGGTAGAAATCATTGGGACAAAAAGAGAAATTGCTCAATAATCATTGGGACAAAAAGAGGAATTGCTTAATAATCATTGGGACAAAAAGAGAAATTGCTCAATAAGAGCAATTTCTCTTTTTGTCCCAATGATTTCTTACCAATTTCTTAGAGTAAACCTCTTCTTTTATATACTTGAAAATTGTCATCTGCTTTTGCCTCAAATTAGGGTCAATCACCTAATCTCATGTAAAGGAATCGGTTAATACAGGCTCACTTACATACCGGTATATATTTACAAAAAACATTTCATACATTACTTTTTTAAAACATAAATCAATATTCACAAAATTAAATACAGCCCATTTTCTTCATCTTAACAAAGTTTAAGATGTAGAAACAGTTATACGAAACAAATTAAAGTTTTTAACATGAAAGATGAAGTCATCCATCAATTAATTTGTAACCATACACCATCTCATCTTCAGATCTATGATTCATTGTGACAAAAAGAGAGATTGCTTATAGTGAGCACTTTCTCTTTCTGTCCAAAATTTAATGTTATCTTCTAAAATTGAAAATTGAAACGAATTTTCTAAGCAACAATTGGAGTATTTACAAAAGCATTTAAATGGTATTTAAAGCATCAATTTGCATTGTGATCAGGGTAATAATCATTCAGGCAATATTTGTGATAAAAACATTGACTACTGGAAGCTTAAAGCAAATATGATAAGATTAAGATTAATGAAAAGAAATGAAGCTGGGAAACAGTTTAGTTAAACAAAAGACCAATTTCAATCATTTTGAATGTTTAGATCATGACTAAAGCAAGTCCTTACGAATAATGAAGGATTTCACTTGGTTGTTCATTTAACCATCAAACTATATTGACCCTTTACCAAAGGCTAAATTTTTGACTGTACAAAATGGAGTTTGCAGACGAAATTTCTAAATGTGATGAAATTGGAAAATAATCTTCTGATAGGGTAGAAAACATTGTGGGAAAGGAAGAAATTGCTCGAAACGAGCAATTTCTTCCATTCCCACAATGTTTTCCAGAGTCCTCTGCAAAATGTCGTTATTGATTGGTAAAGGGTAAAGATTTCAATGGAAGACTTTAGAAAGTCCATCACAAACATAAAGCACTATAGACTTGCACTTAATCCTGGCAGTGTGCATATATATCCATGGGGGAACTATTACGTGAATCTTTAATTAACTGACAGCTTGAAGCATATGCTCTTTGCCACAGGGGTCTATAGTTATCCTGGGGTCAGTACTATGTAATATAATATCATTATATTACATGGTACCCAACCCAGTGGCATAGCTTGACTGACATGCATGTCATTCTAGGGGAGTCTGGGGCATGCTTTCCCTGAGAAAAAATGCAGTCTAAAATCACTCAGATGTTTTCTGACATGTTTTTGAAAGCACAAAATTATTTTGTTTAAGCAGGAAAGAGATGCCCTTTCCGTTGCGTTTTTGATTTTTTATTGCTTTCTGTAATAAAAGTAGGCATGTACCTAAAGTGCCTAAAGGAAGCTATGCCAATGGATAACTAAAGACCCCTGTGTTCTTTGCAGGTCTCCTGAAGCAGATTTGTAACGATAACCGCATTCCCGAGGTATCAGCCCAAAGCTATAGACAGCACAGGTACAAGTAACAAAAACAAATTGTATATTCGAGGGTTTAGTGCAATACTATAGTAAGTGCTTCATGTTTATGAAGCACTTACTATAGTCTTGCATTGAACCCTCGTATTGTACTATTTACATAGTATATATACCTAGTACAATACACAATTCTTTTATTATTTTTTTTTGTTACGGGTGCCTGTGGTAGTAAATGTTCCACATTTGTGAAGGACGTACTTTAGTCTTGTATTGAACTCACAATTTGCACAGTCAATAAAAAAGCAATGAAAAATAACTTGTTACAATGAGATTGGTCAAGATGATTAACACAATTAAAATACATGTATTTCAAATGAAATGAAACTTTTTGAATGTACATATCAAGCTGTCAATGTATTCCCTTGGGTTCTTAGCCCTTAGAATGCTGGTTAATTTTCTAAAAATAGATTTTTGTGTCGTCTGTTTTCGAAAGCCTTAAATACCTGCTAATTTTGTTATGGTAAGATACTCAGAGTAGCAAATAGGTTAGATCATAGGCCAGCTGCTAAATTAGTTGGGAGCTGGCCTGTGATTTAACCTGTTTGCATAAGCATGAAGTTGGTTTGGTACTATAAAGGTTAACATGGTGTGATTTACATTGATGTAAATTGCTTCCAGCACACAATCTAACCAATTGCAGGATTTTATACATTCTGTTTTGGTACACCTTTATCAAAACATCTTAGAAACCATTCTAAATTGCAATTTGATTTTTTTTATCATTATTTTTCTACCCACCATCCAAAAGAAAGATTTTATTTCTCATTTCAATTATTAGTCCACTGTGGTTTTCAATTTAAACAAATACCATGTTGAAATTAAAAAGAAAACTGTAACAAAAGGAGAAAAAGCTTTTAAAAAGCCTTTTTTTTTTGGTTCATTAGATGCCTGAATTATTTGCTTAATCCATTCTTCTATAAGGAATTTGAGATAAGTCCAAATTAAAAATCACAGCAGACAATAACATAAATAACAAGAAAACAAAATTTCTACATGGCTTTGGGTGGAAACAATTATTGTTCATATCTCTAGGGTTCAATGCAATAATATAACAAGTGCTTCAGCACTTACTATAGTCTTGCATTGAAACCTCGATTTGTGAAGTAAGTAAATACACATCTAAGGTTCATTCTCAGGGTTCAACCCTGGAAGGGCACCCGAGAAATACCCAGCTCTTTATATAACATTTTCCAATCACAACAACAAGGAATGCAGCATTTTATACTTTGAAGCAGACGTCAACATAAACAAAAGGTTTGTCCCATTTCACTTAGTTTTTGCACACTCACTGAGACCACATTTATTGAAGAAAAACACTTTTTCTTTTCTATGCTTTCTCTGCTGATCAACATTACATTCACATGGCATTCTCCACAAAAAGAGTTTGACTAACACTCATAGTCTCTTGCCTCTTAAATCTGAGTTCTGTCTACACAATAAATTCTTGTCTTTTCTCTAAAGTCAAGTTGTGTCCTTTTTCCCATTTGGCTCATTTGCAATCCATGCCTTCACATTAACATCCTTTGTGATCAATATTACAGGAAGGTGGCAATTTGTTCCATCGTCCATTCGCACTAGCAGTATGAATTTCTGACCACAGATTTTGGTATAATGTAACAACTAGGTTAGATGAAGAAACACCTTCATGTATACCAATCAAAACTTTTTCAGGGGTGTTTGATTCTTGTATTAACGACACTGCGCCACAAAATAGAATAGTGCAGTCTTTAACTAAAATTCATTTGTTACATCAAGCTTAGCTTGTCTTTAGAAAGTAATATGCAAGACTTAAGCAATACCTTTCCAATAAATAAAGGATTAATTCTTAAAGTTTCCAATTTAACTTAGCTCAACTTCATAAAGTTTCTTGTTCTTTACCAGAAAAAACCTTAAAAAATCTATTAGGCAAACCAGCCTAAATAAGAAATATGTGTATTGGATGTCAAGACATATAACACATGAACATGCAGATTATGTAACATTATGTGCCAACTAGTCATCTTTGGTGCCGTGTCCTAAACATAACAAAATATCCATCAAACTGCAATAATAAACCGAATCAAGTGAGCCAATGTGGTGTGCGTAGCATTGATGTGAGACTTCAGTGAAAAGTACACGGTTGTAACAAGGCAATCTGTTTCAAAGGTCTTTAATGCGGCATTCCTTGTTCATTGTCAAACGAACGTCGACATTGCCGAGGGTTGGTTGGGCTTTTCTTCTGGTTTAGTGGAGCCCCCATATTGACCTGAAATAGAAAATAACAGAGAACATGTACTGAATTATTCTTGGGTTTGCTGCAGACAGTTTTGTTTCTTTAAAAAAATGTGAAGGAAAAGTAGAAAGAGCACCATAAAGGTTCTTGTTCACAAATGCAAGAATTTGAAAGTCAAAATAGAATGCAATAGAAACAATACAGTTTTTGTATTGATGTTTGATATACAGTTAAAAGTAGCAGTTGGAAGCATAATTAATTCAGGAAGAGTCAATTCATCTGAGCACATACAGTGTTAAATGGTAAAACAGAAATAGCATTGTTACAAAAAAGAATCATTTGTCAGACATGAGCAAGGTTAAAAAACAGTTGAAACTTGATTTACTGCTTTTTGATATTACTTTGCTTCAGAAGTTTTAGATTCATACCCCATACAATATCTCTATCCATTTCCTTACCTACAAATGAACCATCCTCATTAAATATACTGGTGTCCACATTGACATACCCCATACAATATCTCTATCCATTTCCTTACCTATAAATGAACCATCCTCATTAAATATACTGGGATTCACTTTTCTATACCCCATACCATCTCTATCCTATGACTTACCTATAAATGAACCATCCTCATTAAATTTACTGGGATCCACATCCCCATACTCGGCCATACTGTCTGTCTCACTTCCTCCCAGAAGTCTGTCTGGCTCATTGTCAAACGAGTCCGGACTTCCGGCAGCCAAAGGATCAGTCTCTGAACTGTAACAGAAAGGACAAAGGTCAGTTAAAGGCTAGGTAGGTTGAGTTGAAGTTATTCTTTTGCCATTTTTTTGCAATTTCAAAGTTGCTTGTTCGGATATAAGAAAGTTTTAAGGTTAAAATGGAATGTCGTTGAAACAATACAAATTTTGTATTGCTGTATGATAAAATACATTTAAAAGTAGCTTATGAAAGCATAATCAAATCAGGTAACTTCTTTATATCTAAGTTTTTACAGCCTACAGTCAAACTTGTGTTAAGAGGCCAGCCTATGAGACAGAGTAAATTGGCTGTTTAAGACAGGTTGGCTGCTTATCACAAATTGATATACACTATAAATCTAACAATGGGACTTTCTGTAGTGGCTGTTAAAGGCAGGTTGGCTGCTTAAAAAGGTGGTTGCTTAACACAAGTTAGACTGTATATACATTATACCTCAAAACCATTGCATTGCTTTTGGATTTAAATACATATTCATTCACTGTATACTGGTTCTTAGACTTAAATACAAACTAATCTTGCTTCCCATGGCTTTTCTTCAGTGCATATTAAACAACAGTGCAGCTTTTTTTTAACTTTCAAAGAAATAAAGTTTTAGCTCCCAAATCTCCTTACATTTGTGAACAAGCAGCTTCAAACCTGTGGTTTTGAAGCTTCTTTTTTCATTTGAATTATGACATAGATACTCTTTATATTAAGAACTGTTTCTGTCTGTGTTTGTTTTGCGCTTTTCATGTCTGCTTCTTTGTTTTCCTTAGAATTTTATAATTTGCAGAATGATGAAAATTTATTAGAAAATGTGGGGCATTTCATGAGCTTCTACTTTTACTTAGTTTCCTTCCATTTCATTGGCAAATGCAACTCCTGTGAAGATATTTAACCCTTTACCAAACCCCTAGTTTTCGAATTTCCCGAATTGGAAGAGTTTGCAGACGACATTTCAAAATGTAATTAAATTGAAAAATAATCATCTGATAGGACAGAAAACATTGTGGGGAAAGGAGAAATTGCTCTTAAGGAGCAATTTCTCCTTTCTTACAATGTTTTCCAGAGTTGTCTTCAAATGTTGTTATTACATGTATTTGGTAATGGGTCAAGAAACTTCATTTGAGTTATTTGACATATATGAAGCTATTTTATTACCATTTTGTTTTCAAAAACATCTCATATCATTTTTATGGTACATGTATAAGTTAAACTGATAATGAAAATTCGTAAAAATAAAATACACACTATAAAAACAAACCCTTAAAGAAATTTTGTATTATATCTATGCAAATGTTATTATTGACGAAGCACAGCAATGTAATGAATATGAAATAAATAATCATAAGAATTATGCAGATGAACTTATGTTAAACACTAATGAATAATACAAACTTACCAAAAAATGGTATAGAAATATCGATAAGTTAATTATTAGAATATGCTCAACTACCTTTCAATGTTAATTGTATTCAGTCAATCTTGCTTTAAGGGACCACTCTTGAACAGTGTATGAAAGATTATTCAGGCTGAGATTTTCTTAATACAGAAAGCTCCAGAATTATTTTTCTATATTATAAGTTCTCGTATTAAACCGTTAGTTGACTTAAACAAGATGATTATGTCACCTTTTACTATGGTAGCTTGACACAAGATTGACTGTTCTCTTATAAAAGCATATATACAAATAATTGAGGAAATAGCAGCTTCTAGAAAAGGCATTTTTTCCTAAAGCAATCATACTCAAAGCATCTTAGTTAAAGGCCCATTAAAGGAGATTAACGCTATATCAAACTATATTATTTGGTAAACTTTTGGACAGATTCAAATAGTTATCACCAGAAAACACCATGAGCACAACTTAAATGTGAATGTTAAACAGAAATAAACCAGATTAGCAAGTTTTATAAATCAGATTTCCTGATTCTTCACCTCTGACCTTGACAGTTGATACACACATTTTTGAACCGAGCAATCAGCATCCGTTATTTTGAATATGTAAACAAACAGGTTGTTGATAAACATGATTGAATTGGAGACAACTATATTTCAAGCACAAAATAACTTATTTTAAATGAGTCTATTTAATAATGTCTCAATGCATTCCTAAACTAATTCTCATGATTTTTATGAACATAATAAAAGAACTCCATATATTTTGTCAGTAATTTATTTGTACTCCTCTCCTTTGATGTGCCTTTAAAGTAAAAAAGCAAAAATGTTGTATAAAGCATACTTCTTTGCATATATAAAAAATTGATAAGCTGAATTGATGTATTTCGATGTTCTTATAAACACGATCTGGCATGTTAGAATTTAACTTAAATATGAAGGAAACAGTTAAATATAAAGTAATGCAAAGTATTTTTTCGTAAAACAGACATAACTT
The DNA here is from genome assembly GCA_947846245.1 of Cerastoderma edule. Taxonomy (NCBI): domain Eukaryota; kingdom Metazoa; phylum Mollusca; class Bivalvia; order Cardiida; family Cardiidae; genus Cerastoderma; species Cerastoderma edule. The sequence continues at coordinate 3,990,780 of OX401413.1, read as the reverse complement.
GTTAGTAATTCTACACAATGCCTCCTCCACCTTAAAGCTCTAAAAGAAAAGTAAAGCAGCTTAAGATTTAGCCACAGAGATGTTTGGTTAGTTCCATTACAAGCCCAATATAGATTATGCCTGTGAACGACTAAGTTTTGTTGTTTTTGTGGCACCATGGATAATTCTCGAAAAGGATGTCATTTTTGTTACAGTTTATGTAAAATATGCTAAGAATAACCTTTTCCCAATCAATGAAAGTAATCAATCAATGAAATGATTATGCCCTCTAATTTAAAGGTCTTTTTGAACAACTTTGGATGACCTTAATTCTATTGGCCAAGAAATGAGATATCAATGAGATGCATCACACCAAAGAATTTGATGAAAATCTGACCTTGACCTTTGAGTAAGTGACAGTGACCTTCACCCTAGACCAAGTAACCTTAAAATGAGGTATTGTAAATATCATTCTTTTACAGGTCACTATAAAGTTTCAAGACCAGGATGAAATTTTGACCTTTGATCAGATGATGACATTTACACAAATGTGACAAAGTTACCAAACATCAAACAAGAGTTTAGATATAATCGAGATAGCTGAACCTGTGAAATTTGAACAACTTAGGCATAAATATATCCATTTGATGAAGATTAAGGTTAACCTTTTCTACAAGGACATACATACAGATAGAAAGGCCAAAAACATCATGCCCTAAATTATTGGATCCAGGGGGCACACAAAAGAGACCTTTGTGTAACAAGCAACTTTCAGCAAATTCTGGCACATCAAAAAAGCTTTGGCAGGGCTTTTCTCTAATTGATGAAATACGTATTCTCTAATTGATGAAATACATTTACTTTCTGAGACATCCTTTTGTTGCCTGCCTTTCCTTACTCTTTCATACAGATGTCCAATATATATTCAAAGGAAAAGCACAAATAATCCTGCATAAAAAGTGACTTTTTAGTTTACATGTACAGTATTCAATGTTAGTAATCTTGAGGCAAGTGCAAAGCTGAAAATCATCTTAAGTGCCAAACTCTTTAAAACAGCAATACAAAGTAAAAGGCAACTTTAAACACTATAGACATTTTTGTGGCAAATCATTTCTGTATGAAAACAGAAAATCCTAAAAAGTCACATCTCTTACTCTCTTGGCAAGTTTTTAAGGTTTTTTGTTCATAATGAGCAATTCATCCTTTTATCACAATGGTTTCTACACAATATCAACAAGAAAATGCATTCTTTTTAAAGCATTTTGCTGTTTTCTGCTGTTTCTTTGAATTTGGACCAGTTCTAAACTTCCATATGGGGAATGGATTAGTGTGTTGCTTTCGGCACTTAAGATGATATTAGTACTATTGTGAGGACCAAATGAGTTTTTCTGTTTTCTACCTGCCAAGTTTTTGACAAGAGGGATATATTGATCAATAATCTGTTTCTTTGAAAACACTATATTGTAGGTATGCAATAGGACTGTATCCTTATGACAATTCAATAGAAGTATCAACAAAATAGGATTTACCGTACCTATACTTACTACTTGATTTATGAAATAACATTCTCAATGCAAAAGATTCGGTAAGGCTTGGTTCACTTGACTTGTTTATCAGTTTGACAAATATGTAAGGTATGTTGTTTCATCTATGTGTACCTTTTCATTATATTCTATTTTCATATATTTTAACCAAAACAGAATTTTTTTTGGAGGATTCGAAGTAAGGCTATAGTAAGTGTTTCACATTTGTGCAGGACTTACTATATAGTCTTGCTTTGAACCCTTGCTTTAGCATTTAGAGAGACCCTTTTTACGCCTAATAAGGAACCTAATCATTTGTTTCTTTTTATCAAACAAGATTTGGTCTATACAATAAAACTAAAACCCCTTCAACCAAAAAAAGCTGTTATCAATGTGATGACTATATAGAGAGCTAGAGGTCCCAATAAGAGGTTTATGTCCATGGTAAGCTTCTTTACAAACTCCTCACAGTAATCTCCCTTTGTGGAATTAATCACTGCCATCACAAATGTCACATGACCATTTGCTTAGATATGGCATTTAAAGATGGCAGCAACACCCCAAACAATTATCCATTTGTGCTTTATTCGTAAAGAAAACGAAAGCTTTTTAACGTTTAACTGGTCAAAAATCACCACAAGATGACATTATTACTAAATCAACTACTTTATCCTGCAAAACCTTGTAAAAACAATATAATTTTAAAATTCATCCAAAGTTGGATGAAAATCTTGTGGTGGCAGTGAACGCTGCAGCATAGCAAGGGGAGCTTACTGTGAGGAGTTTGGCTTGTTTATTGCCTATCTAAACCCTATACTGTCGTTAATCATTAGAATTATCTCGACAACCTGAGTATAAAAAAATTGTTTTAAAGTTTTTGAAATGTTGCATATAAAGGAACCTAGAAGAACCTCTTATCAAGACCTATGTACAAGGCCCCGTCTCAATAAACTTAATAATAATAAAAGGAGAGTGCAAGACTTTGTTGTTGGGGATGGAATAACTTCGTCAATAATTTCACTACATCAACATATCATCACTTATTTTGTACTGTATGCTTTTTCCTACTTTGAATGATTTAACACAGATTACAATTAAGATCAAGTATCAAGATGACTGAAGGCATCTCTTAAACATCGTTAATGAGTATGATATATAAAAGTATTATTACCAAGGGAGAATTTGTGCATCATGACAAGCAGAGTCTCTCTAATGACGATCAATTTTTTTAAGCTGAAACGATATCTTGATTTCTAGATATTGTCAGCTGTGGTTGCATTAAAAGCTTAAATAGCAAATGCTGAAACAACTTGTAGCAAAGTTTCTTCGGACAATAAGACCATAGTTCACAACTTTCACTCTTGAGCACAGGGGCTTGAATATCTCCCAAATCCATGTATATATACATCAAAGTATAAGGTATACACGGATTTGGGAGTTATGCATCAATTCAAGCTCCTGTGCTCTCGAGGCAGTACATGTAGTTGAGTTGCAAAACTCTTTGTTTAGTGAGATGGGGCCAAGCTGGGAAGGGACAAATACATAACCAGATATCATACCACACTTACTCATAGAAAAAGGGATGATCATATCTAAAAGTCGAAAAACATAAATAAACCATAAGACAAATACAATCAACATGACAAACCAACACTTATTCTAAACGAGCGCCATAATGGACATTTCAATGTTTATTGACAATGGATGTGATTTAAAAATCCAGAGTCTATTTCCACTTGGTCCAACCTTTAATGTGAGACAACGAAACCAAAGTGATAAAGGAGATATGGCTCATAAATGTTTCCTTACATCAGAATGGTTTCTGCTCAGCATCCAAAAATGTTATTTTTCATTCTTCACCTAATTATCATTCCCACCTGCTTTCAATTTGAACCTGCCTCTTAGACATTACATATAAAAGAATAGATTAACTGCTTTTAATTTTAGACCAGAGACATTAAAAATTCAAAGTGGTGCAAAGCAAACTTCTGTTGATAACTGCAGGGAGTAATGCATTAATGAAACAATGAATGGGTCTTTAATCAAGATTGTTATTTGGTTAAACAAAGTCACAATTAAACAATGAATGAAAGAATAATGTTATGAAAAGAGCATGATATTTAACCAAACAACAACAGTTTTACAAGTCAAGTCCGCATACACTAATCGTACAGAGTTCGGGAATATTCAGCCTGATCCAAATTGCCAAATAATGCGCTTGCAAAACATTTGACAACAGCATGTACTACCAGTATGTTTGAAACAATCATTTCAATGTTAATAGATAAAATCTCTTCATGAACAATTTCTGAGACACTGATAAATGATAAGATATTAGTTTCGTCTGCTAGTACCGGTATTTACTACAAACAGGAAATTCATTTCCAACACCTTCTGCAACTGTAAGCATTAATGGCCGGGTAAAAATACCAACCTTTTGGGATAATCATTGAAGAGATCCTTTTCTGGCACTTCTGGATCGGTCCCGCCCAGTTTCTCTCGCTCTTGGACTGAAAACAGACGGCAGATTCAATTACACCAATCAATCAAAGATATAAGAATTTTGGAACAAGGAAGCTGCCATATTGCTTCCTACAAGACTATTTTTGTTGATCTTATGGGCCACGTCACGGGAAAAGGGGCACTCTGACATAGCAAACAGTGTAGCCCCAGACCAGCCGCCACGTCACTGACGTGGCGGCTGGTCTGGGGTTACACTGTTTGCCATCTTAGAGGAGATCGAGTTCTACCTTTGAATAAATACAAATGATAACTGTCGTGACTAGATACTGGAATAATAGCGCTAAGAAAGAGCTGAGTCAGCGGTTTTTATTTATGTCCGAGTGCCCCTTTTCGCGTGACGCGGCCCTTATGTTTTCAAACATAGATCCTAAATGTATTATCTAAATAGTCATTTAACTTGATTACCAAAACAGATATACAGTATAACACATAATATAATTTCACTATTATGTATGGGCTACCGATAAAAACTAATGATATAAAATGATGTTCAACACTTCCATATACACATACATACACTGAACTACTCAAAGTGGATGCTCCCAGGAAACATATTATTAGCCAGGACAAATAAAATAAAATTTGTAACCCTTCACTTATACACAAGATGTATTATTCAGGCCACGGAAATGCTAGTACCTGAGTTGTTAGGATTGCAATAGTTGCTCACAATTTTGAATTAAAATAAAACTAATCATAGGGTCATTGGTGAATAAAGCTTTCATCAGTTTTGTTGATCACACACACTCAGACTTACCATTATATTTTTCTCCTCGACTTCTCTTTATAAAGCAGACGACGATCAGAAACACAATTAAAATCGCTATGGCAACCATCATTAGAATAAACCATGTTGATGACGCTATTCCAACATCCTCGTTCACAGAGGGGGCAGCTGTAATTAAATAAACAATCAATATATAAATGTAAATAAATTGATTTTTAAACTCGTTTTACCCCTGTTTGAATCAAGCCAAATATTGAAGAAACATCTGTGACAAGAGGAGAAGTAGTTTGCAACATGGTGATCTGTTGGTATCATTTGTTGCTTTCAATTCGTAAAAATCCTAAACCATATTGTGAAGAACTGAAGTAATCAGACTTGAGAACTCTCAAAACAGATGAAGTTTTTAACTGTACTCTGTTTTTTCTTTTTAACTTGGGGTTAGTGTGAATTTATTTATTTTACATTGATTGAGAAAGAAAATAAAATCTTATCAAATTCACTCTCTGTCTTCTTCATGTTACCAAACCAATACTCGTGCCAATTTGTGAGTAAAGTGTCCCAAGCTATTTTCACCCCGCTTAACCATGATTCGTACATGGGACCCTCTGTACAAGAGGCCACCACCATCAACCTCTGCACCACTTTCGCTGTCATGGGGTTAAATGCATTTTTAACAATTTTTCATTTGAATAAGGCTTTCTGGACATACTATCATTATATTTTTGCTACTGTGGGGAAACATCAATTTACCTATTATTGTCTTGATCAGAAACTTGTATGAACAGTAAACTTTATATTTTTCAAATCTCAACTTACGATCACCAACTGTCGTGACCTGCTTCAGCCCGCTGGCCTTCTCGTAATTCTGTGTTTTTGCCACAACGGCTATCTCATAGGTGGTGCTTGGTTGAAGGTTGGATATGTTCAGCCAGTTGTTTATTAGCTCCTCTGGTGTTACCTTCCATTCCATCTTACCTGTAATGAATAAAACAAATAACTCCTAAATTTATTCCAAATATTTGGTTTTGTGAAAATTCCAAAATGAAAGGAACACCAGGCAACATTTAAAAGCATACTAGCGATAAAGAAACAGCAGAATTGGGTAAAATGAGTTATAAATAATGAAAAGAATATAGTTTTAACAAAGCAAATTACCAAATTATCATGACAATATAATGCCTTCACTATTTATTATCAATGTTTCAAAGTGCTATTTTCACAAATTGTTTACCCCATAATTTGACTTCATTATTTACATTCAACTGACGTCTAAAACAGTGATTAGCTCTTGGATAAGCCAGTTGCGGTCACTTGGTGAGGAAAATCACATGATACACATAAGAGAACTGTCATTTATCCAACACCAATGACGTGAATATTTAAAATGGAGAATTTCTTGGGTTTCATTGATTCCTGGCATTTCTTGGCTGACTTTGTTTTATTATAATTATAAACCTTATCATATTCACTCTTTAAAAAGCATCTTGTAACATATTAAAGCCTCAGTTCCTATGTAAAAGAGGATTTAAAATACTTTTAAGTTAATTGTCAGTTATTCTAGAACTTTCACAATTTTAATGTGCACAGCCACTAATACGGCTTAAAATATATAATCAAATATATTCAACTCTTCCACAAAAATGTTTTCATGTATCTTAGGGGTTATCGGGTATTTTCAGCTTGAAAGAATTAACCAACCTAGTTTCCTAAATCGCACATAGTGTGAAGATCCTGCTGGCTTTTCATCCTTCTCCATAACAGTCCATGTCACATTGATGAAGTCTTCGCCAACCTGTGAGATGCTGAGTTTGGGCTCCAATAAAGCTGAAATCCATACAAAATAGAACATATATAGAGGATATATTGATTGATTGATTGATTGATTGATTGATTTATTGATTGATTGAGTAAAAGGTTGATAGATTATTTTGGTATTTAGAAGTGTCGCCTGCTGTTCAATTTCAATTTGGACTCTCAGTTTGGATCACACACAAAACTCAGTTTTGAGGGAAATTATTAATTTTTTATCAAATATTCACTTTTACCATAACAAGAAACGGATAAAAATTCATATCAAACAAATTGCTGGTAATGGCTGCAAACTGTTCTGATTTGTTATGACCAATATCATGTTGTTTGATTACGGATTCAAATTTTCAGCCATATAAAAGTTTGTGACTGGTCAAAAATAAACATCAGCAGACAATTTCTTTAATGTGTTAAAAAAGATTTTCTTGATTACTTGAAATAGAAACTATTGTAGAGAAAGAATTAATTGGTCATCCTTTTGCGACCAAGTTTCCGAAGTATTTCCTAAAATGAATAAAAGCTTTAACAACTTACGTCCACGGTTTGCCGTTTTAGCGTCAATGTAATCACGTTTCCCGTAACCGGCTTTTGTTCCAGCCTCTAAAAATATTCTATATTCTGTCGTGGGATTGAGATTACCAATAAAAGCCCGGCTTCTGTCGGGATCGTCAAAAACATCGCCACTCTGTACCTGGCCCAATAAGAAACCGCTGACTGAAAAGTAGATGAGGAATAGGTAAGCTGTTTGTATCTATTTATCAAATAATATTCAGTCACAGAATTTTTAATCTTTATGAGGAGAAGCTGCTCAAATTCTCAGCTATCAAGCCATTTCTCACCAAGACACCTTGAATTCCTTTGAAGCAAAGAATTTAAAAAGATTGTGATTAAAGAATTTTCTCTTTGTGAGATAAATCTCTATTTTCTCTTCTTAATATTTATTAAACAGATACATGTATATCCTTTTTCTATCTAATTTTCCACAAATAGGACTTGATATTGTAATCTGCTTCAAATTGAAAAGGAACATATGAATACAGACTACTTAATAACAAAGGTAAGGACTACCATGAGAGTAACTGTCACGATCATTCATATCAATCACTATCATGCATCAAACCCATGTGGAAAGGATACATGTGAATTTAAATTCTATTCTTTAACCACAAGGCAACAGAGGTTTATAGGTCATACATAGATTGAACAAACAGGTCTACTCATGAATACTGAAAACACAAATGAAAAACAATTATCTTTTCCAGAACAGCCTAAATGATATATTCATCAAGTTTTTTTTAAATCTTTAATAACCAAGTTACATACTTTCCTGGAAAGTGATTCTGTAGCCTATGAGTATGCCGTTTGGTTCCAAAGGTTTTTCCCACTCCACTAGAAAATGGTGAGCCCCTCGCGTCAGCACACGGATATTGGTCACTCCACTGGGAACTGAAATAAACCAGCGACAAATTGTTGTTATTCCAAATACAATTAAATTATGGTGTTAATAATAAAGAAGATCCCTTTATTTAACCACAAATTCCTTATGGTTGATATTTAATGCCGAACTGGAATCATCTTCACTATAACAAATTAAAAAAAGTTATGAAAATGAAAAAGCTCAGCAAGCCCAATGAAGTGGTCAAGACATCAATATCAGATCTACTTAATACCAAATTTTGCACAAAGGTTTCGTAGATAATATCAGTCTACTGCATCTGTACTTTAAGAGACACAAAATATGGGCCACGTCATGGGAAAAGGGGCACTCGGACATAGCAAACAGTGTAGCCCAAGACCAGCCGCCACGTCACTGACGTGGCGGCTGGTCTGGAGTTACACTGTTTGCCATCTTAGAGGACATCAAGTTCTACCTTTACATAAATACAAATGATAACTGTCCTGACTAGATGCTGGAATAATAGCGCTAAGAAAGAGCCGAGTCAGTGTTTTTTATTTATGTCCAAGTGCCCCTTTTCGTGTGACGCGGCCCATATATATTTAACATTGTAAAAACCTTATAGATCTATAGATCCCTTATTCACACATGAGAAAATTCAAAAGTCAAAATAGAATGACGTTGAATCAATGCTGTCTTTGTACTTCAAAATAGCTGTTTGAGCAAAATAAATTCGGAAGGCCTCATTATATTTAACTATGTACAGTCTATATTCAGAAGACCTCAAAACTGTTAAAATTCTTTTAGACTTGAATACATTTCAATTTACAGTATACTAAAGCCCTTAATACTAAAATATGCACTAGTTTTGCTCCAAATGGCAATTCCAGTGCATTCTATACAACAGCACAGCTGTGGTACAGTTTTAAGGTAAATAGATGTCAACTTCCAAATTTCATCAGATCTTTAAGCCTTAATAGACTTTGAGTTTACAAAAGCTTGTTAACTACATGTATGATATGACTGATACAACAAACTGACCTCCTTCTAGCGTAGTAATGTTGATCTCATTGCTCGAGTTTGACTCATAGTTCTTATTAAGAGCAACCATGTCCAGTTTGAGGTTTGAGTACGCAGGGAGACCCGTCAATTCCGTCATGTCCTTTAATGCACGCTTCCGTCGCTTCAAACGGGGATCTTTCGGGGGTTTACGTTTTATGAGGATCTCTTTCATCGTTGTGTCTTTCTCATCGTCAAGCCAAAATCTTATCTATAATTGGAGCATTGAAATACTTTATTAACATACAGTGAAATCATCAAAATAGATATGAGAATTAGGGAACCATACAACTAATACGGGTTAGTCAATCTCACCCTGTAACCCCAAAGAGCAATTCTAAGACTCTTCATTAACTGAATTTTTCCAATAACAGCACTAAAAGGCGCAGAAATTTCAATATAGAAAACAGAAAACACAGGATCTCGGCATTTTAAAAAAGTAATGAATAAAAAATGCTAATTTTTATAGATATCGTTTTAATTAGATTTATAATATTTAATTTTGTTAATCAAAGGAGACAATCTGTGGGATAATGATAATCCTGGAACACCAATAATCCTCCATTTTGAAACCTTTTTATTCGTTGCATCACTTTGGTTGTTCTCGGCATACACCGGTCTGGTTTAATCTAAATAGTTTTGGCTAAGACCAATGTATAAAGAGAATGTCCGAAGTAATCTGACGAGAGAATATGTTTCAAATTGGTGGATTATGCGTATTCTCCCTTTAAACAACCACCCACTCAGTAAAAAAACGTGCCTTACCATATAACCCCTAAACTGGCCTCTCATAGCCTCTGGTGAAGTGTCCACAGCATCCCACTGGACCCAGGCTGATGTTGCTGTAACATTGCGACCAGGTACCAGCTCAAAGTTACTGGGGGACACAAGGGGTTCTGGAAAAGATAAAAGTTAAGATTAGATAAGTAAACAGGTTCTGCTGTCTATTCCTCTTCCTCCCTCTCGTATTGTTAAACATTTATTGAGGGTTCAATGAAAGACTTTAGCAAGTGCTTCACAAAAAAATAACATAAAGAACTTTTTAAAGTATTGTACCAAACCTTTGTTATGTACATGTTTAACTATACCTCAAACTGACTCTGATTGTCAAATTCCTCCTCATGTCAAAGTAAATACATAACAATTCTTCATTTCTATGTCTATATATTCCAGACATCTGTAATGTATGCATACTCGTTAGGCTCCGCCCTCACTAAATCTCTCTATGTGTATGTATACCTGTATTCTCTTGTACTCTGTGATTATTAAAATAGCTATCAACGGTGACATGTCTCAGACTCTCTATTGTCTTACCCATGTTAAATACACAACAACATCTTTACCTCAAACTCTTTCTATGTCGAACATTTTCAAGAGGTCCCTTCATTTTCGAGGTGTAGAGATTATACTGTGCATGTATTTGCAAAAAGAATGATTCTGCTATGTAAGCATGTCAGAAAGGTATACATACATGCTTTCATCCCAATAAATTTTGTAATATATTTATTACAAATAACCCTTTACCAAACGCCAAAATTGAGAATGTCCCAAATTGAAAGAGTTTGCAGACGACATTTCAAAATGTGATGAAAATGGAAATAATCTTCTAGAGGGTCGGAAAACATTGTGGGAAAAGGAAAAATTGCTTGTTACCAGCAATTTCTCGTTTTCTCACAATGTTTTCCAGAGTCGTCTACAACAAAATGGTTAGGTAATGGGATAAAGTATGTTTAAGTTAACCGCAAAATATGACCAATCAAACACCTACCTGCTTCCCCAGTGTATCCCGTATGAATGATAGTAAATTCTTCACACGTGCCAACATCGTTTTTCGCCTCAACATACACCTCGTATGGCTCGAAGATGGTGCCAAAATCAAACTCCTTCCGCCGCGTCCTCCAATCCGAGATCGTTGTGCTGTTGGTCTTCACATTCTTCTTGATATGAATGATGTATTTAAAGCCTTCCCCGTTATGGCTGATCCTTGGCATTGGCTGTAATCACAATAGTGTTATGAATGACATTCAATATTTATGTAGTAAACAGTACTTTGCATGGGAACAGATTTACTCAACAGTGCCATTCATAAATGTTAGGTTGTGGCAAGCGTATGGATATGTAAACTTCTAATAAAAAAGTAGTTCTGAAATGTCCACCATATTGTCTGTTGTTTGTCCTTATTTGAAACTTCGGTAAGAAGATAGTATTGTCCCAGATATGCTAGCTAGAGATACATACATTACAAGTAATAATCCCAATAGTATTCCAAAAAGTTATCCCGAAAGAAATACAAGTCTTAACTTGTATAAAACGTTTGTTATGACCACTCATATTAAACAGTTTGCAGATGAAATTAAGACAAATTTGACAAATCCAGTTGATAAGGTACTGAAAATCATTACAAAAAGTAAAAATGTCATATTCAAGCAAAGCTCCTTTTACCAAAAAAGCAAGAGATCTATTTCAACCTACCGTCCATTTGACGATGAGAACCCCCGGTTTCGACCAATCAGTGACGTCGACACCTTTAGGATGGCTGTCCGGTGGCGCGCTACCTGTGGGACATGTCCTACTACTGACCTCACTCGGCAAACTCACTCCCTTCTGATTGACAGCCCGCACCCTGAAATACAAATTTTAATCCTCGCTTAGTTCAAAAGACATCAAAAATAGCATTATCTTAAAGTGGTCCTTTATGTGGAAAAAAGTATTACTAAAGGCAAAAGCAGAGAAAAAATAAGAAGGGAAACTGACAAAAGGAGAACTACCGCCTACTGTCAAAGGGGTTTCTTCAATTCTTTGCTGTAAATGCTTTAAAACCAGTTTATATGAAGTCACCGGTTAAAAGGGAAAAACTTTTGAATCTGAAATGTAACAACTATAACAATTCACTGACATATCTGTATATTTAAAACTATGAACATTCATTATGTATTCAATAGATCATTTATATGCAAACAACAAAAAAGTTAGTATTGAATAATATGTGTAATAGGGGTCTTGATTTACAAGGAAGAGTTGAATGTGTAAACAGGCTGGATGGCTCAGTGGATGGAGCAATAGCACGGTTTGCGGAGGTCCCGGGTTTGAGTCCTGGTCTGGCTGCATGTTTTTCTTACCTTGGTAACATATGCAAACCCTTTCCCTTATTAAAAAGACAATAATCCATTATAAACATTTAATTTGTAATATGTTGGGGTTTTTTTCACAATGATTTCAATGTTTATGGACCAACTATCTATTTCTTTAACTCCTCCTATTGAACCAGAGAAGATTATTTAAGAAACCATATTGTATTCACCTGAACGTGTAGTTAGCGTAGGGAGAAAGTTTCACCGTAGCTTCCGTCTTACTGGCCCCACTTACGATGGTTCCCATCCTCCACTCTTTGTCATACGAATGGTTGAACTCAACCCAGTACTCCTTAATCGCAACAAAGTTGTCCGACCCTGGCGTCCACGAGATGGTGGCACTGCGATTCGCGCATTTCATGATGTTGATGTCCGTTGGTGGATCCGGACGGGCTGGAATTATAGTGAAGATTTTTTAAGAATATTTGATTTAGCTCCATATTTTCTTTCCATTGGTGTTATAACAGTCAAAGCTTTAAGAATATTCATTAAAGATTTTAAGGAATTGAGAAATATTGCATAGAAATTCTTATAATTTTCGTTAAGTTTTATCAGTGGTTACGAAACCAATTAAGAGTAAATTCCACTTTTTTGTAACAAGGACTATTGTGTATATTAAACCACAAAACTGGGAAGGATTCTCAGCATGAAATTTCCTACTCTTTTCAGATTAAGCATACTCTACATATCACTCTAAGGGAATCATATAGAAATCTGGGGACGGTTTTACTAAACAACTTACGGAAAATGTTTGCGTAAGTCATAATTGATTAACATGGATAGTATCTTCAATGAAAGTACAATATTGCAATGTGGCACTTCATTGGAAGCGTCTCGGAGAGACGATTCCAATGATGTGTCACTTTGCAATATTGCTTTGTCCAATATTGAAATAAGAGGAATTGCTGTTTTAGACTTAAGCAAATCTTAAGCGTAAACTGTTTAGTAAAACGGGCCCCAGGGCTTTTTCCTTTAGATAAAAGGGGCATATGAAAGGATCGTTCCCAACTATATATTTCTTTGGAATTGAGCACTTTTTCCCAAATTTCAAAGCCACCCAAGCATTTTGGTACCCCAATTGAGCAATTTCGGCCATATAACTTCCCATAACTAATAGACATACATAAGCCTCTGCCAAATTCAAGGAAAAAAGGCCCAGGAAAGGCTCAGACTCACCATAAACATTGAGTTGAGCACTGGCTGAATCAGAGTCCAGTTCAGTGGATGCCACACATGTATAGTTCCCAGTCTCTTTACTCGTCGCATTCTTTATAAGCAGGCCATTATCGGGCGCAGACTCCCAGTGAGGGTTTTTCGAGAGGTCCACTTCCTTGCCCATGTGTAACCAGGTAATCGTGAGTTTCTCGTTAGGGTCGGCCTCAGCTGTACACATCAGATGAGTTCCCTCCCCTTGCTGGATGGATCTGTAGGATGGAGACGGTGGCTGGAGAATCTTGGTCCGTCCTGCGGAAAATAAATAGCAAAGTTGTTTTTATCACATTTGGGTTTAGTCTACTTCATCAGTTTTTCTGCACAAGTTTTATGATGTTATTTAATTTCACTGATACATGATGCAAAAATTCCAATTTTCAACATGTCTTTCTTGAATTATTATTGCCCAAAATCAGAAGAGCAATGCAGAAAAGTTCAGCTGCTGCGAAAAACACTTTTTTCAGTTTTTTGTTATGTTATTTAATTTCTACTGATTTCTTTAATACAAGACAATACAATTCCACCTTTAATGTGATTATCTTGAATCAATACTGCCTAAAAACATTCCAGAGGGACACTGAAGGAAAGTTTATCTGCTGCAAAAAAAAAACAATTCATTTGCAGAGTTTAAAATTTGAAAAAGTATTCAAATAGAAATTAAAAATTAATTAAGTTTTTTCTGTTGGCAGGATAGAATAATCATCGAAAGGAGAACTTTTCTGAGCTATGAGAGCAGTTCTTCCTTTTTGAAATGCTCAAAGTCTGTCAAAAGTTTAAATCTGTCTAGTAAAATATCAGAGTAGTCTGGTTTAGGGGTCTATTAAGTGGAAAACTCACTTATGACTAATAGTATATCATAAGCAATACAAATTTAATATCTATTTTCAACAAAATTTCTAGCTTATTTCTGACATTTTCTATTCAACCAATTCAAAACTTTCCTTTTATGTATTCATCCAAATCTCTTTAACCCTTACAGTGCTGGAACCAACTTCCTGCTTATGCAAACAGGTTAGATCCAGGCCACCCGCCAAGTAAATTGCAGGCTGGCCTGTGATCTAAAAAAGAACCTGTTTGCTAGTCTGAATATCTTTCCTCATTAAATATAAGCAGATATTTAAAGTTTTGGAAAGCAGACAGCACAAAAATCTACTTTATGAAAGTTACCCAGCATTCTAAGTATTAAGTCCACTTACTTCTGACTGTTAGTATGCCACTGGAGTTGAGTTTTCCGTATCTGTTTTCTGCAAAACATGTCCATCTGCCCGAATCAGCCTGTTGAGCATTCTGAAATAGCAAATCAAAATATTGAAATATTTCATAAAACTAGTAGCAATTATAGCATTATCAATAATCAATTTTGTTTTTATCAGTATTATTTGTCATCTTGGAAATCGGTTATAAGTGTCTGATGCACCTTGTCTTCTTCGACTGCAAGACTAGGGGCCTTTTGAATGTAGTAAATGACCTGAACTGAGCCATCCATCTATCCGTAGATTTAAAAAAACTCTGTACAGGTTTAAAACTATATATACAAGGTCCTGTTGTAATTATGCTTGTTGGAAGACAAATCCGCCTCAGAGAAAATCATGCAGGACAGCTGTAAAGTCTTTACAAGTATTTGTGTCACGTCATTCTAGTTGGGAGAAGATTCCATTCTGTGATGATCCCTGAGAAGAAGGATTGCTGATGTACAGAGGATTGAGTGGCCTGTCATATATCATTTAAAACCATGTATAATGAATAACAATCTTTTTACAAAAGTGTTTGTTTTTTTGTTTTTTAAAAAAATGTCTACTTCAAAGATCCTTAGTTATAACAATTGATCAATATTTATAATATAGAAAAAATCTTATACTATGATGTTTATTTACCTTTATAGTAAGATTCCCTTTATCATCCTTTATATACCGAACCCCTTCCATTTTCTGTCCTTCCTTTTTCCAGTATATTTTGGGCGTGGGTTTCCCATCAATTTCACAGGGCAGAAGGGCATCTTTATCTGCGGCAACCTTCACTACTGTAAAGTTCGCTTTGATTTCAGGTTTGTAGGCTGTGAAATAAAGGGAAAGTTTAATAATTGATATGTTCTAGAATTAATTGATCATGCCTTTAAGCGCTGAGGCTATAAATGTAAAAGGACAGAGCATTTACATGTATTATGTAGTAAACCTGCATGATCATATGACCTTAAAGCAATAATTTAATACAAAAATACAAAAAACATAAATTCACCTAACTTTGCTTACATTTTGATAAAAGTAAGGAAATAAGGCACATATAACTAAACTACCTACTTTCATTGTACAGTGAAAAAGAATTTCAAAAATCAGTTCAACCCAACAAATATCTGTCGAAAATATATAACCACACAAATAATCATTTAAAAGACCTCGACCATTCTTAATATAAGCTTGCAGGAAATGTGGAGCCATTTTGAAGTTAGTCCGGCAACATGGCGGCAATGAATGGCATGTCCCTTTGCAATCATATCTACTCTGCAATCCCTAGTACAAGCTGGGGATTGTAGGGTAGATATGATTGGGAAAATATAAAATACAGATGTGTTGATATGATAATCTTCAAAGAAATTAGTAAAAACAACATCATTCAATTGTAGTATTTAATCAATTTGTGTGTTATTACATAAATGTGTAGTCTGTGGGTGTTGTAACCAAGTGTGTTATCAGGTGGAAAACAGCCGAATTTCCCCAGGATTTCTGGTGTATTCATGTAACTACCTACAAGGTATATCTACCAGCTTGTGCCAGGGATTGCCGATTAGATACAATTGACAAATAATTACAAACAAAAACAGCATGATAAGAATCAATGTACCTAAATTACTATCAACAACAACAACACGGTAAAAATCAAAGTACCTAAGATACTGAGAGGTACATCTGCCCAAAGGAAGCCGTGTGGGTTCGAGGCATTACACTGTACGACCTGCGCATCATCTCGACTCAAGTTGAAGAACTGCAACTTTCCGTTGCTCAACTTTCTACGACTATCTGGGGGAGTATCTGTAAAACATCAAGTAATATATTCATTATATGCTTTGTGAACTTTCATCAATCCACATTCAGCGCGAATGGTTCTGTATACAGGAAGCAGAATCGAGAGTGATTAATCAAAGTTGTAAAAACTTGTTTCACAATTGATGTAAAATAAATAAGTTTAAACTAAACTAACATTTGGTATATCTCTTAACCCATTACGAAACAATAAACAATAACAACATTTGACCAGTTTGTTGCAGACTACACTGGAAAACATTGTGGGAACAGAAGGAATTGCTCTTCACCATGTTTTCTGTCCTATCAGAAGATTATTTTTCAATTTCATCACATCTTAAATGTTGTCTGATAACTCTTTCAATTTGGGACAGCAAAATTTGCATTTGGTAAAGAGTTAAGTAAGCTCATTCAGTCAAAACGCAAAAACATCTAAACATTGATGTCTTTTGTCAATAAATTTGACCCCCCAAAAAGTTTATAAGTTACAGCCAGGTTTTATTGTGTCACACTATTTTCAGCTCTAAAGATATACAGTGATGTCTCGTTAATCCGAACATGTCCTTTCCCAACAAAATGTCCGGTTTACCGAATCATCCGGACTAATGAAGCAGAGCATGTTTTTATACACATTAAGACATAAATGGTCTGTATGCACGTGTATACTTATAACCCTTTAGCAAACGCCAAATTGTCGACCGTCCCAAATTGAAAGAGTTTGCAGACGACATATCAAAACGTGATGAAATTCAAAGATAATCTTCTGATATGGCAGAAAACATTGTGGGAAAAGGAGAAATTGCTCGTGACGAGCAATTTCTCCTTTACCCACAATGTTTTCAAAAGTCGTCTGCAACAAACTGGTCAAATAATTCCGTTCCCTTACAATTTCGTTCGGATTGCGAGACATCCGGATAATCGGGGTCTGGATAAACGAGGCTTCACTGTATCTTTGGTAATGGGTTAATTGACAGTACTGATTTGCAAGCTGTGATATACCCTACCTTCAAGACGCTTTCCGTTGATGAACCATTGTATCTTGGGTTGGGGCCTTCCTTGGGCTCTACAGTTAAATGTGGCACTTTCTTCCACACCCACTTCTTCCTTCTTGGGCTTAGCCGACCACCATGGTTTTGCTTGAAGAAATAAAGATGATGAATACAGTTTTACCTAGTTTGTGTTCCATGGGTAAAACTCTACACATTGACATACCAAAATTACTGAAACAGAACACAATATACTTTGTCATGGCTTATTCTAACAAAGCTGCTGTAGAAGACAATGCAAGGGTTCAGCGCAATACTATAGTAAGTGCTTCACGTTTGTGAAGCACTTGCTATAGTCTTGCGTTGAACCCTCGAATGGTTTCTACCAACAAAAACAGAATTGTATTTTGAAGATTTCATTTGTTGTTTGCATTCAATTCAAACCAGCAACAAAGTTCAAAATAAGATAATGGATTATGGTACAATACAGATATAAGGTACCCTGCTTTTGTCAATATCTTAAATACATGTGCTTCTCTTCTCATAATTCATTAAAAAAAAAAATACCAAGACCAATTACGACAACATAGACACCATAGATACCAAGAAAGGTCTCAAACTTTAAAACAGGGAATTAGCAAAATACAAAGGCTTATATTTATGATCATAATAAGAAAGAACCTACATTCGACTTCGAGTCGGAACCGCCTGGTCTGTGGACGATTGACCAGGGAGTTCTCGCCTCGACACTCGTAGATTCCAGCATCTTTGTACTGGACGTTGTTTATCGTCAACTTCTGCCACGTCTGCGTCATTCTCTCCGGCTGAAGTTTACCGCTTATTCTGACCCATGTTATCTGAGGTGTTGGACTGAAAAACAAGTATTACAGTAATTAGTTTGGCAGCAAACGCATATGAAGTCTGGAATTGTCCTATTTTGGCAGATGTGTTTGTTTTGACCACTTGGAATCAAAATGTTGTGAAATGAACAATTCTAAAATGACTCTGTTATATAAAGAATTTGTATTAAACGCTTTACTACGAATACTTCCAGCCCTGACAGATGTATGTCGAAAGCAAAAAAAAATATTCCGAAGAAAGAACAAGTTTCAAAATGGCTGAATATGGGTATTCTACTAAACTGTAACAATCCACCAAACAAACATTTCAACAATCCACCAAACAAACATTTCAACAATCCACCAAACAAACATTTCAACAATCCACCAAACAAACATTTCAACAATCCACCAAACAAACATTTCAACAATCCACAAAACAAACATTTCAACAATCCACCAAACAAACATTTCAACAATCCACCAAACAAACATTTCAACAATCCACCAAACAAACATTTCAACAATCCACCAAACAAACATTTCAACAATCCACCAAACAAACATTTCAACAATCCACCAAACAAACATTTCAACAATCCACAAAACAAACATTTCAACAATCCACCAAACAAACATTTCAACAATCCACCAAACAAACATTTCAACAATCCACCAAACAAACATTTCAACAATCCACCAAACAAA
Source organism: Cerastoderma edule (assembly GCA_947846245.1). NCBI lineage: Eukaryota > Metazoa > Mollusca > Bivalvia > Cardiida > Cardiidae > Cerastoderma > Cerastoderma edule. Next base: position 3,971,871 of record OX401413.1, on the reverse strand, counting down.
CATTTCAACAATCCACCAAACAAACATTTCATAAAGAAAACATGTTTTATTTCATGGTATGTTTTGATGTCTGCTGTTTTATTTCATGGTATGTTTTGATGTCTGCTGTTTTATTTCATGGCATGTTTTGATATCTGCTGTTTTATTTCATGGTATGTTTTGATGTCTGCTGTTTTATTTCATGGTATGTTTTGATGTCTGCTGTTTTATTTCATGGTATGTTTTGATGTCTGCTGTTTTATTTCATGGTATGTTTTGATGTCTGCTGTTTTATTTCATGGTATGTTTTGATGTCTGCTGTTTTATTTCATGGTATGTTTTGATGTCTGCTGTTTTATTTCATGGTATGTTTTGATGTCTGCTGTTTTATTTCATGGTATGTTTTGATGTCTGCTGTTTTATTTCATGGCATGTTTTGATATCTGCTGTTTTATTTCATGGTATGTTTTGATGTCTGCTGTTTTATTTCATGGTATGTTTTGATGTCTGCTGTTTTATTTCATGGTATGTTTTGATGTCTGCTGTTTTATTTCATGGCATGTTTTGATGCTGTTTTATTTCATGGTATGTTTTGATGTCTGCTGTTTTATTTCATGGTATGTTTTGATGTCTGCTGTTTTATTTCATGGTATGTTTTGATGTCTGCTGTTTTATTTCATGGTATGTTTTGATATCTGCTGTTTTATTTCATGGTATGTTTTGATGTCTGCTGTTTTATTTCATGGCATGTTTTGATATCTGCTGTTTTATTTCATGGCATGTTTTGATATCTGCTGTTGCTCTGAATTTGGACCAGCCACATAATCCCATATAAGAGAACGGGTTAACCCTCTACCAAACGCCCAATTTTCGATTGTCCAAATTGAAAGAGATAGCAGGCGACATTTCAAAGTGCGATGAAATTGCAAAGTATTCTTATGATAGGGCAGAAAATATTGTGGGAAAAGGAGAAATTGCTCTTAAGAGCAATTTCTCCTTTTCCCGCAATGTTTTCCAGAGTCGTCTGCAACAAACTGGTCAAATGTCATTATTATTTGGTTATGGGTTAAAGATGCTTGTAATTATCTATATGAGTACCATCTGAAAACTTTGTGATATAAAAAGTAATTATTTCCATGAAGGCAAATCTCATATCATGTCAAAAAGCAGCTGCTAAAAAGATAACAGATAAATATGTCAGTAAAAAACCATGCCAATTTCTCTTCTACCTTAATATAATTTATAGAACAGAATCAAATCTGCAACCTTTTGCTATTTTCATATTTTCAGCATAAACATCGGCAATACATTTATATACAGACGCAGAAACAATAGCAATATGTCCAAGTTAGAAAGAACTTGTTTAACAATCAATGTTAACCCTTATAGTGCTGGAGCCAACTTCATCCTTATGCAAATGGGTTAGTTCCAGGCCAGCCGCCAAGTAAATTGGCAGCTGGCCTGTGATCTAACCTGTTTGCTACTCTGCGTATATTTTCTAATCAAAATTGAGCAGATGTTCAAGGTTTTGGAATGCAGACGACACAAAAATACATTTTTAGAAAATTACCATGCATTTTAAGGGTTAACATTCTACATTTGAACTAAACCCATTTATATTTCAGAAACGGGTTGCTTAAAGTAGGTGTCTTTTACAATAAGACCATCAGTGCTCTTCTTTCTCCTGTTAGACCTACTCTTTTTCCTTCAACCTTAGAATGCTGGGTAATTTTCTAAAAATAGATTTTTCATTAATTTGCTTACCACAACTTCAATATCTGGCTAATTTTGATAAGGGAAGATACTCAGAGGAGCAAATAGCTTAGATCACAGGCCAGCCGCCAATGTACTTGGACGCTGGCCTGGATCTAACCTATTTGCATAAGCATGAAGTTGGTTCCAGCACTATAATGGTTAAAAGGTGTCTTTTACACTAATGCCATTTATGTTCTTCTTTTCTCCTTTTGGACCTACTCTCTTTTTCCTTAAATGGACCTCTTGGCTATGACCCAACTGGAAATGACCCAAATCATCACTTTATGTAAGGGTGCTTTATAGAAAAATTTCCATAGAAATATACGTGAGAAAGACCTCTATAACCTTTAACTCATAACCAATGAATCAAGGGTATTTCTTATCTGCTGCAGACGATTTTAAAATAATTATTACTGAAAAACGAAAAAATTGTTCACATGAGGGTTTTCTCCCTTTTCGATAACAATTTCTATCTCACCAAAGGAATATAGATTAATGTCATATGTTTTGTGCTGTTTCCTTTGATTCAGGCGAATGTCATCATTTTGTTTCTTAAAAGGACAATCTCACAGATTGGGATTTTAACTTTTTAAAATAAACTGTCTTCTACCAATAACATGACAACATAGATTTCTTAAAGTAACATAAGACTAGATCATTGGCAGCTTTCCACCCCGTTTATAACGATACAGAAAAGATATAGTTCATTTGTATTGTAGATATTTCGAACCCCTTAAACTAGTTTATTTTTCGTAATCAATGAGCTAAACTTAGAATAAGAGATGATATTTTAAGATACCAGTGTCATGCGAGTCTTCTGGAACATTTAACTGCTCCTGTCACTTGACATTTTTCATGGATAGCGAGAAGGAATTCCTGGGTTCATTTATAAACGGGCTTTCCCATAGAAGCACAGTCTAAGCATCTTTCCTTTCTAAAACAAATCATATTAATATCGAAGGATACTTACTTCCCTGAGAATATACATTGGAATGAGATCCTTTCTCCCTTCAAGGCTGTTAGTTTCTCCTCTGAAGAATACCAGAGCTCTGATGGAAACTGGGCCATTGGGGTACCTAGATCAAAGGGACAAATGTATAATTGAAAGGAATATTTGTATAACTGAAAGGAATATTTGTATAATTGAAAGGAATATTTGTATAATTGAAAGGAATATTTGTATTATTGAAAGGAATATTTGTATTATTGAAAGGATCATATTGTCTTATTGAAAAGAACATATTGCATTATTGAAAGTAACATACTGTTTTATTGAAAGAAACATGTTGTATTATTGTAAGGAAAATGTTGTATTCTTGAAAGGAACATAATATATTATTGAAAAGAACATAATATAATATTGAAAGGAATATATTGTATTATTGAAAGGAAAATAGTGAATTATTGAAAGAAAAATAATGTAATATTGAAAGGAACATATTGAGTTATTGAAAGGAAAATAATGTAATATTGAAAGGAACATATTTTATCATTGAAAGGAACATGTGTACTATTGAAATTTGCATATAGTATTATTGAAAGAAATATATTGTTTTATTGAAAGGAACATGTCTTTTATTGAAAGGAACACATGTATTATTGAAAAGAACTCAAAAACTATAATAAAAACGCATGTTTAATTGAAAGAAAATCGCATAGTAATAAAAGGAAAAGATGTATTAATGAAAGGAAAACATGTATTAATGAAAGGAATTTGTGCATTATTTAAACGAACATGATAACCAAGTTTATGCCTCTGTTAACATTATACCCAGTAAGCACTGTTAAATATAATTCAAAACATATGTCACCATATTGAGTTTCACTCTAACAATAATCAACTCCCTTACCTGATTTAACATCAATAACGGAGTAGGCCCCCTCTATGTACATTCCAAGTTCCCGTATGTATAATTCACAGACATATGTACCATTGACACTCTTGTCGCTTTCTTTCACATTCGCAAAGTACAGGTTACCTGAAAATACAAGGAAATTCAGTGAAGAAGATTAGTTTATTGGCATGACTTTCAAAAGAAAAATTATTCAAAGCTCTGTCATTTGGTTATATTAAGCTAATCTTCTTTGAAAACAAAGGTGAAAATATTGGAGGAAAAAAACCTTCCTTCAAAGCACAAAAGATATCAACAAAATTTAGTTATTGATGCAGGGATTTAAGATTTTTAAACAATAATTCTTACCAAACAAATTTATAAAAACATAAAAACATAAAAAAGGGGAAATCTCACATCTTAAACAATGCCTTTTTTTATTCAATACCAATCTTAATCTATCAATGTTCTCTTTATGATAATTTGATAAATCACATTCACCAGTCTTAATCTATCACTTAATTCCCTTGAGGATGATTTAGTAAATTGCCATAAAACCTTATATAAAGATAATTATAAACATTATATAAAGATAATTATAAACATCATGTAAAGATAATAATAAACATTATATAAAGATAATAATAAACATTATATAAAGATAATTATAAACATTATATAAAGATAATTATAAACATTATATAAAGATAATTATAAACCTTATATAAAGATAATTATAAACATTATATAAAGAAAGTTATAAACATTATATAAAGATAATAATAAACATTATATAAAGATAATTATAAACCTTATATAAAGATAATTATAAACATTATATAAAGATAATAATATTCCCCTACCATCTTGGTCCATGGACCGTCTAGCATCCAGTTCAACTGTCTCCTTCTCATCCCTGTTGGCGTCATACAGAACCCACTTTAACTTCCCCCGGGGGTTATTCTTGGGCGGATTACAGTTCATAACCAACTTCTCCCCAGGAAAAACAGAATGCATTTTGGTACCAGTAGGTTCGAATATCTTTTTGGTCGTTTTTTCGAGCCGTATTATGTTCGACAATGAAGTGCCGTAGTCGTTTTTAGCGATACACTGATAGTACCCCGCGTCTTCCTCCACCATGTCTGAGATTAGGATGGTACCCGACTTGGAATCGGAGTAGATGATTCGCGGATCTTTCGTGACGTTGTTTGAGATGTACATAACGTCGTCTACATTTAACCTCTGTCCATTTTTGGTCCAATCAAACCTGAAATAAAATAAGAGTGTAAGCACTTAGTTTACCAATATTTCAACATTTTATCAAATTTAAAAAAAAATGTGTAAATTCCTTGTCTCAAATATAACATCTCTATAATTCAAAATATTGTTGGTAAGAAAAATATACTGTCTACTGAGTACTTAGAGTTGCAATATTTAAGATTACGGGACAAGAAATTACTCTGTGCTGTAACACTTAAAAAGCCACGGTAAACTCACTGGCTTAGTTCAAGGGCACATAACTATTGGATGTATGCATTCTCAGGTACGTTAATGATCTGTGCATGGTCACCTTATCTCCCATGACACACCCTTGAAAAACTGTGTTAAATGTTAGCTACACCATCTGACCAGAGCAAGGATAGTTACACTGACCACTTGGGTATGACTGAAATACTGTTGAAAATATTTTTAAACCCACCTCATACCAATATGAAGAACATACCTGATAGGCTCAGATCCATAAGCTGAACAGTGTAGCTCTTTGGCTTGTGATCCCTCCACTTCAAAGTAGATAAGTGATCTGGCGTGCATGCCTTGTGTCATGGTAGGGGGTTGAGTAACTGAAACAAATAAATGCATTACATGTAGGTAAAAGAAAAATTTCTTGACTTTGATGGGTCCTGCGAGGCTCAGTGGTTACGGTAATTGAGTCAGAACACGGGGGTCCTGGATTCGAGCCCACCGAGCCCTCTGTTATCGTGGGAGTGGCCTTTGGCAAGTTACTTCAGAGCCCTAGCCAATTACTGGTGCATTCAGGAAAGCTGTTCCAGAACTGAAAAATGTAGGTACGGCCCTCACGAAGAGGACCCTCATGGGACCTCGGTTAGTTAATTACTCTAGTCTAAACTATATTCAGATTTTTATACTGGTTGGTCCTGGTTTATATTTCAAACTTATTTTTTTAACATCATTTTAACATCATCTCGATGACTACTTCCTGGATTCTAAACCAGTACTCATGCGCTTCGTGGGTTGGTCCCAGCAATTTTCACCTAGCATAACCTGGATTTAAACCTGCGACGCACGGTATAATAGGCCAACGCCCTACCACTGCTCCATTGTTGTGTCCTGGTTATATGGGAAATATAAAAATATAAAATAGAAGTGCGGCCTCTGTGGCCTAGTGGTTAGAGCAGTGAACTGGAAATCACATGGTCCCTCTTCACCAGTTTTCAATTCATTTTAAAAGTAAGTTTGATCTCTCATCTGATAATGAACATTGTCAAAAGTTCTCCCAGCTCAGAACACCCATTGTGGTCATCTCAAGAGGCTTCTTTCATCCAAGAAAAAGCCAGACATCGCAATATAACTGAAATATCTTTTAATTTTACATAAAACCCAATAAAACAAACAAATTAAGGGTTTAATGCAAGACTATAGTAAGTGCTTCATAAACATGAAGCACTTGCTATAGTCTTGCATTAAACCCTCGAAATATAAAAATGTTTAACAATGTTAACCCTTTACCAAACGCCAAATTTTCAATGTCCCAAATTCAAAGTGTTTGCAAACAACATTTCAAAATGTGATGAAATTGAAAAATACTTCTGTTAGGACAGAAAACATTGTGGGAAAAGGAGAATCCCACGCTAAGAGCTATTTCACCTTTCCTACAATGTTCTCCATAGTCGTCTGCAACAAACTGGTCAAATGTCGTTATTGTTTGGTAATGGGTTAAGAGGGTTCAACAAAAGACCTAAGACTCCATGTTTGTAGTGGACTTACTATAGTCTTGCAGTGAACCCCCAACTTACTCAACATAAAAACCCAAACAAACAAACAAATATGAAAATGTTTGATAATTTTATGAGGAATCAGTGCAAGACTTAAGTTAGTTCTCCACATTTGTGGAGAACCTAATATAGACTTGCATTTATCCCTCAACTCCCTCCACTTACTTCTTGGTGGCTGATCTTCGATGGCCACTGCTGCCGTGTATGAGGCGACATTTAGGACAAGGAACACAATCACTGTAGGCCACCACATGGCTGGGACCTTGGCAAGTCCTTGTGGATACATCTATACACTATGGAGCACTTCTACGTAGTTTCTCATTCAATACTACAATTCTAGTCACTAACAGCTACCAGTCTGTCTGGCTACATATCACATCTGAAAATAGATATATCTCTGTGAAAATATGCTGTTTTAGAACAGAACAGAAGTTTATCTAAACAAAGCTATAGATATATATCTCAGTGAAAAATATGTTGTAATAGAACAGAGCAAAACAATACTTGATCTAAACCAAGCTATTTACATGTACAATAAAGGAAATACAAAATCAGTGTACTGAGAATGTCTGCTATTCAAAAACTTTAAGTACAAATACTTATGGTAACTTTTTCTAATGTTCTACATCACATGCAGCAAATGGCATAAAAAACAAGTTCCATTAAAATGCAGTGAGAGACTTTATGTGGCATATTAAATTCTTTCAAACTTTGAAAGTTTAATGAAATTCTATTGACAACAGATTTTACTACAGTTTAAACTATTGGTAAATATGTGTTAGTTATTAACAGACAAACATGAGTTTCCTATATCAAACAACAGATAAAACCCTTACATTGCTGGATAATTTTCTAAAAATAGATTTTTGTGTCCTTTGCTTTCCAAACCTTCAATGTCTACTTAATTTTGTTGGGAAAAGATACTCAGAGTAGCAAACAGGTTAGATTACAAGCCAGTGGCCAATTAACTTGGCGGCTGGCTTGGATTTAACCTGTTTGCATAAGCATGAAGTCGGTTCCAGCACTATAAGGGTTAACACTAAACCCGTTGCACTGATATTTTAACACTTTACTGCTGCTGCGGTAAATGACACAAGAAGAAATTGTGACAAAATGAGAAAATAATTTCTATATGCAAATGTCCTCTTCCTTTTGTCATAATGGCTTGTATAATCAATACATCCAAAAATCATCTTTTCTCTTTTTTAGCAATTTTTGTCCAAAAGCAAATTTCCAAAATCACTTTATGTTTCTCCATAATGAATCTGCTGCAGAAATTCAAGAAACCACTTTGACAAAAGTATATATCCCTATGAGCAATTAATATTTTGTCACAATAGTAGGCCTATAACTTACCCAATATCATTTTTCATATGTGAAACTTTGTGACTGGTCAAAATCCAAGTCAGAATCAGAGAATAGTTATGAAATAACATAATAATATTTTCTATGTAAAAGTATATTTGTGATAAAAGGAGAAAGTGCTTTATTGAGCAATTTTTTCATATGTCATAATTCTTTAGTTAAGTCACAGAGGGATAAAAAAAATATACAAGTAAATGGCATAATGCATATGCATAAATTGCTTGCCCTTTTGTGAAAATAATTGCAGCTCAATAAATTTTTGAAATGAGAATTTAATTTATATCAAAATCTAAAATCTGTAATAAAAATCTTTCTGCTGAATCTGATAATGACAATTTCAAATCCTTAACAACATGTTAACTACATGTTAAGGGTTTAACCATCTACCGTTTGGATAAAGGACTGAACCTGTGACTCCTTCGGCCTTTCCTGGATCCATCAGTACTAGTCTAGGGGTCTGAAGTGACTTGCCAAAGGCCACTCCCAAGAAACAAGAGGTGTTGGTGGGGCTCAAACCTGTAATCCCTGTAGTCTACTACAGTAACCACTCAGGTACGCAGGACCCCATTTCCTTAATCTATACACAGTCTTATGCCAATATACAAGGGGACTCAAGAAATAATTGCCACAAAAGAAGAAACTGATTGACAAAATCTGATAATTTTGAATTCTTCACAACATGCTAACTGTATGCTAATTGTTGAACCACAGTCTAATGCCAATATACAATGCACCAGGGGACTCAAGAAATAATAAATGCCAAATGTTCGTCTGTCCCAAATTGAAAGAGTTTGCAGATGACATTTCAAAATGTGATATAATTAAAAAGGAATCTTCTGATAGGGCAGAAAACATTGTGAGAAAAGAGAAATTGCTCGTAAATAGCAATTTCCCCTTTTTCCACAATGTTTTTCAGAGTCGTCAGCAACAAACTGGTCAAATGATGTTATTGTTTGGTAATGAGTTAAAGCACAATCAAAATACAATTTTCACTTCACAATTGTCATCTGCTGCTGCTTTCAATTTAGACCAGACACAAAATCACAAATGTGGTATGTTTCAGTAATCCAATCCAGCAATATAAGCAGACGACAATTAATCATATATGTGTTTGTGTATGGAGGTAATTCCATTTACAAGTCCCCCCTGCAAACCCAATTATCCCTAACCCAATTGAGGAACATTAGTTCATAAATAATTGATTACGACCCCACTATAAGGTTACTCAATCAATTATAGGATACAGTTCTCATTGCCTTGCAGGCTGCCTGTATGGTATATCTTAATCATTTGACAAATGTTTTAGTTTGTTTATATAGGATTAAGTGCTGTTTCAACAATTTTTCAGATGTGCAATGGTTTAAAGTACTTTTAAGTCTCAAAGGTGCCAGTGGGGCTGAAACCCAAGACCCCTGAGACCTAGGATCACCAACTCACACACTGGGCAACACCAGACTGCATGGGTAGTGTAATCTGAATATGATTTTCTTATACGTAAAGCACAAATCGTTTTCTCCACTTGTTCATGTTATGGTTATATGGTAAATTTCAGTAAATTACACTTGTCTATAAAATGCTTTTGGGCAAGCTGTGCAATAGTGACCTCTGATTTTGCCACCCCAGTCGGACCTGAGACACTTGTTGAACTCTCGCATAATTATAAATCTTTATACACAACAATTGTTGTGGCTAATGAGGGAAAAGAAGACATTTCTTTATCATGCATAGTGACACCTATTCCTTCAGTGATTTCATATGTCATCTGAAGTAGAAATCAGTGACTGCTTGATTCACCAATCACGTAACCCTACATATCAATGGTTCAATGAAAGACTATATAAGTCTTCATTAACAGGACAAAGTCAACTCTCATGTCCTACATTATAACAAGGGTTCAATGCAAGACTAAAGTAAGTGCTTCATAATCATGAAGCACTTACTATAGTCTTGCATTGAACCCTCAATAAGCTCATGGCTTACACAATATACAGAAAATTGCATCAAAATAACTTCAATGATAAGTTATATTGTCAAATGTAACAGAACTTCATTGGTGCTGTATATACCATATCCATGAATACTTTATTCTCATCCCTAACAAAATGCAATTTTAGGAGACAACATTTCCTCATAAGGGCATATGTGACAAGTCCAAACCAAATCTACATGTATATCCTTTTTGTTGAATGAGGTACAAAAACATTGTTACAAAAAGGAGTAATAGATTGTTGTTTGTCATTTCTCTTTCCGTTAAAGTTGCATGCCAAGTCCTTCTCTAGCACGATCAACCTTGCATGATTTTCATTGGATACATAACTGTATAGTACTTGAGCTCAAACATAAATGAAAATTGGTTGTTCATGAACACAAAGTTGTTCTCGAACATATTTGTGAATGCATTCATAAACATATTCTTGATGTTCATGGACTTGTTACTGAAATTCATGAACATGTTTAAGAACAACTTTGTGTTCATGAAAAGTCATTTTTGTTCATGTTCTTCATGAATGAAGTTCTTGAACTCTTTGCATGGGTGTCCTTCTTAAGGTGAGCTCTAAAGTCATCATTTTGAATTTACGGGTATGTAGTTTACATTGTTGTGAACTAATTAGGAACACAGCCGCTACAATTATGGTCTTGTGTTGTAAGTGTACACATATTTCCACAGACTAATTTCCTGAATTCTCATTCTGTATGCATACTAGGAGACAATTCTGGGGACCTAATCTATATATCGAGATTTTCTTCCTTCGACATTCCATCCCTAACCTCTTTGATCAAAAGTGTTGTGTCAAGCCTTTTCTTCCATACATTCCATACATTTGCTATTTCCCTTATTAAGGTAGAATACCCATAATTTGCTGTTTTGAAACTCATTTTCTTGTCAGAATACTGGTTTACATCGGTCAGGGCCAGAACTATTCATATATAACCAAATACTGGTTTACATCAGTCAGGGCCAGAACTATTCATATATAACCAAATACTGGTTTACATCGGTCAGGGCCAGAACTATTCATATATAACCAAATATATTTGACCCTGATCTATTGTATACCAAGAACGACTCAAGAACTCTTAAATTTCAGAATGTCGAATTATGGGTATTCCACCTTAAGGGAAATAGTGAATGTATGCAAAGAGCACTTTTAATTAACGTCTCAAGATACAATTGTTCAGTTTCATTTTAAAAATGGTTGGTTTTTCATTATTTTCATGAAAATGTAGTTTTTCATACCTTACATACAATGTATATATGTTGTCTACTGATATTTTCAAATTGAGCAACTCACCAAATTTTGAAAGTAGGTAATGAATAAATAGATTTTTGTGCCTTCTGCTTTCAAAAACTTTTATATCTGCTCAATTTTTATGAGGAAAGATACTCAAAGAAGCAAACAGGTTAGATTACAGGCCAGCCGCCAATTTACTTGGATCTAACCTGTTTCCATAAGCATGAAGTCCATTCCAGCACTATTAGGGGTAAAAAACAGACAACTGTATAGAAAAGTCTCATTACCATGTTCTTTGCCCGGAACCTGTTTAACATCCAATAACATGTACCACTTAATGTTATCCAATGAATACTCCCTGAATGGTTGAATATTTAAATATGTTTCACTAAAACTTCACAAACCACATATAAACTAGCTCACAAATATGACTGACTACTTCTTATCAGAATGAATATACTAAGGACACCACCACAAATATCCAATACAGGAACCCACGGTTACTCATCAGATGTTAAATATTGGTCTTGGCTGTTTGACGGAATCTCACAGAATACCAGCCTCCATAGTTGCCTCGACGATCAATACTTTCTGATCAATACATGACATCATACATACAATTTGAATCTTCTGAGTTTACCAAGCTCCTTGTAGACATTGACTGCCAATGGCAGATGGGCAACTCTGAGTCACTTGGAGGACTGATGGAAATGACAAGAAAACTCCAAATTGACCAAGATTCTGTACCCTGATTTTAATGAGATATGAAAATATTACCAGAAAACTTCAAAATAAAAGAAAATTGTTTCTCCTCATTTCTTCCATGTAAATACATTTCCTTATACATATCTTTGTAACTTGTCCTGATGCAATGGTTTTAAAGATGATTATTTCATAGTTTTCCAAGCAATGCCTTTGGAGACAATTATTAGTAACAATTATATTAAAGCATCAGCAGACCGTGATAAATGTTGTCAGATCTTGTAAATTGAGTTGTAAAATTAAGAAAAGTTCATTGTCAGAAAAGGAGGGCTTGCTTCATTTGAACATCTCTTTTCCCAAACAGAAATATCTTTTTCATAATCGTTTCTCACACTGCAACTATGTCAAAACGATGAAATCCTGGGCTATTGAACAAGAAAAAAAAGTCACTGTCGTAAAAGAATACTGAAAAATATGGCAGAAGCTTTAGAGTAAATATGGTTCAGCCATTTACGAATATGTGTTTATTTTCCAACAATCTTTTTAGACTTACTGAGTAATATATTCAAACATTCTAGATATACCAAATTTTCATTTGCAAACTCTTTTGATTTAGAACAGACAAATACTTGATTTGGTAACTTCAAAGTCACCAGCTTACAGCCCTTTTTCAGCAAATCTGATATGCTCAATGAAGTCAGTGTTGGCTTTATTTCAAAGCCGGCTTTCATTGATGAAACTGACACTATTCATATTTCAAAGAAATATTCCACAAAGGAAATCTGAAAATGGAGTAACGTTATTAACCATGCATTATGTAAAGACAATTTTTTGCCAAGGAACAGCAAAAAGACAACTGAGTTTCAGAACAATGTGTGATGACTCAAATTAGCTTTTGAAGCTTATACTGGCTGATCTGAGACCTTTCCTATATATTGAGGAATAGAAAGCAATTATGAGGGCTTCATTGTTAGACATTGAAAGTTTTTCATTTGGGCTTCACATCGCCTCAACATTATTTCAGTTATGTTATGATGCCTGACACTTAATGATGGAGGACGACCTATATTCAACTGCCTATAAAGGCTAGTCAGGCTGGGTAGAACCATCAGCATTCCATAAGTCAGTCGTGAGACTACCTCTCATGAAAGTCCAAATGACATCCCTCGGATTTGAACCCACAATGTGATTTTAAGTTCTGTACTCTAACCACTCGGCCACATAGGCGCCTTTTTCACCTTTGCTCTTAATCCTGAAAGAACCAAGAGTGTTGCAGTTTGCCATTTATGGTATCATGAACTTTCTTGATGTCTTCAATCTGTACATCTGTTGTTATCACAAAGTCTTGAAGCTGGAACTCTTGGCCAAGACTTCTTCCTGTTTTATCAATGGCTAATCATTTCTTAATGGACTCAATGGTCTCAAACTGCTTATAGCTTTGTATATAATGTGGGAAAGTAGTAAGTGAGTAAGATCTTTTGCAATATGCATATGTATGTACGTAAGGCCATGATGCAAGGAATTGAGCAAAGACCTCCATGTTAAAACTGAAATGCTAGGATTCATTTCCATGAAAGGATGTCTCCAGACTGATTTTAGGAAAACCTATGATTCTGTCCATTCCTTATGTACTGTTCAGTTTGGGGTCTTCCTCTAATTGGCCATTAGCTTGGCATTACAAACCATAACACTGATGACAAAAAAAACTACGAAAAAGCAACAAAAAAACAAGGACATCATGCACTAAGCTTCAGTTAGATTCCCATCAAGGCAATGTGTGTATAAAGTACTTCCTGCGTGTTAAACGTTCATGAATATTTCCTCCCTAACAAGGGAATAGGTCACATGACCACTAAATTTGATTTTATGAGCGGCTGGCATTACATGGCTTAGACCCCCTTGTCAGTCACATGGTTCATGAAATGAAAATCAGGACTTCTCCAATTACCCTCCATAAATGCTCCTTAAAAACCCTTTTCTTTGCAATGGCTTTTGGATTGCTCCAAATTTAAAGCAATTGCAGATGTATGATTTAAAAAATTAGAACATTTCTTAACTCTTTACCAGACGCCAAATTTTCGATTGTCCAAAATTCAAAGAGTTTGCAGACGACATTTCAAAACGGGATGAAATTGAAAAATAATCTTCTGATAGAGCTGAAAACATTGTGGGAAAAGGAGAAACTGCTCGTTAAGAGAAATTACTCATTTTCCCACAATTTTTTCAAGAGTCGTCTGCAACAAAAGTCAAATGCCATTATTGTTTGGTAATGGGTTAATGGTATCTATTGTCATCTGCAGTTGGTTTGAATTTGGAACAGTCATAAAATCCAAAATGGGGGGGGTGGGGAATGGGATAACTGGTTTAAATGTTGTCTGCTTTATATTACTCAGATCAAGGAAAGAGCTTAGAGGATAAAAGATAAAGTAATAGAGCTTGGCATTAATCCATTATCCATTTAGAGCATTGTAATGGGCTGCAGATTAAAACCATCAGCAGATGGTAAAAAGAAAATTATGACATCTGAAGACAACATGAGAGAAGATGAACTCTTATTTTATCATTCTCATTGCTGTGAACCAACAAAATAGCAATGTAAAAATGAGAAATGCAATTAAACAGAAAATGTAATTTTTATTACAAACCTGTTTTATCACAATTCCAGTTGACAAAGTCAATATGAAATGAAATAAAATCTAAAATGTAGCAAGTTTCGATAAGATGATTGGACCAATGTATAAGATATATGAGAAGTTAATGTTTAAAATAATTCTTCTACAGGAGCACGTTTTCAGCAAGTGTTTTTTTTTCTTTTTCTCATATAATATTGAGGGTTCAATGCAAGACTATAGTAAGTGCTTCACAAACATGAAGCATGAAGCACTTACATTAGTATAGTCTTGCGCTGAACCCTCGATATGCATTTTTCACATAAATTTTTACCACCCTAAAAAGCTGAAGGAAGCAAGTTACTGGAAACAGAAAGGGTCTTGAATTATGGATCATGGTAAAAAATACCCAGAAGGAATCCTCTCTATCAGCCATATTGATGTTGTCCCCATTCACCCTCCATTGTTGCTCGATAAGAAGATTATACAGCGTCCTTATGGACAAACAATGAAGCCTCCAAGCTTTTCAACCCTTTCTTTGATAAACTGTGACATTCTTCTCTTGTGGAGCAAACCAGAATCATTGCCTTTGGAATAAAGAATGCTTGGTGCTGTTGAAACACCATACCCTTCAAGGGTTCAATGCAAGACTATAGTAAGTGCTTCATGTTTGTGAAGCACTTACTATCGTTTTGCATTGAACCCTTGACTTGCAGGAGACATCTATAACCTTTGTACCCTGCCTATGTTCGTCCCAAGTAAGCTGTGATAATTCTGTAATGCAGTTGTCCCCTTCGTAGCAGACAGCCTTTGGTGCATTAACGACAGACGTTGATTGCTGTTGGTCAACAAATATTTCTTACGAAACAGACAACAGTTGACTTTGTATCAGGCAGAGCTTTTCCCAAGTGAAGCAAACATTTTACATTAGGCCATTTTTCAGAAGGCAATATTTGGTGCATTGACAGCAGAGAGCAATTGTTGCCCTGGCAACAAAAACAAATATTTTGAAACAGACAACCTTTGTTGACTTTGTTTCAGATATGTGTTTACTTTAAATCTGGCATTATTTGTTTTATTTGCAGTGGGAAAGATTTTGATAGAAAATAGTGTTTATTGTCTTTGCAGCTAATAACATTTGGCTCTTTTATATAATTAGCAAAATATCATATTACAATGTTATAAATCTATTTTTGAAATAGAATTCTTTCTTACTTTTAAGTGGTTTATTGCTGACATCACAAACCAATTTCAAAGAGACATAAACATTCATGAGCACATCTTTCTTTCGGTCATATAATTTTAAAACGTCTTTTCCTGAAGAAGCATTATCTGAGAAAGGGTTGACTTTAACCCATTAGCAAACAATAACGACATTTGACCAGAATCTTGCAGACTCACCTGGAAAACATTGTGGGAAAATGAGAAATTGCTCTTAACAAGCAATTTTTCCTTTTCCTACAATATTTTCTGCCCTTTCAAAATGTCATTTAAAGAGAGTTGATAATATTGCGTTTGGTAAAGGGTTAAGCCTTTGGTCATTAGCCTAGTTCTATGACCAGCACATGGTGATTTTCAGTGGAAATATGCGAATATAAATGGAAAACAAAAAGCTTTTCCCTCTAATCAGTTCCGAGAGTCATTAATCAAACAGACTCCAGTTATCTGAATGTTTATATTCTTGACTTATACCCATTAGTAACCCCATTTATGGTATTTTGTTACTGACCCAAATTTGAAATCTTTCCTGAACCAACCTCTAAAATAAGGAATGAAAACATCTCAATACTGAGATGGGCATGATGGACTAAATGACTTTATGAAAAAAGGATAAAATGAATCTAATAGCAGCTTTATCATCCGTTGAGTTGGAATGATCCTTATGACTCAAAATGGGAACAATACGTAACAGAAAACAGTTCACAATTTGTCATATGGCTGTAAGCCTACAAATGAATCGAAGAAGGGCTGTATGAAACATCAGCTTCACAAATGACCAATTGGTCAACAAATGACAGATTGGTCATTGGTCACAAACAATCTAACTGACTCAACTATTGTAGTAGTAAATGAGGAAAAATAATTGAACAATCAATTCAAGTAGAAAGTATCAGTTGTATTCAACCAAGAATGACCTATTGCCTTTGAATTTGTCACAAAATTGATTCTGGGGTTATGGGTTAATTCATTTCATGATGCTTGGTGGTTCAAAATTGCCTGCAATTACATGCATACACTTATACTCTAATTCAAGGTTGTCAATGCCTTATGTGAGAAATAAAGAAAAAGAAATCACTTGTGTATACCATTTCATCTTCTGGTATTAAAAAAAGTCAATACTTAATGTCTTGTAAAAATGCCACAAGTAAAATTTTCCTTTGTCGTTTTTACAATGCACTCAGTTTGAGCAAGTCACAATAGATCTTTCATCAGAGAGACTGGGTATCATTTATTACAAAATAAACCATTATTACTCATAAACAATAGTACTCAATTAAGTGTTATTCATTGTTACATATCATATCCAGTACTCCTTCAGGGTTTCTCTATGTCTCCCACATCTCTGTCATAGAATCCCATTTCTCTGATACAGAATAAGTTATGATACAATTATCAACACTTACTTTATAATCATATATAATGAATCATTAATCCTGCTGCATAAGACTTTTAAGAAACTGAAACATACTTTTTTATTCTTCAAGTTGTTGACTGCTGTTGCTTTCAAATTGGACGAGCCCAAAATCCTGTATCGCGGAATGGGTTAACCCATTACCAAACAATTATGACATTTAACCACTTTCTGCCAGATGACACAGGAAAACATTGTGGGAAAAGGAAAAATTGCTCGTGACAAGCAATTTTTCCTATTCTCACAATGTTTTCTGCCCTATCAGACGATTATTTTCCAATTTCATCACATTTTGAAATGTCGTCTGCAAACTCTTTCAATTTGGGACAGTCAAAAATTAGGCATTTAGTAAAGGGTTAAACATGATACTAAATTATGCATTATATGTCTCAGAGGACAATATTTGGCCATACTGTGTCTAAATACCATATGTCAGCATAGTATTGTTTTTCCATAATCGTTACTGCACAGAAACATATGTTGATTTTGTTAACTCAGTTAATTCATGCTTTACATCACTTTCAGGAGTATTTCAGCTATATGACAGCAGTCTATGCATCTTGTTACGTAACCACCTCACTCTCTACAGCTTAGCAACAATTAATCAGAACAAGATGTTACCTCTGCGTTACTGAGCTGACTCTTTAGCACAGTGGTTATGTCTTGGACTGTCACCCGGGAGAACCGGGATCGAATCCACACAGGGGACACAAAATCCAAAAGCGGATTTTTCTAGCTATATGCTTCGTTGCGGACATTGTTCGTAAGATGGGGGCTCGTCCGGGATTGGCCATTGAGCCATTAATTCGTCTGAAATGGACTTACAAGCCGAAATGGCTTACATGTCATCATGAAATGATGACTTCTATAAGAGGGGGTGTGTTACGTAACCGCCTCACTCTCTACAGCTTAGCAACAATTAATCAGGACAAGATGTAACATCTGCGTCACTGAGCCGACTCTTTAGCTCAGTGGTTATGTCTTGGACTTTCACCCGGGAGAACCGGGATCGAATCCACACAGGGGACATAAAATCCAAAGTGGATTTTTCTAGCTATGCTTCGTTGTGGACATTGTTCGTAAGAATCTAAGTGTCCATTATTGGGTGGAAGGTAGGTAGAGAAAGTGTTTAAGGTAATATAAAGATATAAGTTTTAGAGAATGAAAAAAGGTACCTATTTCTAGGCCAAAAGGTTCTGATGTGTTTATGTTTACATGACATAATCTAAAGTAATATAAAGGTATATGCTTTAGATAATGAAAATAGGAACCTATTTCTAGACATAGAATGACATTAAAACAGTCTTTTACTGTAGTTATGTTTTCTGGTATTACCTCATTAACCCAATAAAATAGCTGTAGATATTGGCTCCTTTCCATTATCATCAAAATTGGGATGATAAAGACAAAAATGCAACAGAAGGGAAATGATAGAATTCAAGGGTTCAATGCTATCGTAATTGTTTCATGTATATGAAGGATTGATTACAGTCTTGCATTAAACCCTCAGGATCTCAATATGAATGTGGTTAAACCTAACGTTTTAAACTTGTTTAAACACATAAAGATGTCTTTTTTTATAAAAAAAACATCTGCAAATAATAAATGGCATGGTTTACTATCTTTCTTCACTAATGCTTTTCATTTGGAATCCATCATAAAAGGACTGATCTAGTTAGGTTTAACCCTTTACCAAACGCAAAATTTTCGACTGTCCCAATTGAAAGAGTTTGCAGACGGCATTTCAAAATGTGATGACATTGGAAAATAATCTTCTGATAGGGCAGAAATGTGGGAAATGGAGAAATTGTTGTTTCGAGCCTTTTCCCAAAATGTTTTCCAGAGTGGTCTGTAACACAGTGGTAAAATGTCATTACTGTTTGGTAATAGGTTAACATACTAATATGCCTTCTTTAAAAATGTATTCTAACAACAATTCTTCAAAACATAAAGCGCATGGTTTACTTTCTTTCTTCACTTCTGATTTGGAATCCATCATAAAAAGGACAAATCTAGTAATAGGTTAATCAAAAAAACGTCTGGGGAATTATGAACAGGAAACTGGCCGTAGTCCTTGGCAATCCATGGTTGGCCCTTTGGGATGAGGCCAGTCCTTGGGGAGAGATTTTATTTGTCTTGCATTAGTCGGATTGTCTGATTTACATTACGACAGATAAGGTGTACAAATATACAGCCTTCTGACTGAATTAGCACATATGTTGGAAAACTCTCAATAACTTTCTTTGAAAACCAGCAGCAGATGACATGTTGAACATATTTGTTTTATCCTTACCCATTTAAAAGAAATGTAAGTTTAAATGCGCTTGTTTGACTTTGTTTTTTATGTACAGAAAGAAATACTGATAATAAATTCAGTCAGTGGCATAAGAAGAACTTCTTTCAAAAGCATTTTTTGCATTTGTCACAATTGTATTCAGTAACTGTTGTTTGCTGTTCCTTTCAATTTTGCCAAATCTCAAAATCCCATAATGGGAAAGACATTAAACCCAACCTTTTGATGTAAATCGTAATTATTTTCAATCTATAGAAAAAACGAAAAGAAGAAATAAGCTGATTGAGACAAGTTCTTTTTCTTATTTTTTTTCTAAATATTTTCTCTTTTAAAGTACTCAATTAAAACAAAAAGATTACTACTTTTCATAAAACAATTCTTTTTAAAGTCCACTTTTGCAAGTGAAGCAGATCCTTAAAATCAAAAGATTTTTTGTCAAAATGCATGTTTATGAAGGAACCGGTCTTGGGGAAAGGATCTTGTAATCAATAATGGTGCCAGTTCTGATACTCTTCCAAGAGCTGGCCTGTCTTCTAGGTCCAATAAAGCACAGTTTTGATATTGTAATTGGTACAAGCATGGTCAGAAATGATTCATCCACCACAAGGCACATGCCACCACTTCTATCACCCTTTTTGCACAAATATAGATCACACTTTTCCTCCGTGACGATGACTGTGCATATTTTCATGTCAAAATATTTCTATTGGAAGATGTTTACAGTCCTTGGAAAATGAATCATTGTGACAAAATTGGCCATTGTTAAAATCAGCATTTTCTTCTGTTCTATTTCACATTTTTTTTTTTCTTTCTTTTCAATTTCTGTTTCAGGTTCAATTGTGAAATCTTATTTGAAATGATATTCATTTGTCTTCTGCTTTCATTTTAGGTTTTCCCTCATTAACAAAATTCTGAAATAGGTAATGAAAAAAAATGCACTGAGGAATCCAAACCACACTTTTTCCAAAATAAACTTAAGGTGAATACTCAAATCTCAAAATTATAAAGTGTTGTTTTAAAAAAAATTGTGGTATTAATGTAAATGCAAATTTTACCATCAATTTTTAGAACTTACAAAGTACACCGACAATTGTTCATAGATGCACTTACTTCAACAAAGTAATTGAAATGCAGAAGAAATTTGTATTCACTTAAAACAGAAGATGAGTTACAATTTTCCGCAGGGAAAAGTGTTGACAACAGAGCCTGAGAAAGTGTGATTTTTATTGCCGAAGTCATGATCAGCTTGGCGAGGGTGTCCACCGTCTAATCAGTAATTGGTCATCACAGTTTTATTGCAGACCAGTGACCACTGGCTTAATCTCGTCACTCGTCTTTCACAA
The DNA here is from genome assembly GCA_947846245.1 of Cerastoderma edule. Classification (NCBI taxonomy): domain Eukaryota; kingdom Metazoa; phylum Mollusca; class Bivalvia; order Cardiida; family Cardiidae; genus Cerastoderma; species Cerastoderma edule. The sequence continues at coordinate 3,951,114 of OX401413.1, read as the reverse complement.
ACAAAAAACTGAATTAATGCGCAATAAAAACCTCCAGTGGCAAACAATGTTTATGTTTTGGTGTGATGCTTGTTAAGTGCATGTCAAACAAAGTTCTAAAAAAGTTAAACAAAGATAAATGACTTGATACCACAGACAGCAGATAAATCTCTTTAAGTATCTTTGTCATCAATATCAAGAACTTAGTGAAAGACAATAGTAAGTGATCCACTGTTATAAAGGATTTACTTTAGTCTTGCAATAAGTCATAGAAATACAACCAAGACCATCTGCGTGTAGTGTTGCTTTTGATCACCAATTGCAGGTTCGTGTAGCCAAGATGATGCTGTGTACATCCTGATCAGAATAAGTTTAACCTAAGAATCTTCAATACCTCTTGTTAGTACACAGCCATTTACCAAAAAAGCAGTAAACTGTTGCTTCTTTAGACACAATGTTTCCAAAGTCTTTTGCTGTTGATGCACCAAATCAATTAAGCCTCTACAAGTAGGTTGAGGTCAGCATGAATAATTTATAAAAGGACAGGCAAGAACAAAGGGCCCATCTTTGTTAATTGTCATGAAAACAGATACCAATCAATATGGGCATCAAGTAAAATCATATCCGTGTCAAACGCTGTCACAGTGGAATTCCGACCCATTTGTCCCTAGAGGTCAAATATTGTTATTGGGACACCAAAAGAGGTCATACAGCCCATCTACCCATGCTTTTGGACTTCCCTCACCAGTACTGCACAATATCCTTTCCAGTCTGGTGACTGGTTTCCCACATGAACATAATTGAACAATGGTGAACAAATCTTACTGTAGGAGGAAACAATCTTTAACAAATAAAACTATCTTCTAAAAGCAGTGTGATATACAGAGTACAATGTGTGGGAGGTCTTCCAGCAAAAAAAAAAACAAGAAAAAAATTCCAGCAACATTTGCAACATCAAAGCTCTTTCCAAAAGCAATACAACCAGAACAAAACATCCATTGACAATCTCAACCAAACAGAACAATATTACCCTAAAATGGAAAAACATGAACAAAGTAACATTGACAAAGGCATTTGGGGAAACAACGAAATGAGTTACAAGTGCCGAAATCCCGTTATTTTATTGGGCAAAGTGTCATTAACATGTGGAGGCACACGCTAGAAGAACCATGAAAATGCAATTACTATCTTAACGAATAGTGAGTTTTTACCCAAACTGGGGGATCTGGGGACAAAAACTAATCTATGTGGCTTAACTTCATCAATGTGCTCAATCCCTTTACCAGGAATATTATGGTTTTAAAAACATTGCATATAATGTTTCCAGCTTACTCTTCTCTGGTTTAGGCTTTTGAAAAGGATGTATCAAAGTAAGTTGAAGCAACTCTTTACGGAAACTACATTTATTCTAAAACAATTTTCTTTTCACACTCTAGGCACCAAGAAAGGGAAAACAAAGTTTCTTTTAATGCTTTAAAGACTTCTAGAAAGATAAAAAAAAATATTCTTTTCATGCTCTTTAGGGTTCTATAAAGAAAAAAACAAGTTTACTTTAAATTTTATAAAGACTTATTAATAGAGAAAACAGATTGGCTTTTCTTGCTCTAGAAATAGGAAAAAAAAAAAAGTCTTTTTATGCCCTAAAGGCTTCTAGAAAGAGAATAAAAACAAATTTCCATCTTTTCTTCAACCATAGACAGCAATTGACATGAACATTTACTCTAACATAGGAAATCTTAAACACATAATCTTATTTGTTCTTATCAACTTATGTTTGTCTGCTGTTTCTCTTATTTCAAGCCAGTCAAATTATACTAAAATTGAACTGAGGGGGTGGATAGGTCTGGAAAGGATTTCATTCAATCCTCTGGGATGATTCAAAACTTTTATCCTGAAAATTTTCGGCTGGTGTCCTTCATAGTGTACCATACTTGACATTTATGATTCTATTACCCCATCATGTTTTCTGCTTTTGTTACAAATTAAAATTGAAAACATATCTGGAAAGGGAATTGAAATGAAGATTCGTGAAACAAAGAATTTAAGAATGTTTCATTTGGATAAGAATCAGCAAATTTATACTTTCTAGATCAGCCTGATACAAAGGTTAGTTAGTTCCCTTTCTAAATTCATTGTTTCCTGGTTTTTTTATCACTACATTGTTGGTAATGATTAGCATTGTCCCATTGTTGAGTACCGAAGATAGATGATTTATCAAAACATTTGAAAAGCACATGCAAGCGTGTTGTTCCTCATATTCTTGACTTTTATATGAGGTACCCCGGTACAACTTGGCTCAATGGTTCAGGTGGTCCTGAGTTCAATCCTCATCAATGCCATTAATTTGTAATGGACTGGCAAGAGCCCTAAGCTTGTAATGCTAAATCCCAGAAAAGCCGTTTTATATATGAAAACTGTTGAGACAGCATTAACCCTTATAATGCTGAGTAATTTTCTATAAATAGATTTTTGTATTGTCTGCTTTCCAAAACCTTTAATATCTGCTTAATTTTGTTGAGAAAAGATACCCATAGTAGCAAACAGGTTAGATCACAGGCAAGCCACCAATTTACCTGGCAGTTGACCTGGATCTAACCTGTTTGCATAAGCATGAAGTTGGTTCCAGCACTATATGGGTTAATGGCTGATGGGAAGATCAGTATAAAACAAATAGATAACACTTTAATTCAATATTTAGCAGATAAAATTAAAACGTATGGTGTAAGATCACAGAACTTGCTTTTTACGTATTGTCAAATGTATCTAAACAGTTCAGTATCGTCAAATGTATCTAAACAGTTCACGTCTATCCACTGTTGTCTATCCTGTCCCCCTGTTGTCAATCCCCTGTCGAGACAATATTGCTGATTCCTCCAACAGATACATAAAATTAACCCTTTCCGATTTCTGAATGCCTAGCAGAAGACAACATTTAACTATCTTAATTTCCTACAATATCCCAAAAGATGCAATCATTGGACCTTATCAACATTGTAATTAATCTGATAAATGATGAGAATTTGGAGCAAATCTCTTTTTTTTTTTCTTTTTTAAACTTATCTATTTTACATCGATTGTGAATCAAGTTCTTACAAGTTAAATAAATCAATCTTGATTCTGGTTCATGGATACATAACCAGTTCTCGCACTGAATGTGGATTATTGAAATGTCGCATGGCAAATCCCGGGATTCCAACCTGCAACCCTCTCGTCCTGAGGCCAACGCGTTACACCTAGACCACTTTCCTTCTTGTTGGTCAAGCTCGATATAGATTTGTCATAATAAGATACAGGGTTCAGTAAGATTGGAGTGTGTCCTTGGAGAGAAGGAGACAGTTTTATAGGAACATCAATAGTTGGGGGGTTAACCCTTTACCAGACGCAAAACTTGCGAATGTCCCAAATTGAAAGAGTTTGCAGACATTTCGAAATGTGATGCAATTGAAACATAATCTTCTGATAGGGCAGAAATCATTGTGCAAAAAGGAGAAATTGCTCGTTACGAGCAATTTCTCCTTTTCCAACAAAGTTTTCCAGAGTCGTCTGCAACAAACTGGGCAAATGTCGTTATTGTTTGATCATGGGTTTAAATTCTTCTCATCTCTATCAGGACTTAATTGTGTTTAGCATTCATCATATAAACAACAGGCAGTTATATAGGGACAATTTCAGGATATTGTGAGGCTGATGTAGAAAAGAGATAACTCCTTTACGCAAACTTTGCTTATAAAACCATTTTTTTTGCATTTATCATTATGGTTTGTATGGTGTTAATTCTTCATAGCCAGCCCATTCCCTTATGATGATTTGAGTGCCTTGTCAAATTGAAGTCAAACAATAGATATATGAAAGAAACAAACTCATTGTGATATTAGGTATAAACCAAAGTGGCAAAAGATAATATTTCTTGAAACATTTCATTTCCTTTTTTCACTAAGGTCTCTTATATATCTCATGATAGAAGACAACCAAATAGGAGGTTACAGGTTTATTCGAAAATTCCTGCAGTAAATGTTTTTTTCCCCAATTGGATATTTCAAAATTTCTAAGAATTTAAAAGAAAGACTCAAAAGATACACACCCATTTTTTCTTGCAACTTTGGTTCCTTAATCGACCCATTTATAACTCATGTTGTACACATTGTACTTTCGAGAATAAAAGAAATGGTCTGTTCTGTTCTGTCAACTTGCCATCTTTCATCTGCATTCATGCAAACAGCTTCATTGATCAACAGCAAAGCCAAACAAAAGTTAATTTCCGTGCTAAGGTAATTTGAGATTTTTGCTTCTCCATTATCCATTTTGGGACAATTATTGCACAATCTATAAATCTGTCATTATTGTTACCAATTATACGTTCATTTGGAATCCTGCAAGCAGTCAATACCAAAAATAGCAGCAGAGACAAATTTGAGATCCAAGAAAGTGCTTTGCATGAATAAAAAAAAATTCACAAATGATATAGAAAATCCTAAATTTACACTCTCTTCAAAATATGTCAAATAATTTGACCAAGCTATCAACCCTTAGAATGCAGGGGAATTTTCTAAAAAAGGATTTCTGTGTCATCTGCTTTCAGAAACCTTAAATATCTGCTTTGAGGAAAGATAGGCAGACCAGCAAACAGGTTAGATCACAGGCCACCCACCAATTTTCTGTGATATCAAATAGAAAATACTGATCAAAGAGCATAATTGCAAATGGAGAGCGTTATGTGGTACATCTTTTTTCTCAGAATAATTCTGAAAGCTATTTGTCTTTAGCATCTTTGTAGAATGCAGGAGTTACAGAGATAAAGGTTGAGTGTTGTTTTCTGACTGCCAATTATCTCCCAACCGCCACAGACAGGTAATTGTTTATACAGTGTCAAAGAAACCTAAATACATGAAAAATGTTGTTCTCCCATATCATGGGACTGGAAACAGTCTTTCCTGGCTGGGTTAGTGCACTAGAAGGCAAGCAAAAGCCTTCTGTGCAGATTGTAACCCATTACCAAACAATAATGACATTTGACCAGTTTTTTGCAGACACCTTTGGAAAACATTTTGGGAAAAGGAGAAGTTGCTCATAATGAGAAATTTCTCCTTTTTCCACAATGTTATCTGCCCTATCAGAAGATAACATTTCAATTTGTTCGCATTTTGAAATGTCGTCTGCAAACTCTTTCAATTTCGGACAGTCAAAAATTTGGCGTTTGATAAAGGGCCATATTCAGAGGTAGAACTTGTACAAAGTACAATTAACCCTTATAATGCTTGGTAATTTTCTAAAGATAGATTTTTGTGTCATCTGCTTTCCAAAACCTTAAATATCTGCTAAATTTAGATGAGGAAAGATACTTAGAGTAGCAAACAGGTTAGATCACAGGTCAGCTGCCAATTTACTTGGCGGCTTGCCTCAATCTAACATGTTCGCATAAGCATGAAGTCTGTTCCAGCACTATAATGGGTAAATCTATGTACATCAGCCAGTCAAGCGAAGTACCTAAAGTGGCCACTGTGCACAGACTGGCAGTTATTGACAATATTGACCCTCCATTGTAAAGTGCTTGTACCAAGTATCAAGGAATATAAGTCAGCATAATTTGTCTGACAACCAATGTAAATCAAATAAGTTAAAACCCAAACTCTAACCAGGAGTTATTTATTTCACAGTCATCTTGTCTAACAGTGATACAGAGCATTCCATAACACAAATAACATTTAAAAACATTGTAGCAAAAAGAGAATTTGCTTATCATGTTTTGTCAAACAGTTTCATGCCTGGTTTTAAGCAAGTAAATGATTGATTTGCCTCCAAGTTATCTTGTTGAAACAAGGTTTAACATTATGGGTTGGGTTCTAAAACAGTTGCTTTTATGCATGGGGTTCTAAGCTGTGTTAATGTTTTCACATTAATTACAGTTTTTCTGTTATTCACCAGTTTTCGTTTGTTTGTACATTTTGTATTAACGCCATATCAACAATTTTTCATTAATATTATGGCTTTCCTGGATGGATCAGTACTATGCTAGGGCTCTGAAGTGTTTTGCCACAGGACACTTCTGCGAAACCAGCAGCTCTGATGGGGATCAAACCCTGTACCCAAAAAAGGTAACATCAATTTGGATATAATACAAATACTATGTCATTTGGAAAAGGGTTTGATTGAGAATATAAAACAATATAAATTGCTTCCATTTCACTTTCATTATAATTATCATTATTCAAACAACTAAGGGATTTTTTATGCAAATGAGGTGGTTGGATATAATTACTGCTCCCTGAAAATGATGAGGAACAAAGATGACTTTGAGACAATGTGGGAGAATGGTCCCTTAAAATGACCCCTTGGGGAGGTGAATCAATGCAAATAAGGGGACATTAAGGGGCCATTAATCTGTTCCCCCATATCTGTTGTTTTGAAAGTTCAGAATTGAAGAGTAATAGAAGATGACAATTATATCAAATGAAAAATAACAATTTCTTTGGGATTTATTTGAGATATTGGATAGAAGTCATTGTGACAAAAGAAGAAATTGCTCATCTTGAGTAATTTCTTCTTTTGTCATATATGTTTCCTAAAACTTCTGGGAGTTTCATACATGTTTATATAAAGAAAAGGGTCTCTGGTACATTAGGGACTCATTAGGGGACCATTTCTAGGGGACAGAGGGTGTTGCATTGTAAATCTAATTACTGATGATATATTGGTATGTCAGCAGACCCACCCATAACCCAGGGACAATATTCCAAATGTTATGACAACCATTTCTCTGGATTATTTATGATGATAGTTTTATAAGGACTATCTCACAGACCGGGATTTATCATTTTTTCTTTTTTTTAAATAAAACACCTTTTACTATTCAACAACATAATTTTGTAAAGTAACATCACACTGATTATCATTTTTTATATTCCAGATATTACAAACCATTTAAATGTCTTTTTCAGTAAAAACAATCTAAACTTATAACTTCTATGGAACAACTCCAGTACAAGTGCTGTAAGGCACAAAGGCTCAATTAACATTATTGAACGAAAAAGACAAGATTTCAGCAACTTAGAAGTAAACGAATTAAAAATGGTCTTTGATTTAGTGACAATGATAATTGTTAACATAAAGTTTCTAACATTCATTCTTCCAAAAGCACAGTCTCTGAGTTCCCTTAAAAGGTTTCTTTAAAAAGACAATTGGATGAACTCCTCATACCACAATACCTCAATTTTACTGCAACTTCTGCGAAAGGCTTAAAAATCTGAAGTGACAAAAGGTTGAATCGCTCATATAGAACATTTCATCAATTTCTCTAAACCGGTTTTACCGAATATCATGGCGAAAATGTAATTTTCATTGCTCTTACTTGTCATCTGCTGTTGCTTTCAATTACGAGCAGTAACAAATTCCAAATGATGAAGATTTTTTTAATGAAGACATTTCAAAGTCAAAAACAGAAGATGGCTTATCAATGCAATCTCAATAAACGATCTCTATAAGAAAATGAAACCTTCTGTTCCATAATATTGTACGCAATCCAAAATGAAACTGATATTATCATAAATGATCTATAATTGTGGGCTGATGCGGGTGGTATCACTTTGAATCTGCCAAATTGCATTAGGGGTAGCGGAATTTATTAACCCCATAAACTTCTTCTCCCATAAACTTCTTCTCTTGTAATTTTTTTTTTCATGTTACACAAAAAATGTCATGGCCAACTTACCTGAGCAATATTTGAACCACTGTTGAAGCAATAATTAGGAGGCTCAACTTGATTGACAAATGTATCAGGTAGTTGTTGATCATGAGATGAATAAGATGTTCCTTTATGGACAATTTGCAATTGCAAGTCTGTCTTTTGCACAGGCATCTGCCTCAGGGAAAATAGGGAAATTGTGGGAGGGGTAATGGATGCATTCTGGGAGCAAACCAATATGGGGACAGATGGTATCACCGACAATCTCAATATCTCAATAGAATTTGTTGATTATTTGATTTCCTCACCAAGCCACAACTTTTTGTATTGTTCCAAATTGAAACAGGTTGCAGACGTCAATTTAGATGATATTGAAACTGAACGTTCATATAATTTGATCATAGAAGAACAATCAGAGGAAAAGCGTTTTTCGTTTATGTGAGCATTTTCTACTTTTACACCGGTTGCTGCAGAGGAACAAAAAACGCCGTGACAAAAGGATAAATTACTCTAAACGCTTTGACCACTATCATTTATACCAAATATAACATAGAAAATGTAAATTCTTCATGCTATGTGTTGTCTTCTGCTAAGCCTGTCAATTTGGATCAATCACACACCCCTAATTAGGAATATGAGCAGAAAGGAAGTTTAAGAATATTAATAAAACAACAAAATTATGTTTCCTTTCCCGAACTTAGAACGTTAATCATTAACTAACATCTAATCAAAACATCTGAAAGAATATTTGGGAAATTTTCATAAAAAAATTCAACATTGAAAAAAAATCAAAATGTAATCATAAACTGTATGCTCATTTCTACAAACTCAAGAAACAACAACATAGCACTTAAATGAAATTAATACTCTGTGATACTAAATCAATAAAGATCTTTTCTTGTGGAAGAAATGGGACACAGATTTTTGAATTCCCGACGGTGATTAATTTTGGGTTGATTTATTGTATTACTAACTCTTCAAATGTATCTCTCTGAGTTTAACTTTGTCCCAAAATTTCATCCAAATGGAGGGAAGCCTGTTTAATTCCTTGCTCTCAACCCTTTCCCAAGCAACAAATTTTCAACTGTCCCAAATTGAAAGAGTTTGCAGACGACATTTCAAACAGCAATGAAATTGAAAAGTATTCTTCAAATAGAGAAGAAAACCTTGTTGGAAAAGAAAAAATTGCTCTTAGCGAGCAATTTCTCCCTTTCCCACAATGTTTTCCAGATCTGTCTGCAACAAAGTGGTTAAATACCGTCATTGTTTAGTAACATCTTTAAATCACATCTGCTGCAGAAGACATTTGAATTTTGCATTGCTGCATGCTGTATATGATAAGCAATTACATCATTTGCCATAATTCTTTCGATTCAGTATCTACCAATTATTTCTGTTTAATCCTTAACTCTATTGATAATGCATCACTTTAAAGCAAAAGCTGTAAACGTTTGTCAGATAATAACTTGATGCTTCTAATAAGCAATTTTATGTTTTGTCACAAATACTTTCCACTCAATATCTCAGAGAAAGTGCGATGTTTCATTTCATAAAATTCTCATCTGCTGTTGCTTTTCATATTTGACCACTATCACTAACCAAACCCCAAAATAATGAAAAAGAGTCAGTCCCATTGAGGGAAATTGATTAACCCTTTCCCAAACAATAAATTTTCGACTGTCCCAAATTGAAAGATTTTGCAGACGACATTTCAAAATATAATTAAATTAGAAACTAGTCTTCTGATCTGCAACAAATTGGTCGAATGTCGTTATTGTTTGGGAAAGGGTTAATCCATGCCCATCTGCTGCACTGGTCAAGAGAAAGTTAATCCATTCAGGACAGACCAGAACAAATCAACCAGTGTAAACATTGACCATCAAGTGCTGTATGATGTCCCCTTCTTATTCATTCATACATTACATGTACCGTCTGCTTTCCATTACATATGTCGCCTGCTAGTACTTTCAGTTTCAATCCACCCCTTTATGCCATATGGAGGTAATGAGAAAATGAGATAATACAGTTCTATCTGCTGTAAATTGGTCATAAAAAAATCACAATCCTTCTTAAAACATTTAAACATTAAATTTTAAGGTCACATAGAGCATTCAGTGCAATAGCAAAGTAAGACATTCACATTTGTGGGTCCCTTACTATTGTAACACATTAAATATTTTGTCTTCTCTTGCTTCTCATTTAGATCAATCACTAAATTTCACAATTGAAAAGTCTCGCTTAGGTTTATTCCTGAATTGGCATCACATTTGGACCATGGTGACAAATCAAAAACTTTCTAATAACAAGCAAATGCTTTGTTTGTTGAAGTATGAAAGATGAAGTTTTGAATATGGTTAAAACTATGGTGACAAAAGAAGAGAAATCACATTATAAGTGATTCTATTCTTCTGCTGCAGGCCTACCAAAATAAGTTGATGATAAAGTCAGAGTTAAGATTATGCTTTTCAAAGACGGTTAAAATGTTTTTGGCTACAAGTCACTTGAAACAAGAGTAGGGTAAATACTGGTCCATCTGGCGCATGGGTCAAGAAAAAAGTTAATCCACTCAAACAGCATAATGCTTGACCGTCAAGTGCAATCTGAGGTCCCCTTATTAATCCTTAATTCAAGCATGTTTCACATGTACCATATGGAACATTGTGACCTGAATGGAATCAATTAACTGCACCATATTATAGCATGCGACATTAAACCATTCATGCATATGTATACATCCAATTTGATACACCTGCTGTGAAAGTCTTAACCCTTAGAATGCTGGGTAATTTTCTAGAAATAGATTTGTTTGTCATCTGCTTTCCAAAACCATAAATATCTGCTTAATTTTTATGGGGAAAGATACTCAGAGTAGCAAACAGGTTAGATCACAGGTCACCCGCCAATTTTCTTGGTGGCTGGCCTGGATATAACATGTTTGCATAAGCATGCATTCAGTTCCAGCACTATAAGGTTTAAAGATGAAACATCTATAACATAAGAAGTGCATCTTAAAAAATTGGCTGAAGATGGGGATTGAACCCAGGAAGCAGAGACAGCAAACATTGATACACCAGTATCAGAAGCTCAAAAAAAACAGTGACAAAGCAGAAATTGCTCATCACAGGCAATTCATGCTTTTGCCACCACGGTTTTTCTTGCCCTTCCCCCCAACTTATACAGTATATGACCCCCAATTCTTAGGAATGACCCCTAAAGATCCTTTTCTTCCATCCACAATTCCATATATAAGGGGTCAAAAGTCCCCTAAATAAGCATATAACAAGGGGACAAGAGAAAACTTGTGTCACAATTGTTTCTTCTTTATATCACATTTTAAATGTTAGCATTGATATCGTTTTGTCACCAGCAGATATACTAGATTTGGATCAGTCAGAAATTAATGTACAATCATGAAGGTTGATAAATCTGAAGCAATGGGCTAAAAGAATATTAACATCTTAACATGGTCTCCATATTTTATAGCAATCGATAAGCGTCACAGGTATAATCAATAGAATTAATTATTCCCCACAAAAAATGATAATGCATACATCAAGATAAGAGTTTTACTGCTTTAATAATGGATGGCTTGACACTGGCATTACCATCTGAAACTTTGTAACTGATCCAAATTCAAATGATTTGTTTAGTATGACGAATACAGCTCCCCTTATTGAGTTGGTAGGATGTCATTTGTGACAAAAGAAGAACTTGTTTTTTAAAGGCATTTTCTTCTTTCTCTTGAATCAAGATGAAGGCTTTAATATTATGGTGTGCTGATATACAAATAGCTAAAGCTTATTTATGGGTAAGGAATCTTTTTCAAAAAGAAGCTTTTACTACCTGTGAGTTTTGTACTTCATGTGCTTAACTCAACACTATAGTAATTGTTTCACATTTGCAGAGCACTTCCATTGAAACCTCAATGCAGTTTTCATCATTGGTCAGCAAGTATTGAATCCACAACTCTGCATTTATGAATGGTTTAAAGGTTGTTTGGTAAAATGCTTAACATCAGAAAACTGTTGTCTTTTTGTATAGTGTTTAATGCTGTGTCAACAACTTTTTGGTTATATCATGGTTTTCCTGGGATTTACGAGTGCCAAACTGTGGCTTTGAAGTATACAGCCCAAGGACACTCCAACAAAACCAGTGATATCAATAGAAATCAGATAGATGAAACAATAACAAAACCAGTAATATCAATAGAAATCAGATAGATGAAACAAGAACAAAACCAGAGATATCAATAGAAATCAGATAGATGAAACAATAACAAAACCAGTGATATCAATAGAAATCAGATAGATGAAACAATAACAAAACCAGAGATATCAATAGAAATCAGATAGATGAAACAATAACAAAACCAGAGATATCAATAGAAATCAGATAGATGAAACAATAACAAAACCAGAGATATCAATAGAAATCAGATAGATGAAACAATAACAAAAACAGTGATATCAATAGAAATCAGATAGATGAAACAATAACAAAACCAGTGATATCAATAGAAATCAGATAGATGAAACAATCATTTGGATTATACAAATAACACCTTGTGATTGCTCAATTTTGTCTTTCTGACACAATGGCTTCTTCCTCATATAATAATATATGAACAATTTCATGTGTTCCAACAGTCTTTTGCAAACACTTTCAGTCAATAGAACATGTCTTATTTCAATGTTATTCACTCAGGTATTGAGCTAAAATGTAACTGATATCAGAAAAAAGCTTTCTTTTCAATTAAATTTTTTTTTTATCCCTGAAGCAGGTTGACAGAATTCATTCAACAGGTAATTTCCGTGTATTATTATTTGGAACCCATGCAGGAAGAACTGGCACTCTGACGATGTAGCCTAATCAACCCTTTTCATATCTGTTAATTGTAGTTGGCAGCAGACAACTTTGTGTAGCAGACAACAATAAAAAACACTGAAAAATGACAAAAGCAACCATATGAATGTCCAAATGCTTGAGTTATTTGTGTGATAAACCTAGAAAACATTGTAATAAAAGTAGAATTGAATTTGATACCTTTGGTGTCATTTGCAGCACTTGGTTCACGAAAATTGTCTAAATAAAAAAAAAGAAGAGAAATCAATGGCCACATGCTTGTTTTAAATGTGTGTAGTCATTGTGATAACATAATAATTTGCTCATCATGAGCAAATCACCATTTTGTCACAGTCATTTCAAAATACTGTCTGCTTCCAATTTGTTTACCTTTGTTTACATCAGAGAAGTTATTGAAAAAAAATGTTTCTGGTAAAACACTATACCATCCATGACAGTAGGTACCTTACAATACCAGTGAGCTATGGAATCTACAGGTATGTGTTTGATTACATCCCTTCAAGAGTTTATAACATATTGCAACCCTGTCACTTCAGCCCAAATTGAAAGCAACAGCATTGAGAATTATTCAAACAAGAGGGCCATAATGGCCCTTTATCGCTCACCTGAGTTCTGTTTGAAAAAGAGGTATATTTAAGACAGAGTGGTTGGTATGTTTCAAACTCTTCTAAGTGCTAATTGCATTGAATACTCTAAGCCAATGCTCTTGCTTGTTAACATTTTTTTATATGTATTGTATTTGTCTTCTTGAGTTAATGTTCACCAAGACAAAGAGAATTAAGATGAAGGAAATTTAGGTTTGTGAAAGCAGGGACAGTAACAATTGGTTGGGCAAATTAAAATAATAACAATTGGAAAATGTATCTCAAAGTCGTTTATTGGTTTTCAACAGTAAATAAATTTGGAAAATTTTAAGACAGTCAAGCTTATGGTAAATAATCCAATCATTCTGGCCAACTTTCATCAAAATTGGACCATAAATGTGGCCTCTAGAGTGTTCACAAGCTTTTTAAATTATTTGACCTAGTGACCTAGTTTTTGACCCCACATGACCCACTTTCAAACATGGCCAAGATTTCATTTTGGCAATCCTTCTGACCAACTTTCATCAAAATTGGACCATAAATATAGCTGCTAGAGTGTTCACAAGGTTTTTCAAATATTTGACCTAGTGACCTAGTTTTTGACCTCACATGACCCGGTTTCAAACTTGGCCAAGATTTCAATTGAGACAATCATTCTGACCAACTTTCATCAAATTTGGACCATAAATGTGGCCTCTAGAGTGTTCACAAGCTTTTTAAATTATTTGACCTAGTGACCTAGTTTTTTACCCCACATGACCGAGTCTTGAACTTGGCCAAGATTTCATTGAGACAATCATTCTGACCAACTTTGATAAAAATTGGACCATAATTGTGGTCTCTAGAGTGTTCACAAGCTTTTTAAATTATATGACCTAGTGACCTAGTTATTGACCCCACATGACCCAGTTTCAAACTTGGCCAACATTTTTATTGAGACAATCATTCTGACCAACTTTCATCAAAATTGGACCATAAATGTGGCCTCTAGAGTGTTCACAAGCTTTTTAAATTATTTGACCTAGTGACCTAGTTTTTGACCCCACATGACCAAGTTTCGAACTTGGCCAAGATTTTATTGAGACAATTATTCTGACCAATTTTGATAAAAATTGGACCATAATAATTATTGTGGTCTCTAGAGTGTTCACAAGCTTTTTAAATTATTTGACCTAGTGACCTAGTTATTGACCCCACATGACCCAGTTTCGAACTTGGCCAAGATTTTATTGAGACAATCATTCTGACCCACTTTCATCAAAATTGGACCATAAATGTGGCCTCTAGAGTGTTCACAAACTTCTTAAATTATTTGACCTAGTGACCTAGTTTTTGACCCCAAATGACCCAGTTTCGAACTTGGCCAAGATTTTATTGAGACAATCATTCTGACCAACTTTCATCAAAATTGGACCAAAAATGTGGCCTCTAGAGTGTTCACAAACTTTTTAAATTATTTGACCTAGTGACCTAGTTTTTGACCCCACATGACCCAGTTTCGAACTTGGCCAAGATTTTATTGAGACAATCATTCTGACCAATTTTGATAAAAATTGGATCATAAATGTAGCCTCTAGAGTGTTCACAAGCAATTGTTGACACACGCACGGACGCACGGACACACGGACGCACGGACGCACGCACGGACGACGGACATCTCGGTATCACAAAAGCTCACCTTGAGCACTACGTGCTCAGGTGAGCTAACAAAAACAGTAAAGCTATATGGTCCAATTATATCACTCTAGTATTGCTTATTACCCATACTCCCATACGAAATTTTGCGCTGTGTACAAATTGAAAGACAAGACAAGAAGTATGCAGACTAAACCTGTAAGATATCATTTACTATAATATCTTGTAGAAATGATTTAGCGCTTTAAATGAACCTAATTCTCGATGTGCCTTAAGACACAATTCATTTGTCCAGTCATTCATTCATTAAGAAACCATTGTCAGTAAAGGCTGAATTGCTTCTTATAAGTGATTTCTAATGTCTCATACCAAAGACGTGTCTAAGTTACGAAGGTATAATGGGGAAATGGTGTTTGTTTGACACAACAAACAGTTTTTTTTTATGAAATAATCAATAAAGAAACCTAAGGATTGGTACTGAAACATGATATTTTAAGTAAAACTGCAGGGTTACATTTGCCATCCTATGCCGACTGTTATAGTGAAAAGGTGCTCTGATATCATCTTACCTAAGGGTGTCGGCTAAGTTGGACAATTCCATTGCAATTTTCTTATTCATCTTCAAAACCTATGGTGTGGGTACTCATCAGAATTGTCTCATTGAGACAATTCCAATGAATACCAACAACAAAGTTTTTCGAGACAAAACAACTAAATTACTGTCTGTTTAAGCAAGCTCTATGCCGCAATGTACCTACCATAGACATTTTATTGATCAAGTCTTGAAGCTGCCATTAGAGGGTTCTTTTTTAGGGGAGAGAGAATCAATACAGCAAAAAAATAGTGATAATCAAGGACAGAAGGTACTTCAAATTGTTGGCCTCCATTAACTGATGGTGATTTGAGACATTTGAGCCAGACTGATTCTCTTTTCCCCCATTTATTTCCGTTGCATAAATTTGATGATTTATAACCCTGTATCTAGTTATACACTACTGTGGCGTAATGCTTAGTCTAGGAAATTCAGACTGGGTAATCACATGACATATGTTGCCAATGTTATGTCCAAACAAAATGGCCGCGCCCATGACGGAACAGGTATTTTTCTTTTTTCACAAGCGTTAGCCAATAATAGACACATTGTGTACCCCATTGGGGTTTACCATCAATTTTCCGGTTCTGGTGGTGAATGATAACCCATGCTTTATAAGGGCGTTACATCTAACACTCCGCAGAGAGATCTCAGTAGTTGGGCAATGTTTTTAGGTCATTCCCGCCTGTCCTAAACATGACGCGTACTCGCATCAGATATTGGGTTAGTTCCGGGACTTTCACAACAATGCAAACTTGGATCAAACCTAGGACCTTTGGTACAAGAGGCCAACCCTCTAGATTAACAAGAATGTTGCCCCCTTTCATTTCATTTTGGAGAGCAAACCAATTTCAAGGGAAATAACATTCATTTTTTAAGATGCCAGTAAAAGAGACACAATCTTGATAAAAACCACAACTACAGTAAACAGAAACTGAATTAGTGCACCCCTGGGAAATAAAAATGCATTCATTATCAAATTGATAAAGATTTCATTCCAATTGCATCATATGGAAAACTGCATCTTTTCCCTGTTTAACCCTTTACTAAACAAGAACAACATTTAACCACTTGGTAGCAGACGACTCTCGAAAACATTGTGGGAAAAGGAGAAATTGCTCTTAACTAGCAATTTCTCCTTTCCCACAATGTTTTCTACTCTTTCAGAAGATTACTTTCCAACTTTATCACATTTTGAAATGTGGTCTGCAAACTCTCAATTTGGGACAGTTGAAAGTTTGGCGTTTGGTAAAGGGTTAAGCCTTTACTTCATTAAGCCCCAATTTGATGCGTCATCTGCAAAGTTATCTAGAAACCAATGTGACAATAGAACAATGTGCAAATAGCAATATATCATTTTCTCACAATGGTGTCCACCCTGTATCATACAAAAACTCTCTCAATTTCTAACAAATACATCAATAATAGGTGAGGACAACTTTCTCTTAACGGTAATTTTCTTCTGCTAACGCTATCTTTCTCAGTTTTTTTTTTAAATATTGTTTGGTGAAGAGTTAAAGATGAAACACTCTTGTAAAATTGCTTCTCCCTGGTTTTATTGCTTGAATACCAGTCTTTATAATCGCCATTCTATTCGTATTACCCAGAGTACCATGGAGGGAAGCCATGATTCCAATTGTTGAACATTCTTTGGTATGGCCAAAAAAATGATATAAAGATGCTCAACTCTGTTGTAAAATTACTATTTCTCTCTTTCCAACCTTGCCATGAACATATAATTGGCGGTCATGAACATGTTCTTGAAATTCATGAACATGTTCAGGAACAACTCTATTTTCACAAAACTCTATGTTTTTCCTTCATGTCTGTTCTGATCCTGACAAAATCTAGACAAAAGAAGAAATTGCGCTTACTGAGCAAGTTACATATTAACGGTGTCAACCTAATGCAGTCAACCTAATGCAGAGTGTTCAAATCGGTCCGAAGGAAATGGTCACTAAAATCACCATCTGTGTGATCAGATGTTGATTGGACCTCCAGGAGTTCTGTCTCAGTGATCTGTAACCCATTCCATAATCCATTAATCCTTGCCTTAACCCTTTCCCAAACAATAACGACATTTGACTACTTTATTGCAGATGACTTTAGAAAACCTTGTGGGAAAAGGAGAAATTGCTCGTAACGAGCAATTTCTCCTTTTCCCACAAGGTTTTCTGCTCTATCTGAAGAATATTTTTCAATTTCATCACATTTTGAAATTTCGTCTGCAAACTCTTTCAATTTGGGACAGTCCAAAATTTGTTGTTTGGGAAAGGGTTAAAATAAATCATAACCAAGCAGATGACAAAGAGAAATGTTGAAACAAAAGACTAATTTACACATTTCTTTTGATGCGTCAGCAATTGGTTCAGTCATTTATCCATGCAACATTTTGTGTCATGTTTCTTGAACTTCAATAAATTTCTTTCCTAATTTGAATGTCTGCATTCCCTGGTCCATAAATGCTTCCCTTATTTTAGTACATAACCAAGCAGACGACAAAGGGAAATATTGAATCAAAAGAAGAATTTACACAAATCAATATATGTATCAGGGTTTTAATCATTTATCCATGCAACATTAAGTAACACATTTCTTGAACTATATGTATATTTCCTTCTTTAAAAATGACATCATTCTGCTGGCACTTCTAATTTAGACCCTGCCAAATAATTTACAGGATAAAGTGCTCAACCCATTCCCTAAAATGAATATGCGTTAAAACAACTTTCAAGCAGACGACTAAAGATCAAATGACAGCAAACAAAGAATTTACTAAAAAAGTTACATGTCCCTTCATCACAATAATATTACCCAATATCATATTAAAAAGGTTATTTCTAATATGTATTAATTATAACCTGGTATAACTTTCGAGACGCACAAGTCCAAAAATGGAACAAAACGGAAAAGTGTTAATTGCAAGCAGCATCTCCCACATGATGTTAAATATTGACTGACCACTGGCCGAGCATTGTCCGGACACTGGTCACTCTGTATCATATTTGTTCTAATTGGTTAAATAATTGAATTATTTCCCTAAATATAGCAGTTAACTGCTGGGTGAACGCCTTCCCAGTCAACTTACTGTCATCCTAACCCACGGGTAGCTTGGCTTTGAGCCCTTTACATTGTAGAATTGAGTTCCAACCCAATTTGCAGCAGACGACATTGAAAGGTTTTGACAAAAGGAGATTTTGCTTATCATTTTAGCAATTATTTCAATTGACATTGATGTCAATATATAAAATATGTATTTATCAAGATGTTCAGCTTTTTATTGATAATTTTTATCTCATTTTTATGTCTTTTAACAATACGTTTTATATTTTGCTATGAACTTCTGTGAGCAAGGAGATTGGTTAATTTGGGCATGCAGCATTAATGTGACTGATTAAGTCCATGACCCTGTATAGAATTATTATAATGGTGATGGCTTAATTTAGAGCAGAGCAATATCAAATGACTCAAACTTATTATGATATCATTAACTAACTTTTGTGATTAATCCAATTTGAAGCTTTAATAAAAGCAATGAGAATTGATTTTAATAAAAGGGAAACACTTCATCGTTGCATAGATGATATTCAACAGCACATTAATTGCAAAAAGCAATATTAAAATTATAACTATAGTTCAATCTCTGGTGATATACTTCAACATAAGACAATGCACACAAAAAGATATCTCATATAATAATCATATAGATGTGCTGTTAACTGTTCACAAAAATGATGTATCATTTTATGGGAAACACAAAATCCAGACATATAGCATTTGATTTCAAAATATTTCAGATTTCTATAAACATCATATGAGGAACCTGTACTGGCCTTTTCACAAAAGATTGTATGTATATATTGAAGGTAAGACTAAACAAAGTCCTTCACAAGCACAAATCTCTTACTTTTAAAGTATTTCATCAAACCCCCAAATATTTACATGCAGTAATGGCTAAACTCTGGGTCGATATATTTTCCTGAAAATTTGTTGCAGACATCAATAAATCCATAGGCTAGTTAACCCAAAGAAATGCAAAGCAGATTCTAGGGCATAAAAAACGAAAGAGAGAAGATATCAACTACAGATGGGCATCTGACAAGCCTTGCAGTGAGCTAGCAATAAAACTGCTGTAAAATGTCCCCATCAAACAATGGGGGCTTGACTCCTATGTACAACAAGAATCTGTACAGAAACCACTACCCATACCATGAAATATGAGCATAATTAATGAGGGTTCGGTGAAAGACAATAGTAAGTGCAGGGTTTTTAATCCTTGAATTTAGGAAGAGGCCAAAGCCTGTTGAATTTGGGAAATTTTATCGCTGAAATTGCTGAATAGGGAAGTCAAAAAGCTGGTATGACTTTGAATTTTAAATGCTTTTAAAGAAATTTCCAATTAGGAAGGTGCCTTTTATGGGCCCCTGTTATATAAAATGAAAAAGCCCTGGAATGTTTCACGTTTTTTGCATAAAATTTGTTTGTAGCTACCACTGCGAAACATTCAAGAATTTATTCATGAACTTCATAAATATGTTATAGGGTCGTTCATGAACACACAACTTTTTCAAGGAAATTCAAGAACAAGTTCACAAACATTAAGAACAGGTTCATGAATAAATTCATGAACCTGTTCTTGATTTTCATGAACATGTTATTGAAATTCATAAATAAATTAAGAACAGCTTCGTGTTCATGAATGGCCATTTAACGTTATAAATGAATGAATGTTTATCAATTAGTTCTTGAATAATTCAAAGGGGCAGTGCTTCATTTACAAACGATGTCTGCTGCAATGTATCTGGGTAAATGACATCTGCCTCATATTAATCTATTTCTAAACTATAAAAGGTTTGGAGAACTCACCATTAACTGAGACAGAACATCAACAGTTTAAAATCTATTGTCCTAATCCTGGTTTCTGAAATGAAAATTAAACAAACTATTTACACAGGGGATAATTTCGTTTTAGTGAGGTTATCTCAGATCTGAAGTTCCATATTGTGAGTGGGCTGGATTAAATAAAGGCCCTTGAAATAAGGCTTTCACAAAGAACTTTATAGCACCATTGCAGGCAGCATACACAATTCTAAAACACCGAGATATCATGGCTATTTCCTGATCATAAACTAATTCTCCTTTTAAAAAGTTACAATGATAACAAGGTTTAATAATCAATATTTACCCTGGCAATCGTCGACTGACCTCCTTTTATCGCATTTTAATTCTTTTAAAACCATCATATGAACATGCTACTGTATTATCTACCCTTACACTTTAAAAGGGAATTGAATGTATTTCTATGTTAATTTTCAGCTATTCTAGAATGTACACAATTTTGCTGTAACTGTAATTATTTTAAATGGCTTCTGCAGCACTCAGAACAGAAAAATGTTTAAAACAACAACGAAATAAATCGATCCATAATTAAGATAACTATCACCGCACCTTAAAATGCACCAATTATATTTCAATTACGCGCAAAATCCAAGAAGGCAGGATGGGTTTTAAGCAACATTTCTTCTTGTTCTTCTAGAAGAAATAGTCTAAAACCAAACCAATTGAAAAGATTTTGCTGATCACAATGAGTAGACTATCCTTTCATCATTATGTTTTGGTTACAATATAAACATATTTCATAATTGTCACAGAGGATTTTCTTTTTTCATTATTGATTATTAAACTGGAATACAGGGGTTCTGAGTTCAAGATCAAGCAAACCAATAACCTTGCAGGTATTTAAAGATGTCAATGAGACATGATGTATTTTTCTCTCAATATGGATCAATCATGTTCATATGGGAAAGCAGTAAGCTGCTAGAAGAGAGAACTATACAGTAATGATGAGGAAATACCAGGAGCATGGATAATGCCTTGACAATCATGATATAACTACAATACAGTTGAAAGTGACGTGAAACCCAATCAAATCAACCAACCTACAGAATTATCTATTTCCAACAAAAATGAAGTCACTGATAAAGGTCATGAACAGATATGAGAATGGGCCAGTTTTCCACCACATTTACATTTTCAGCAATCAAGCTGATTACACCGATAGAACCATACACTTTATGGTATGACTCTACTCTTGTTATAATCATGTCATAGACCAATAAATTACATCCCACATTGTTATCTGGTATCATAATTATGTTTTATTTCCAGGTCAAGGATTCAATGCAAGACTGTAGTTAGAGCTCCATGTGGATGAAGATCTTACTAGTCTTGCATTGAACCCTCATGGTACGGTATTGCTACTTGTGTTACTATGCATATCCAAAAGGATTATGAGTTGAATTCCCTTATTTTAAATGCTTTTCCAATGAAAAGAGACAATTGAATTGAGGTATTTGCAGTAGATGATGAATGAAGTTGTTGGGAAACAATGAGGAATTGCTAAAACGAGCTCTTTATCCTTATTTTGCAATGATTTCCACACAACATGAAAAATAAAATTTCAATTTTATACTTGATAATTGTTGTGTTGAATTCATTTTGGGCCAGATATAAAATCCAAACAGATGATGTGAGAGAATGGTTTGATTTAAGCTAATTGCAGTATATGTCATTTAATAAAAAGAAAGTGACAAAAGAAAATCTAACTCATTCTGAAGATAAAAAGCTAAATGGGAACATGGGTTATTGTATCTTTATTCATCATTGCAAATAAATATATTGTATTGTATTGTATTAACTCTTTACCAAATGGCAAATTTTTGACTGTCCAAAATTGAAAGAGTTTGCAGACAACATTTTTAAAATTTGATGAAATTGTAAAATAATCTTCGGCTAAAGCAGAAAACATTGTGGGAAAAGGAGAAATTGCTCGTTAAGAGTAACTTCTCCTTTTCCCACATTGTTTTCAAGAGTCGTCTGCAACAAAATGGTCAAATGTCGTTTTTGTTTGGTAATGGGTTAAGGAATGTTGGGGATACTTCTCAGAGCCACAAATAATTCCCAACAAGAAACCAATGGTCGGAGAAAAGTGAATCAATCTGATGGTTACAGGCCTCTGCCTATTTTCTAGCACTTCGTAATTGTACGATAAAACTACAGTCATTAACAAACGGTTTTAGTCATTTTTAGTCGGAAAACTCCGCGAATAATTCCGGTCAACAAATGATTCTTGTCAACGACACAAGGCGACACTGGACAGCCATTAATATGCAAATGTATAGGTTTGCTGACCCTTGTCCCCTTCCTTCTAATGACCGTTAAATGACATTGCAGCAGACAAAATTTGAAGGTATTGTGACAAATAAGAAAATTTGCTCAACGTGAGAAAATTCTCTTATTTCTCACAATACCTTTAACATGGTTTTTGTCACATTTCTTTTGATGTTAATCAATCCCCTTTTTCATCACTGAACTTCATTGGCTTCTGCTTAAATCTACCCAAATCTGAGAAAGTGTTAACACTTTTCCCCCCATAAATCATAAAGACCAAATAAAATTTGAAGAAAAACAGAAGACGACACTCAAAAAGTATGATAAAAAAAACAAAAAACACCAACTTTTTTCTTGGAACATTGTATAGACATCATAGTGACAAATTCCCTTTTATGTGTCAAGAATGGTCTCTGAAACCTGCTGTAAGATGCTGCATTGTTTGGGGATATGGAGAACAAGGTTAACTGAATGGTGTCTATTAATCAATTAGAAAAGCAGGGACACTGACCAATTGCGGTGATTCATCATTAAAAGCTGAAATTGTTTATTTTTTATTTGTTAACCTGATGATAACTCTTTTTTATAAACAAATTATGCCCTAAAATTGGCATGCAATTCACAGATATCAAATGGAATGATGATAAAATTGAATAATGATATTTTTCAGTGTTAGTGTTACTTCAATTTTATTTGATATGGAGTAATTACTAGGCACAATTGATTATTCTTAATTTTTCCAAAGCAATTTCATAACATGTCTGTGACAGACCCAATAATTACCAATGTTGTTAGAACTCTAACCCATTACCAAACAATAACGACATTCAACTACTTTGTTGCAGAAGACTCTGGATAACATTGTGGGAAAAGGAGAAATTGCTCATGATGAACAATTTTTCCTTTTCCCACAATGTTTTCTGCCCTATCAGAAGATTATTTTACCATCTCAACACATTTTGAAATGTCATCTGCAAGCTTTTTTAATTGGGCACAGTTGAAAACTTGGCGTTGGGTAAAGGGTCAAAATCTCAGTGAGATGATTGTGATTAGTACCAACAACAATGGTTAACAATTTGAATGATCAGAATGACAGTTATTTTAAACAAGATTTTTGGACTGACCTATTTTGAGCACACCAGCAGTTGCACATTACAGTATGTATTTTTTTTTATGTTTTTAGTATAATACCTAAAAAAAAAGGATTGTGATATTCAATAGAGATGAAATAATGCAATTAATTCCCAATAACTAATAAAGACCACAAACACGTATTACAATTGATACATGCATAAGTAAACACATGTGATTTTTTAATGTACATTCTAATTAAAGGAGAGGGTCAAACTAATGCTTTAATTACTACAGCACTATGCTCATTTCTTGTTTCAAGTAAACTAAAAGCAATTGTAGAAAAATAATATGAGTTCTTATTATAAGAGTCGTTATTAATATAATGTATAATATAAGTCTTTCATAGTCAATTTTCTTCAAATATGTTTTTCCTTTGGTTCTTAAAAAAAACAAAAGCAGACACAAATAAAGTGAAATTCATCTTCAAGTTCATCAATATATAAAAGTCCATATAAAAATATGATTTATAATATAAATATATAGCAGATAACGATAAGGGTTAATAACAGCCGTATAGAGCTAAGCTGTGAGTCACGCCCGAATTATCATTCGGATAGCACCGTGAGTCAGGCCTTGATTGCCTATAAACGCCAGCTACATCTACGGATGTAATAATGGGGAGAAATTGACCGAAAATTGTCGTATTATTCTCGCTTAATTTCCTTTTACAACATGCCTCTGTGTTTCCGTCATTTGTATTCGTATCTGCTACAAACATGCTTGATGAGTGTCATTGTGAAAGTCACAAAAGCCTTTCAGGTTTACTGTGCTGTCCATGAATGCAACTAATTTTGATAACAAATATGACAAAAGAAGCATTTAGAGTGAAGAATAAACTATATTTTTGTATCACTCTTCTCCTCAAAATGAATGTTTACTTGTTTGGATTTTTTACCCATTTTTTTAACACATTACCTTAATGTTATCTTCTGGATTTTTTTTTATAAGTAAAGGGTTCTTTAACAACAATTTTTGCCAAATATGTTCAGTCCGAGAAAACAGATCAAACTGAAAAAATAACAATGAAGAAAATTTTAATGTATTTGACAGCCGATTGTTTGTATGTGAAGTTTTTCACACAACAAGTTGTCTGCTGCTTCAGCCCTTTTCCTTCACCAAACACCTTTATTCAAACACCTTTGTTGCAGACAATGTTTCCACATTTCCTGACAAGAGGTACATATGCTCTTGATTTCAAAGAAAAGTAGCCAGCATTGCAGTTCATCTTGGGTACACTTTTTCCTAAGAAAATCCACACATCCATCAAAGTCCAAATTGAAATTCTGTGATAGCAGACGACAAAAGTAGCATGGAAATAATAAAATAATAAAAACAACTTCTATGAAATAATTTGGGAAGGAGTTATTGAGCACAGACAAATTACTCATACGATTAAAGAGTAAAGAGTAGAAGCAAGAAAACTATCACGTTTCCTGCTTGTATAAAAGAGAAAGGAAGTCTTTGTAATACCTTTTTCAGAAATAACGCCATGTTGCAAAGAAAGAACGGATAAAACATATTTCATTGTTATAAAAAGAAACCTGCTGCGATTGACTCTCACTCTTTCCTTAATGGTATGTATTCATTTTATCTCAAGAGCAGCAGAAGAATTTAAAGAAACCACTGTGACAAAAAGAGAAATTGCTCATCATGAGCAATTTCTCATTTTGTCACAGTTGTTTCCATGCATTATCATAAATAAATTGATATTTTTCAAACACTTTAGAACTACCATCTGCTAATGCAAAGGGTGGCAAAATCTGATTTTAATTTACTAAATCGCTTTATGCACCTGTCTGTGAAATGGTTATATAGTAGATTTCACTAAAATTTTATAAGTCTGTAAAGGCTTTTGGACAAGCTGGGAAATAAAGACAATTCATTTTGCCATCCTTGGTTGTCTTAAATTTGCATTTGTCACAAAATTCAAAATGAGGGAAAGAGTTAGAAACTAGTATTGTTAGAAACTTTTCAATAGTACCATTGGTGCCCAATGTTTATTCCAGAGCTTATAGAAAGTTTAATCAAGACCTCACCTTCAGCTGCTATTGATTTTTTTCTTTTCCTTTTTTCTGTAATCATTGTTATTTTGTCAGCGAGCAAAAAATATCATTAACCGCCGTTCTTTTCTTCTCTCTTACAATGGTAATTACAGGTTTTATCACCTTGCAACCCTACAAGCGATTATTTCATATGTGCCGTGCCATTCAAGAAAGGATCCCATTGCCAATTTCCCATTCAGTTTATTTGTTGAGTGTTTTATACTGTGTCAGGTAAATTTTATTCATGTTACAATGACCAGTGCTTGTGCCGGGGATTTCCGAGTAGATACGAATGCAAACGGACATGCCCCTCGTTGCTGACCTACTTTCAAAAATGGCTCCCCATTACTTCCGAGGTTATTTTAAGAAATGGCCGAGATGTTCTGAATGCAGCTCTAGATCAATTGAGGAAGACTGCAAGAATGAATGACTGCCAATAAGGTAATCCCATGAAGAACCATCAGCATTCTAAATAGTCTCTTATACTCCTATCGAAGGAGGGCTTATGTACATGTGATGTGTAATATTTTATGTTTTATGTTTTAAATTTGAATGTACATATGATGAAACTTGTAAACAATGAGCTGAACTTCTAAAAGTAAGCCGATGGACACAATATCTTGAATGAGGGAGTAGGTTACAGCAGATACAAAATGCCTAGTCTTTCTCCCAGGAGAGGTGCCTAAAGGACGGAGAACATTATTCCATATAGCCGGAATAGAGTGTGCATGTCCTAGAAATACCAAACAAGTGTGCAGCCTTAATTGATTTATCCATGCAATATTCCACGAGATGAGTGGAGAATATTCAGCAGAAACTCCCACAATGCTAGCATTTTACCCTACAAGCGCTTAACCGTATACCCCATAATGCCTCACTTTGATGAGGTGTAGCCAGCCTCAAATCAATGTTACGCACCTACTGTTAGGGTGCCGAAGGGGGAAATTGTTTTAAGCACAAGTAGAAGAGCAAAAATGGTTAGGTTTGGCTTATATTTAGAGATTTAGGGAAATGCATAATTGCAAATGGTGAGGTTTGGCGTATATTTGGAGATTTAGGGAAATGCATGATTCAAACTTTTTGATTGACACCATTTTTGGTCATATTTATTTTTTTCACTTTTGAAATTGATGTTACGCGTGTGTGCATGTTTGTAACACTGGCTATGCCTCTGGCATCTGTTGTAGAAGACTTTAGAAATTGTTGTTAGTGAAGGATTAATTGCTCCTAATGTGCAAATGATCCTTAGTAGCAATTGTTTCCTCTAAATATTATTATGAGCCTTCATAGAAAAAATGTGTTTTTCTGTTCATGATTTATTTTGTGGTTTGCAGACGCTTTCAATTTGGAACCGTCAAACAATTTCACATGGAGGAATGGGTTAATATAAAGCATGTATACTTTGAAAGATTGCAACCTGAATATAAATGTGGCAATAACTCTACTCAAAATGGGAAATAGGTCCTATCAAAAACTCCTAACTTATTATGGTAAAAGGAAAAAGAACATTCACCATGTCTCATGACCTTGTTTGGTGTTCTTTTTTTAATGAGGATAATAGCATAACAAATGCCCACATAAAACACCCTTTCAGAAGGCATACTGTGAAAAAAGAAGGATATGTTTATCATGCAAAAACCATCTACTTTGTCAGAGCAATGCTTTTTGTTAAGTTGAATTGTATATATATGAAATGACACTATTTTTATTGTTATGTAAATAATTGTATTTTAAGAACAATGAGCTAATATGCTTAAGTTATAATAAAATATGTTCTGTTCTGTTCTGTTCTGTCATAATGTACAGTTGTTGTTTTTTCTCATTTAATCAAATATACTTCTTTTTAGGGGTAAAATACATTATTTTGTGACACATTGACGGTATATTTGTAAAATTGTCTGTTACAATCATCGTTCCAGATAAGTTATACTTCTTTTAAGGGTATAATGTGTTATTTTGTGACATGTAAGTGGTGTTTTGTAAAAGTCTCCTGTTGCAATCATTCCTGAATGGGGTTACAATTCCGCCATTGGACACATTGCATGCTTCTGGGCAGTCCATTTATCAAACTAGGAACAATATCAGGGATGCGCTAATAACAGACCCTATCTAAATGGCTATTCTAAATCAATATTCATGGGACAATATAAATTCATTTGATTTACATTGGCCTAGCTAATCCATCTCCAATGCAGACCAGAGACAATAACTCCCAAAGTCTATACAGCAGACCAAATTTTAAACCATTGTGACAAAAGAAGAATTTGCTCAACATGAGCAAATTCTTCTTTTGTCACAATGATTTCAATGTGTGTATCTACCCTTTTCAAAACGCCAAAGTTTCGACTCTCCAAATTGAAAGAGTTTGCAGACGACATTTCATAATGCTCTAAAATTTAAAAGTAATCTTCTGATAGGGCAGAAAACATTGTGGGAAAAGGAAAAAATGCTCCTTTTCCTAAGTTGTTTCGTCTGCAACAAACTGGTCAAATGTCCTTGTTGTTTGGAAACGGGATAATTAACTATGCATTTTTTTTTTAAGGAAAACACAATACTTTACATGGCATTCTGCTAAATAATTTTCCATTATTGTCATCTGCTGGGCACATCTTGAAAGAAGGGACAGAGTTAAAGCCACCAAGATAGCTTCCCTCTTTTCAAGGCAATGTTTCCTGGAACAGATAGCAATTTCCCTAATAATTGCCAATTATGGACACGTGGTCAAGACTGGCCGTAAATGTACCATTGGACATTCCCTTGCGAAGGATCCAGGAACTGTGTAAATGAATTTCATGAGCAGGCATGGAGGAAAAAAGGCCGTTTATCAATGAGAAATAGTTCTTGATGTTTGCAAATTTAAAGAACATGTTAGTGAACATCAACAATCTATTCATGATTGAATTCATAGACATATTTGTGTCCATGAATATGTTCATCAACACAGTTCTTGAATTCTTCATAGGAGATGTCTCTCTAACCATGCAGTTTAGAGTACTTATAACTCGCAACTCAAGAATGGCCATGACAAAAGGATAATGGTTTGATATATAAGATCCCTATTGTGTGGGCCCTCATTATATCAAGATTCATGCCAAATTTGTTAACATGCTTCCATATCTAGTCTAGTCTTTTGATGCAGACTTATCTCCCAGTATGTATCTCCCATGATGCATCATTGATGGTGTGCCTGTGAAAAGCATAGGGAATAAGTTTCAGGATAGATTTCAGAAAACTGGTTTTGCATTTAGACAAAAAGCCCTACAGGGATCTCCCTTCTGATATGCAATCATCATCCTTTCTGAATAATGTATGGCATGCAAAATAAAATGTCATTTTGTATGAGCATCCATGCACTCTTACATGTATTTCCATTTTCAGCGAATTATTTGGTCCTTGCTTTACTTTATGGGATACAAAACTGTATTGTTTTATCAAATTTTATAAATTCAGAGCTAGATTATATAATATATTTATAGATGTATTAAAGAGTTGATGGTTCAATGCAAGACCGTACCAAAACCTTCACAAAAGTAAATGACTTGGTACAGTCTTGCATTAACCCTTTCCCAAACAATAACATCATTTAACCGCTTTGTTGCAGAAGACTCTGGAAAACATTATGGAAAAAGGAGAAATTGCTCGTAACGAGTAACTTTTCCTTTTCCCACAATGTTTTCTGACCCTTCAGAAGATTATTTTCCAATTCATCACATTTTGAAATGTCGTCTGCAAACTCTTTCAATTTGGGACAGTTGAAACTTTGGTATTTGGTAAAGGGTTAAGCTATCTTTGTATACACTAGCATCTTCTCTTTTATAGAATAGGGTAGGTTTCAAAATATTTTAAGAACACATAAATCGAGGGTTCAGTGCAATACTATAGTAAGTGCTGCATGTATGTGCAGCACTTACTATAGTCTTGCATTGAACCCTCAAAATGTTCTATAAAGGTTTCAAAACTAACAAGAACTTATCAAAGAACATAAAAGTTGGACATGGACAGCCTCTGTTGCTTGTATACATACCAACATAACTGTTGGCAATGGACAATCACATAAAACATAAAATAGAACAGATGTCTTGAAAATGAAGCAAGATGCTCCAATTTCCGAATTCCAAGATCCCTCGGATGATATCGGCATATCACTGTCTCCCAAGAGCTTGCCTTCTGTTTTTAGAGTGGGGTGAATTGATTCTATCAAGTGACATAGCAACGCAAATAAAATTCTTTTTCGTCCATAGCAACAGAATGAACTGATAGCAGATAAAAAATTATCCCATTACCAAATAACATGTTTCCTCCATATATACCATTTAGTGCTGCAAATGATGCAGAAATATTAAGCAAGATTTATGACAAAGGTTAAATTGCTTGTGGCAAACTTGTTTTCGTTATCTGCTCTGTACAGAATATCACAAATGAAATGTTAATTTTCATAGTTCATAATTGCTGTTTGCTGTTACATTTGTATTTCCAATATATAGCTCAATATATGATGGAATTTATCAATGGTCTAATTCCAAAGGCAAACATCTAGATAAGAACCATAACTTGCTAACTTCTATGTTTCTTCTCTAAACCTTATAATGTGGGTACTCATTAGAACTGTCTCCACGATGCAATTCTGGAAAGCACTCTCAAAATCAGGTTTGTCTTATAGTTTTGAAGGATAACTTGTAAAATGCTTCTGCATAGAAACCCAGGCTTATCTCAAAGTCATTGCAGATTACAATCAAATTTAAGTTTAAGTTTATACTTATCTATTTTACATCAATTGTGACAGGAGCTTGAATATTATTAATGTTATTTTTCTCTTGATGACTACTTCCTAGTTTACTAGTACACATGCCCATTTGAGGGGTTATCCTGGCAATTTTCCCCTCGCCGTTAACGGAGATCGAACCAAGGGTTTTTGATACAAGAGGCGATGCTCTACCACTGTCATCCACACAGATTAAAATTAAAATTGAAACTGAGGATATATCTCTTTGGATTGGATAAAAACCTTTGTTTGAAAAAGAATAATTTAAATGCTTATTTAAGAAAGATATCCTTTTCCTGCAATGTCTTCAACAGCCATCTGCAGTCGACTTATAATCAAACTCCAAGAATGTCTCATTGTTTGCAGAAATCTGCAGCAAACGAAAATGTTTCGGAAAAGATTTGACCAAGGATTCAATCTGTCCACAAAATTAGAATTACACGCACTTCATTAATTATTTCATGGTTAATTGAATAGATTTGGGTTTTTCTGTTCTGCATGATTAATCACAGAGTCTTCACTTCATTAAAAAAACAAGCACCCTTTTCTTCATCGTTTCAGTCTTCGGAAAATCCAAAATAAAATTGTAATTTGGGAAAATATGAATAAATAAGTATTGAAAATGAGAATTTCTTTGACAAACATTGCGAGAAGATAATGCATATACAAAGCAACATGTTTTCCCCACTTTTTTCTTCAATTGTTCCTTCTTAAATGCCGTCTGCTTTAGACAGGCCAGAAGCCGTCTGCTCCTGGGAAAGTGTTTTTCCATCAAGGAGGGAGCTCACTCACTCACTGTATTATCTGTTTTGCATCAACAACAGATAAATTTGACAAACAGAACTGCTTGCTTAATGACCCTTCCACTTCCCCATCTGATCATTTAGCCCTCGTCCATTGATGTATGGGTTAGTTTCAACCATTTTCTAATAAAAGGGGTTTGATGCAAAGCTAGAGTAAGACGTTCATAAACATGAAGGATTTACTATAGTTTTGCATTGAACCCATGATAGTTATGGGGTTTTCTGACTAGTCCAAATTGGAATATATATTTGTATATGAGTTAAATGGCTTCGATATAATTTTTCAGATATCATGGACTCAATCTGTCACTATTGTAAAAGAAAATGAGTTTAACCCTCTTTAAACCCTCTTCAGTAAAGTATATTATTATTATCATAATTTATTACTGTGCGCCAGTCGACAGCAATTTACTTCAGTGCACTATCTTTAGCACTCAACAATTCAATGTTTGGCATATAAACTTGTTATTAACCCTTTGAGAATGCTAGAACTGAGGTCATGATTAAGCAAACATTGAGTTAGATCCAGGCCAGCTAAGTAAATCGGGGACTGGCCTGTGATCTAACCTGTTTGCTACTCTGAGTATCTTTCCTCATCAAGGTTTTAGAAAGCAGAGAGCACAATCATCTATTTTTAGAAAATTACCCAGCATCTTAATAGGGTTAACCATGTTTTATTACAAGAGTTATGAACATTCCCTACTTTCTATTTTCTATCAAAAAAGCATTCAAAGATAAAAAAAATCAATTAAATGACAACATCAACTAAAATTGGAACCCCCTCCCCCCAATCACACACACAAACACACAATTAGCTACATCTATTAACAAACATACCTTGTATTGATATTGACAAACAGAAGCTGAAATCTATACCACAACCTTTTTGACAGATGACATTTAACCAATCCCTGATCTATGTATCCATTCTTTCTATCCGATACTGTAAAATGGGACATACTCTATGTATAGACACGATCAATCAATACTGTATTTATCTGAACGATTCTGTTACAGACCCTAGAGACCGGAGGCCGAACAAGATCTTATTTTTTTCCGACACAGATACCAGTTCGTCTGCTGAAATGGAGCAGGGGGTCCTGCATGGCCCAGTAATTAACACATTACAGCCTTACGCAACATTTTTATGTCTGGAAGCAGATGACTCTTAAAAAGCATTGTGGCAAAAGGAGAAATTGCTTGTCACAAGCAATTTCTCCTTTTGCCACATTGCTTTTTCAAATCTATTCACATATTACAACAGAAGAACTGAGAGGCTTTTCACATGTTTACAAAGCTTTTCTAAAGTCGTCTGCTTCAAGTACAAAAATGTCGTCTGCAGGTGGTAAAAAGTTAAGGTGACAGACTTGAAACTCCAGGTTCCGAGTTCTAGCCCAACCAGCCCAATCGGAACTACTCGGGTATTTCCGTGAGCTGTGAAATACACCTAGGATATAAGTGTAGGGTTACAATATTTCGGGTAAATCGGCATCCGGCAATTACCACATTTTCTAAGCGTGCACGTTAAGTAGTTCAATGTGTATGGAGAGTGTTGGACATCATTTTTAATCATTTTTATTAGTAACTCATACCAAATGGCGAAATTGTTGTTGTGACATGTATAGTTGTTTCCTCAATCAAATTTAACGACTTTTTAGATTTCACATTTAAGATCTATTTTTAAAAACGAGAGTAAAGTGACGTCATTCTCGCGGGAAACAATATGGCGTCATCCCTATTATTTCAGAGGTGTTTTCATTAGATAATCAGATTGCCCCAGCCTAGATGTTTTCCGCATAGTGTTATAAGTCAAGACCGCAAAAATCCCAAACCTATTACTGGTGAATTCCAGGGAAGCTGTATATAACAAAAACATTGATGCCACTGTGTTAAACCACATGTAAAACTATGGAATGGGGCAGACAACCTTTAAGGTTTAATTGGCCTACAAATAGATTCCTAGCAAATAGAAGACAGAGATTTTTTAAAACATTGAGGAAAAATTTGCTCCTCATGAATATCATTTCTATTTGTCGCAATGTTTTCAAAAAATGTATTCCGGCGAGCAAGTTCTCTTACTTTCAACATTGTTTTCAAAGAATAGAACACAGGGAGTCTTAATCACAATGAGCTAGTAATTCTTTTTTTTCAAATATTCAAAGAATTGATCAAAAAGAGCAAATTCTTAATTTGTCGGAATGATTTCCATAGCTTCTGGCTTTTAAGGTGTTGATAAAAATTCAATTTGGAAAAGAGCCTTCTAAAACACATTATCTCATTATGCATTTTGTTCTCAAATAAGTCTTATCTTTTTTCATTTACCTACATCCTGCTCGAAAAAAACAACGCAGACAGAGACACAAAGAGTTACTTGTTATAAAAATATCAGAATAACTCATTCATTACATCTATTCTCAACTTAAAAGAATATCATACTGTTCAAGCCTAAATATCAATGCTGAAGTGTTTGGTTTTTTTTTCTGTATTTCTTTAGAAAATTTAGCACCTAGACCATTGTTGGAGAATGGGACTGTTTCAATAATGTCACGTCAACATTCTGCAATGGTAATCAATGCGACGAATTATCCATCCATTTATCCACGTAATGCACTCAATTCTTTTTTTTGTACAAGTCTCGCCAGTTGTTTGCCCAAATAATAGGTCTAATTGTTCGTGATCAATATTGTAATAGTCAGTTTACCTTTACCTTCAAATAGATTATTTTCAAACCCACCTTTAGCAAAACACCTAAGAAACCATTGTGACAAAATGAGAAATTGCTCATGATGAGCAATTTCTCATTTTGTCACAATGGTTTCTACCTGCAAATGCTTTCAATTTGAAGCAAACCACATAACCCATAATTTTAGACGGGTTAACCCATTTTCATTGTAGATTCTCTTTAGGAAAAGCAACAAGTGTAACACACACATTTTTGAAATCATAGCAGCAGTCCCAGATTTTATTCACAATTATATTTAGATAGCGTCTTTTCCTGAAAGTAGTCTTACCAATCCATACTTAAACAGAGGTATATAAATTATGTAGATTAAATGTTTCCAAGATTTTTCGGAGAGTCGATATAAGACCAACAACTTCTGTTTTACCGCTTGTCTGACATAATTTGCTTCCAAATGCAGAGTTACCAGAGATAATTTCATTAACAAGCCTAAGAAAGCTATTCACAAAATTAATAGTTCACACATTAACATGAAAAATATAGTTCCCTGAAAAAAGTCTTAATTATTTTTTTTCTTCATTAAGAGCTGAAAACCAGTGTAATGGAAATTATTTTCATTAATTAGGAGATAAAGATCAAAGGTATGTTTCGTTTGGTAATCTCTTTTATTTTCGTCATGACCTAAATTGTGTTGTTCATTTAAAGTGTCTCCAAAAGATGATTCTTATTGAGTACCAACAAAATAGGGAAAATATAGATACAGATAGTCTTTATATATGTATATGGGTTTTACATCACATCAACATTATTTCAGTTATGTAGCGATGCCCGACTCTTAATGATGGAGGAAGACCCCATACTCAACTGCCCATAAGGGCTGGTCAAGGTGGGTAGAACCATCGGCATTCCGTAAGTCAGTCGGGAAACTGCCTCTCATGAAAATCCATATCCCTCTCAGGATTTGAACCCAAAGAGAGGGGCCTTGTGATTTCAAGTTCTGTACTCTAACCACTAGGCCACGGAGGCCCCACAGATAGTCTTTAAGATATTGCACAAAAAATACTCAAAGACCCAATCTTAACATTGGGTAGTTGCAAGCTTACACTTATTTTCAAAGATTCCACTGATCTGGTATGATTTTGAGGCTGTTTAGTGGATCAATAGAAAGTTTCAAGAAAAGTTGAGTTCAAGATAGGGCAGTCATATAGGAAGGCTATCATATAGGCATAAACAAAGCAAAATACAGAACACAAGACAAATAAAGAATGAGTTTACAAGCCAGAGAACTAAAAAGTCAGCCAGCCAGCTAGGCAGTTAGACAGACAGACATACACATACACGCACACATATCAAAAGACAAACAGACATTTTCACCTGAAAGCGTCTACTGTATATAGATTATTATGTAAGAGAAATCAATGTGAAATTGATATATCAAGGTAATGATGTGTACTTATGGAAAATGTCAGACAAGAATATTGAAGGCTTACATTGCTTTTATAAAATAAATTGGCTCTACAAATTGTATTAACTCTTTCGAACATCAGATAAATGTGATATTTTACAATAGACAACCCTTACTTGACATGTGATAACATTTTGCAATAATGTTTTTGAACATAAATGCGCTCTGTTTTCAAGTTTATTTAATGTAATTACAAGTGTTTGACTGTCTTCATTATGTAAACAAATATCAAGTGGCGTTGTTATATCCTCATTGTTATGCAATGTTGCACCATGGGAAATCGTAATATGTCCAGATGATAGAAAGAAGAATATCTTTTCGTCTCTGTTTATAGAGCAGATACTTATAGTAGGATACGGAGCAACTGCCTTCCTCGAGCATGTTACCCAACAAATTTGCAAATGAACCATCATCCATTACACTACTTTAACCCTTTCCAAAACGAATGATTTTCGACTGTCCCAAATTGAAAGAGTTTGCGGACAACAATTCAAAATGTGATGAAATTGAAAAATATTCTTCAGATAGAGCAGAAAACCTTGTGGGAAAACGAGAAATTTTTCTTGGCGAGCATTGTCTCCTTTTTCCACAATGTTTTCCAGAGTCGTCTGCAACAAACTGGTCAAATGTCGTTACTGTTTGGTAATGGGTTAAAGCAATCCTAGTGCTTCCTCACTTTCAGCACTTTGATTCTCGAATGGTTTGGCGATGTGTTAACCCATATGCTAAAATGGAAGTTTGTGCAGACACCAAATTGAAGGCAACAGGCCACCACAAAAAATAGAATAAAAAAAGATTGGTTTTTCATTTATCACATCGGGAAGGGAAACCATTGTGACAAAATGCTAAATTGCTCTTAAAAAGCAATTATTTCATGTCAAATTTGATTGCGCAGACAAAAGGCAGCAGATGCCTTAAAAGAGATAATCATGAGAATTAGGGGTTATCAGCAATTCAGCTTCAAATATGCTGACAAAAGAAAAACAAATTACATATTCTCAGCACTTTTCTTCTGTACCATCTCAATCAACAAGATCTGTGATTTTCTACAAGTGCATTCAAATCTCTTCCAACATGTTGATCAACTGTATTTCCAGCATCAATACCGACATACTTTGATTCCCTGGAGATAGCAGAAGACACAAATCAATATGACCTAATGAGGGACTAGCGATCAATAATGGATAGGGCACCGAGACAGAAATCCTACATGCATGCAGTTTTATTCCTAAGCCTTGATAGCTTTTTTTAATCTTTAACTGTCAGAGACAGAAATCATTCATGCTGTTCTATTTGCCAGCCAAGAAAGCTTGTTAAAGCTTAAACCCTCTGTGACAGAAATCCTATATGCAGTTATATTCCTTAGCCTAGAAAACTTTATTATTTAAATCTTTAACAAACTGAAACAGAAATCCTTCATGCTGTTCTATTTGCTAGCCTAAAAAAGTTCTTTAAATATTTTACCCTCTAAACAGAAATACAACATGCAGCTTTAGATAGCCTAGATAGCTTTTTAAATCTTTAATCCTCTGAGATAGAAATCTTGCATGTATCTTTATTCTTTAGTGTCTGAAAAGTTCACTCAATTATTAATGTTCGTCACAAGCAATTTCTTATTTAGACACAATGGTTTCCAGGACCTCAGCTTAAAGTATGGATTAAGGTAGAATAACCATAATCCACCATTTTGAAACTTATTCTTTCATCGGATTACTTTGGTTGATTTCGGTATACATCAGCCAGGGCAGGAATTATTCAGTTTGATGCGAAAAGTTAGGGCCCCAAACGATACCCAGGGAAAAAAAAAAGGTATCTGACAAAAGAATAAGTTTCAAAATGGCGGATTATTGGTATTCTTCTCAAAACAGTGTTTAAATGAGGGGACAGGGCTAATAATGATATAAAAACTGTGCCTATAAACTATCAATGCCCATAGATATCGTTAATTGAAAAGAAAACAATGTGACAAAAGAAAAAAGAAATAACACTTATCCTGTATCATCCTGTATGAGATGTATGGAATCTTCTGCATGGGATAAAATCATAAATGAATTATTTGCACAACTGTAACTGAGAAATCAATGGGAATAGTTAGTTCATGGGTCACATTGAATGACTTCTCTGACAGACCGAAAGACCTCATAGCAAATAAAGCTATTAATCATTGCCGGGCAGACAATAATTTCTTCTTCAATCATGTTGTCCAAAGGATATCATTCTGTTCTGGAGATCATAGGCACATGCAAAGAGATCAACAAATTGATATCATTTGTAGCCAAAATCTATAGAAAACATTGTTATGACATACAATGAACACTTCCACAAGATTGGGAAACATTTACAAATTACATTTGTCCCAATCTAAATCCTTTAAACTTGTACAGTTTTTAACCTTGTTTCAGCAATTTCTTTGCTCATATAATGGCATTCCTGGGATTCATGTCTCATTCAACAGTACTATCATATTAGGCTCTGAGGTGAGTTGCCAAAGGGCAACCCTATAAATAAGCCATGCTTGTTGGGCTTTAACCCTGGACCCACATGGTAACAACTCCACCAGCTTAATCAAAGGGACAAGCAAATCCTTTAGATGATAAAAATGGCATTCATAACCATGCAGACAGCAACTGTTGCAATTTTTGTTTTTGCTTTTCATTGCAAAGATTTTTATGCTTGATAACCACTTTTGCACCTTTTAATTTCATTTTGCTGACTGAAGTGTTTCTTATACATAGGCGTAGGAGCGTTTTCAACATTGGGGGGGGCCAACTTCAGATGAGGACCGGTCTAAGAATAAATGTTCCTAAACTTTTTCATGACAATTCATGCATTTACATATTCGATAACATTTTAAGAATTAAAAGAAAGCGTATGAAAATTTGTATCTTTAATAAAAGAAGAAAAAAAAAGGATTATGCCAGGTCTCGATCTCAAGTGGAAATCAAATGTATTGATCTAAACAAAAAGTAGCAGCGACCAGGCTGTCACAGCCACAGATTCAACTGAGTAAATAGTAAAATTATTGTTTAAGTTTTAGCTAACCCGATGTGTTCAGATTGCCATTTGCGATGATGACGTCAAAAAGATTTTGGTTATTGTTCGTAAGAAAAGGCGAATTGGTATTAGATAAAGCACAAAAACATATTTATTTTTATTCTGCTGTTAAATTTCGTTTCTTTCATTTTTCTTTTCAAATATCTTCATTTGCCATTGTGAATATTGGCCAAAGCATACTCTGGCCCCCCCAGTCTGGATATTGGCCCCCTTGCTCCTACACCTATGTTATAATTTTCTCCTCCAGATATCATTTATGATAGGGAGAAAGCCGAAGGAAACGTAAGAACAGGCTGATTCTGCTTATCAATTCGGAGGAATCTTTTGTACCAATTCTAAAAATGTAAATGCAACTTTCCCATATCTATGTCATTGTTGGCTGATTTGTTTTCAATTTCAAACAAACCGTTTCACTACAAGACAAGTACTCTCTTTTAAGAATGATTTCTACCAACTACCATGAATATATTTTATCATTCATTGTTGATGTCTGTGGTTGCTTTCAGTTACAATATTCAAATTAATTATCCAATTTTGGATTTAGATCATCTTCAACTTTTTCCGGAACAATTGCCATGTAACTCAAGGACCATGTACAAGACTGCAGTAAATGTTTCACAGTAGAAACAGCATTAGACTGAAGGCTTGCACCATAAGCCTACAAACTGCCGACTATATCTATCATTTCGGCAGCCATTTGCTTGAATGCACTGCATCGCATGCCAATATTCATTTGAAAGAGTTTTGCAAATACTGCACATTTTATTTTTAGATGGTCCATATCCAATCATATTGAAAGGGGGGTGCTGTATGTGGATTGATCAATACATTTACCAATTTACGCCATAAATATTCATCTTATGGAATTCATCTGCTGCAGACAACTGGCGTTTCTTGAACCAAATTTGGCAAAACAAACAGAAATGATCTACATGAAGAAATATCTCCCCTTCTTCCGTAGTGCTTTCAATCAAAAATATGTTATAACCCTTACAATGCTGGATAATTTTCTAAAAATAAATTTTCGTGTCTTCTGCTTTCCAAAAGCTTATATATCTGCTTAATTTTGTTAAGCAAAGATACTCAGAGTAGCAAACAGGTTAGATCACAGGTATGCCGCCAATCTAGCCTGGATCTAACCTGTTTGCATAAGCATAAAGGCTGTTCCAGCACTATAAGGGTTAATCCAGAAAAGTCTCATGTTATGTTTTTGAGTTTGGACCAGACAAAATATTCCGTACTGGAGAGTTAGGGTTAAAATCAATGGGTCTAAAACACTACTACAGGTTGGTATTATGGGGATGCCAACTGCATGGATCACGGGCAATTGATTTTTTTGTTCGGCAGGCAGCGGGCCCTTCGCTCTCTTATTTGGCGTGATATGGATAGAAACCACCAAAATGCTTGTTGTCCAATTCTCCACTTTCTTTAGCAGGGTTTAATGCTGGTTTCAACAATATCTAAGTCATATTGCAGAAATGGTTAACAGGCAATTGAGTTTTCTGTTTGGCAGAGGCCCTTTGCTCTCTTATTTGGCGTGATATGGAGACTAAGAAAACGCCATAATGCTTGTGGTACAATTCTCTTCTTCCTATTTCTGGGTTTAACACTGGTTTTAACAATATTTCAGTTATATTGCAGAAACAGTTAATGGGCGATTAACTTTTCTGTTCAGCAGGGGCCCTTCGCTCTCTAATTTGGCATGATATGGATAGAAAACGCCATAGTGCTTGTTGTACAATTCTTTACTTTCTGTTACTGTTTGGGGTTTCACTGGTTTCAACAATGTTTCAGTTATATTGCAGTAACAGTTAACAGGCAACAAATTTTGTTCGGCAGGGGCTTTTCTCTCTTTTACTTTTTGTGATAGGGGAAGAAAAGGCAGGATAGTGTCTATTAATTAACTGTTTAACAACTGCCCTATTAAGGGTTTAGCACTGGTTTCAACGGTATTTCAGTTATATTGCAGATACAGTTAGTTTATCTTTGCTTTCTGAGTAATATGTCACTACAAGGCTAGGAAATAGTGTATTGCACATGGATGCATCAATCTTATCTGTATTAAAGATAGTTAGTCTTTAATTCTATACTAAATACCACATCTGAACCTACTAAAAATTAGCCAATTTCCTTCAATTGGATTTCATGAATGATCAAAACTGATAACGAAAGCAGAAGACGAGTTGTCTTTTTGCAAACTTCCTTAAATGTTCTTCTCATTTTGTTCTTTCAGCAATATTAATCACAAACGAAACAAGCAGAACATTATTCTGTCTACAAGGCAGGTAATTAAAGACACAAGCAAGCATACCAGCGCATAGCATGGTACCAGAAACATGTGTTATTTACTAACTGCAGCACACTTATCTCGCACTTTCTGACACTAATTTCTGCAAATACATTTACAGTAGTGATATATTGTGCACATTGCAATTAGGATAATGTGGATTTAGTTGGAGAAACAATTAAGGAATGATATAGATCATTATAATGGTCAGAAGGGAATGCCTATGTACCTGGGGTCAGTTAAATGCTTTCCCTTC
This sequence comes from Cerastoderma edule, assembly GCA_947846245.1. Lineage (NCBI taxonomy): Eukaryota > Metazoa > Mollusca > Bivalvia > Cardiida > Cardiidae > Cerastoderma > Cerastoderma edule. Next base: position 3,910,130 of record OX401413.1, on the reverse strand, counting down.
TAGAGACATTTTTAAAAGGTTTCTAAATGCATCAGGTGATATGTTTGAAAACTCAGTGATTTTTTCCCTTATATCTTTAGTACTGTAAAATGGACCCATTCCAAATCAAATGAACTGACTATTTTTTCAAATAAAACTCATGGTTAATATAAGTCATTCCTGAAAAATCAACAATTTCCGAGAGAAGCGCCATGGTTTTTCCCAATTTGTACGGTACTGGAAAATTTCAAAAACATTGATCAAGCTATACAACAAAAGGTGAAATTGCATATGACTAGCATTTCCAACCTTTGTTGCAATTCTTTTTATTCATAAGTCATTAAGAAATTTAGTATTCCTTTTCTGGGTTTCTTCTGCTTTTTATTTTAATTTCGACCATTCAGAAAAATCTCATGGGAGGTATTGGGTTGTCATTATTTCCCTTTCTGTTATACAGATGCCTCTAAATTCCCATTAAGAATTAACATTCTTTTGCGACACGTTGCAACAAAAGGAAGGGTTTGCTCATCATGAGGAAATTCTCCTTTTGTTACAATGATTCAGTATTTGAATAATCAGCCTTGGCATACAAAGTCAACCATTCATCCTATAAATACGTTGAAAGTCACAGCTGAAATCAACGAGAACAGTAAAATGACTAATGAATGCTGGTCGGTGTATTACTTTGATTAATGATGTTTGTGGGGGAGATAATAAATGTGCATGACCATTTGATCTGTCATCATGCCATGTGCAGGTATTTACTAATTGATTTACCAAATGAGTTAAATCCCATTTGACCAACATAATAGCCCAGAGCTAAAGGTGCTGCGAAGCCTAGCGGTTAGTGTGCAGGACAAGTAACTAAAAGGTCTTTTAACCCTGGTTCAATCCCAAAAGCTGGATTGACCTCTAAGTTGAAACTTATTCATTTTACATTAATTGTGACGGAAGCTTGAAGCTTATTTAATTCACTCTCTATGACTGCTTCCTGGATGCTACACCAGTAATTGTGCAGAATCGTGGGTTGGTCCCATTTATTTTCACCTCCCCTTGCGGGGATCTGAGCAGGACATTCATAGCCCTAGCAAGCCTAGTAGAGGTAAAGCCCAACCTGCAATACAGCCAATATATTGTTAACACAGCTTTAAACAACATCAAGAGTAAAGCTTTTGTCTGTGGGATAAATCTCTTTTCTGGATTCACCAGCATGATGATGCACAGGTAGAAATTCTGCCTTATGTGGGTGGAAAACTCTCACGGGTGTGCACTGAATGTTGAAGTAGCAAACAACTTTGTATGGGTGGTAGTTAGATTTTCTATTCAAGAGTCATAACCCTAAAGTATAGAAGAATACATAGTACTGACCCCAGGATAACTATAGACCCATGTGTTTTTTTCATGCTACTCTTTTCATCTGCTTTTTCTCTCCATTCACCAATAGTTTAGCTTTGAACTGATTTATTTTTTGCATTGATTGTGAAACAAGTTTTTTCAACTTCAATAATCACTCTCATTTCTGCTTCCTGCATACATAACAAATACACACAGCAAATGTGGACTAATAAAAGGTCGCAAGGCAGATTCTGCTACTTGCAGGATTCAAACCCAATCTCTCGTGTTCCAGGACCACTCTCCTACACACTCAATCTATTCACGAATCCCTCACAATTTTCATGTGATGGTACTGGGATTAAGTATGAAGTAATTTATTGGATGCATACCAATACAGACTCTGACATCCTATCTATTGTGCCAATGATACTAATAGCCTTTATAACAAAGCTCAAGTGTTGACTCCCAGACCACTTGTAAGTAATAATCTAATCATAAATGTTTGGTTAACAAGCCTGGAACTGTAAGCTATGTCATGCATGCCTGCCGTCCCTCATTATCCCATAGAATGCTGGGTGACTTTCTAAAAATAGATTTTTGTGTCATCTCCTTTCCAAAACCTTACATATCTTCTTCATTTTGATGAAGAAAGATACCCAGAGAAGCTAACAGATTAGATCCAGGTCAGCCGCCAATTTACTTAATGGCTGGCCTGGATCTAAGCTGTTTGCATTTATAAGCATATGGTCTGTTCCAGCACTATAAGGGTTAAAAAGCCTGGTACAGTATAAGCTATGTCATGCATGCCTGCCGTCCCTCATTATGCTTCCCAGATGTGCCGAGCTTGCACTGTGTTTCTTCCATGAGCAATCTGGGAGAACCCTGCGAAGGAATTGATAACTATGGTCATGAAGTTCATGAGCAAAGTAATATTAATAATGATAATGGTTGCCCATGGAAATGGATTTCAAGAGCATTTTCATCATGAGTTTAAAGAACATGCTCATGCATATTATTGACAGACATGTTCATGTCCATGAATATGTTCACAAACATGTTTTTGAAATTTATAAACATATTTAAGAACAACTTCCTATTCATGAACAGCCATATTTTGTAGATGTCTGTTCATGAACCCAGTTTCAGATTTCGCATATTTCACACTGGTGTAGTCATCAAAGTTCATTTGCTTGACAAATGAGTGTATTAACTAAACATGTTCGTGCAGGAAGCCAGTGGCTTGGAAGGACCATTCAGCAGTAATGGTCAATGGGCAATGGATTTATTTTTAATTCAAATTAATGTAAGAGCTATAAAAGAACTATTTCCATCATCATTCTGTTGATGGTCCTAGCTCCATTCCATAGACATAGGGTGGACATTTATTGTTCTTAATCCATCAGAGGGGTAGCGAAAATTTGGTTGTAATTTACTTGTCCATAATTGCCAAATCTTTAGGTGGACTTGTCTGTATATAGTAAATTTCAGAAAAATCCACTTGTCCATTGCGGCTTTTGGACAAGCTGGGCAATACAGACAATTGATTTTGCCACCCCTGCATCAGCTGTATATACTCAATTGATTTTTCAAAACGATAATCTTTACCCTTTTATGATTTATATGTCACTTTAAAAGTAAGAAAAGCAGAAATCCATAGATGACAGTTACAGAGTTATAGATTTATATGATGTAATATGTCATAATGAAATGGAATAGCAACCATTGCATTCAAATCATTCAAAATGGTGTAAGGGTAACCATTTAATCATATGGCAGTTCAAATAATGCAAGGAGAGTTGGGAGGTTCAACAAGCAATAACACTCTCACCTGAACAAGTTTATGGGCCTCATCTATGCCCATAACCCACCATTGTAAGCCTGGGCTCTTTGATATCATACTACATAGTCAGCATGAGTTGCCCTGTTTGATACCCATTACATCCACATGAAATAATTCCTGGCTAATAACTATCTGCAGGAAGGTGTCATTCACCTCTTTATTGACTACAGCCGAGATCATATAGCTTTTGCTTTTCATATGGTGTTTAAGACCGTATCAATAATGTTTCAGAATAATGAATTCAAAGACTTTTTGCATTATATAACAGGGGCCTATAAAAGGTACCTTCCCAATCGGAAATTTCTTTAAAACCATGCAGTTGTCCAGAGAATTCAAAGTCACACCAGCTTTTTGGTTTCCCAAATCAACAATTTCACAGAAAAACTTCCAAAATGAACAGGTCTATGCCTCTTCCATATTCAAAGAAGATCGAAAAGCACTGAAGCTGTTGGCAAAATAAAATAACTTTTTTGGGCCGAAAAATGTCAAAGTCAATGTTAAGTTAAAAACATATCAAGGTAGAAAAGGTGACAATTTAAATGAATAGAGGATAGAACCCTATGTAGAAACCAGATTTTGTTGTTGTTAATTTGTATGAGGTTCAACACCATATTAAAAGTTTCTCAAATATATCAAAACTTTCCTGGGATTCACTTCTACCCTAAAATGTTTTGACAAAGAGTCAAAGAATACTCCCTCTAAATATATTTTTAAATTGTTTGTTGGGAAAAGGAGAAATTAGATTTTTTCTAACAATAATTTCGAGAAATAATTCACAGATGGAGAAATCAAATTCCCTAAATGACTACATAAAAGGATCAAGTTTCTGGAATATGTAAAGTTCTTGGAACATGCAAAGTTTCTGGAACAAGGAACATTTCTGCAACATGCAAAATTTCTGGAACAAGGAAAATGTCAATTCCATCCAATAGTAGGTAAATTGGATACTATAGACTGCTGAGTTACATTCCTTTTCAATTAGCGCTAATTGTCACATTCCACCTATGATCCAATTTCATCTAACCCTGAATGGTAATAACAAAGCATGCCCACTGTGGGGTATGGAACAATGAAAGCTCTATAGATTGGTTCCTAATGCTTTGGAAGCTTCTACTTGTATATTTACTTCATGTTTTATTTTACATTTCATATCTATAGGCCTTTCTATAATAGGAAAGAAAATGAAACCTGCGATGAAAATGAATAGAATGAATTATTGATTATATCCTGGATAAATCATGATTTTTTTTATTATATTTTCTAATGTTGCTCTTTGAGGAAAAAGGGCATGCCCTACACCAGCATCAGCTGATCAGCATCAGGCCTTCAATGTACCAAATCTGAATTACATACATTTTGTATCTAACTTTACATTTACTCATTTAAGCAAGTACATGTTAACCCTTTCCCAAACAACAATTTTTCGACTGTCCCAAATTGTTTGCAGACGACATTTCAAAATGGAATGAAATTTGGCAATAACCTTCTGATAGGGCAGAAAACATCATGGGAAAATGAGAAATTGCTCATTATGAGCAATTTCTCCTTTTCCCACAATGTTTTCTTAAGTCATCTGCAACAAAGTGGTCAAATGTCGTTATTGTTTGGGAAAGGGTATAGTATAATATAAGCAGAATCAAAACCAATTAATGATTGTTTCAACTGTTTTCATAATCAATGCATGATAAATGAATCATGAATAAACTTTTAGAGATTGTTATGGCACTAAAAGAATTACATTGTGATTTATGGTCATATGATAATTCAGAAGGATTGTTCTTTAAATTGTTGTAAGTGAATAATTGGTTTAAATGTAGAATGCATCAAAATCACTTTAGTTATTGATATATGACGATGTTATCATAAATGGATGTAGACACCAAGTATTAGAAATTTCAATAAGGGCTTGAATAGCATTCAGGTGGGGCCATGAATATTTCATGTCTTTCTCTCATTAAATTCCAAACCCAGCCAAGTCAGGCATCAGAGTAAAGCACTGACGACCCTTATATCAACAATAGAAATGTTTGGCAATATTCAATATGGTACAAAAGTAATTCACTGTTGACAATATTGTTGTTAGAAAACAATGGTGATGATGTAACTCTGTGTTCGCCTATAGCACTCCCACCAAGTTCTAGAGACCCAACAGGATTCACATCAAGTATACAATTCATTTGGGACTAATTAACTAACAATAGAGCACTGATTCAAACATCCTGATTGGAGTCAACTATCATGGAGTCAGGGAACCAGAGATCTTTTAAAACATGGCTGACATTGACTCATACAAAGACCAAGATATCAACTAAAATAACCAGCAACAGGAAGTCAAACTGGTTCCCATGTCATGACAAGAAGACAAATGATTTTGTGCCAGGGAACTAGGGACCATTAGAACTGGAATTCTTTGGTTCACTCCTGCAACGAGAAATCAACAAAAATACCTGTTCAATGGGAAGCCAGTTTGGTTCCCTTCATATGGAAACACGACAAACCTTCTCGTCCCCTAGGGAACCAGAGACTTAGTGAATATGAAAGTCTTTGAGTGAGAAGGCATCAAGAATGCAACTAAAATTCTCTTCAAAAGGAGGCCAGTATGGTTCCCTTCTTATGGTAACAAGAAAAACATTCCTTTGCCAGGGAACCAGGGATTCATAAAACATGGAAGTCTGAAGCTATCACAGGCAACAGGAAATGAGCTCAAATAACCGGCAACAAGATGCCAGGCTGGTTCCCTTGTTATGGTCATTAAAAAAACATTTCCTGCAATTAAGTTTTAAAACCCTTCTTTTATGGACAGTCACAAATTCCCATTTGAAGGGATTGTTTTTCTTTACCTACAGCTGATCTCTTTGATTTAAGAAAGCATTGCAGCAAAAGGAGACTCTGATATGGAGAGAAAACTATCTTTGTTTCTAAAGTTTCAACTGATCTTAAAATAAATCATTGAAACTGCTCAAATGAAATGCTTATCATCTGATGTTTATAAATTTTGACTTGTGACAAAAAGATGCATTAATAAAGGACATTGTGACTTATATATCTATCTATCTTCCTGAAAGTCAAAACCCTGTTTGGGACTTAAGACTTTGGCACATCTACTGATGGAGGGTTAAGAATAGAAAAAGTAAAGATAAAAGATTAGAAGAGATTCAAACTGTTAAAAATACTTCCTACAGCGAAAAGGTTATGGATTCAAAAAACAAGCATCTGTTAATCAGGCATGTGAAAGTTCATCTTCTTATAAGAGTTCTAAAAACAATAACTCATTATTCCCCGCCTTAGTCTGGAGATAGGTATTCAATAACCTTTAAGGTAGAATATGCAAAATCCACCATTTTGAATTTCTTTCCTTCGTTGGATTACAGTGGTCGTTCTTGGTATACATTGGTCTTGGCCAGAACTATTCTCTTTACACCAAATAGTTTCGGCCTCGACCGATGTATACCTAGAACGAATGTAGTAATCCAACAAAAGAATGAGTTTCAAAATGAAGGGTTATGGGTATTCTACCTTAAAGATGTTAGCTCAAGGTCCAAATTGAAAGCATTAGTAATTGACACAGATGAGTCATTCCTGAGTCAATATATGGAGAGATCAATGCAACACTAAAGTTAGTGCCTCACAAAATTAAAGCACTTATTGAAGTACTGCAGTGAACTATGAATAATATTTTCCCTTTTTGAAACAGGAAACAGGAAAAATACGATCAATACAATGCATAATCTTTTCCAAAGTCCATTGTTGTTTCCCAGTCTAACCCTTAGAATGCTGGATAATTTTCTTAAAATAAGTTTTTGTGTTGTCTGCTTTCCAAATCTTTAAATATATGCTTAAATTGATGAGGAAAGAAACTCAGAGTAGCAGACATGTTAGATCACAGGCCAGCCGCCAATTTACTTGGCGTCGGGCCTGCATCTAACCTGTTTGATAAGCATGAAGTTGGTTCCAGCACTGTAAAGGTTAACCCCTGAGTATTCACTGTGTAATGGGTTCACACCGTTGGCACAATGCAATGTAAATAAACATGAATGATTCATGGAATTTCAACAATAGGTAGCTTCCCACTGTCTACAAGCATTGATCAGCTTCCCATGACCCTTAATCTTGTATTTTCATAATACAAATGCTGTTGAGTTTTGCTTTTCCTTTGTACTTTAGTATGGGTTCAACCTTATGTCAACAGATTTCTAGTTACATTACATCTGATTTTCTAAATATAAATACTCGAGTTTTCCTTTTTGCTTGCTTTTTGAACAGGTTTAACCCTTTACCAAACGCAAAATTTTCGACTGTCCCAAATTGCAAGATATGTCAAAATGTTATGAAATTGAAAAACAATCTCTTATTATCATTGAGAGCAATTTCTCCTTTTCCACAATGTTTTCCAGAGTCGTCCACAAAAAAACTGGTCAAATGTCGTTATTGTTTGGTAATGAGTTAACTTCATGTCAATAGATTTCCAGCTATTTCACAGTTTCATGGAACTTATAATAGAAATAGGCTGGCGCTCTGAACTGCCTTGCCAATTTAGGACTCTCCAACAAAGGCAGCACCAAAGGCCACATTTAAAATTAAGATGTGTAGTTTATTATTTGTATTGATACATGTCTTTATTGTAATTATCATTATCATTAGCAGCCATGGAAGGTTTCTAACCAGTGACCCCTTGTTTTAGCACTTCAAACACAAGGACAAGCAGGACGGTTATGAGTTTGGTAACATGGGGGTTACTTAATGTTTTCATCAGTTTTTCCTTTTTATGTCCTGAGAGCAGTTCTTTTAGTTATGCACTTTGCATAATCTAGCAGCATTATTTACCTATTGTTTTAAGATCGTTTGTTAAGGAAGCTTGAAGCTCATTCGAAGTCACTCCCAATGACTA